>MU843426.1:188065-568493 GCA_030867255.1 Colletotrichum somersetense | reverse complement strand
CGGTGACATTCGCGAGACATGGTTGTTTGCCTCCCCCCCCCCCCCTCTCCTCTTCCTTCTCTTCCTCCTGCGGCACAGAGAGGTCAGGGTCGTTCAGGCCCCTAAAGAGGGAGGGCGTCAAAGAAGCCGACAAGGCCGCCCGGCGTGGGGCTTTCTGGTTCTGTTCCAAACCGAAACCCGTGCGAGCTCGGTTTCTGAGGATGCATTCCCCCATGACTCCTCGAGGCCCCCCTGGTCCTTCCTTAGTTGCACCATGTAAAACCGCCTCACGAAAACTCGCTGTGAATGGACCCCCCCCCAGCCTCTCCCACGCCCCCCCCCCCGGGGAGGCAGCGAAGCTGTCGGGGAAAAGAACATGGAATGGTTCGAGAAGAGAGAGAGAGTGGGGTGGGGGGGGGCGGCCCTTTCTGCCTTCACCCCCTCCCGGTCCAGCAAACGTAGCGGGTTTAGAGTCACGGTCTTCTTTCTCCGGCGACCGGGGTGAGAGGGATAAGAGGACTGGGATACCGGGACAACTGGGATACCACCCAAAGGGGGTGGGAAGAAGACGTGGCATGCGTTAACTCGAGATCCATGGATTTCCAAGATGGGGCCTGCCATCGGGACTTATACGTTTACGGGGTCCGGGGACAGGAACAGGAACGTCTTCGTAGGCAGAAGAAGAAGAAAAAGAAGATGGAGCCGCTCTGATGCCGACTAGGAGGGGAAGATCGGTGGGTGGAGGTGAGTAGGTACACAGAGCGAAGGAACCGGGGACCTGGACCGCTGGCATGGGAATTAGGCGTGCAGTGTCGTGTTCTTGGTTTTTGGCCGTCGTCTTCGCCGTAGTGGTGGTGGACCATACAGCCCTGCCCTGCGATCTGCGTCTCCGAAAGGGTATGGTCCAGGAACGACCAACTGCCGAATGGGGCTGATGCGGCTAGGCCGCGAAGTTTGTCTGTTGGCTCTGCCCGCCCCCTCTAGGTATTCCCCCTTCACAAGGTCAGATGGCTGCTCCACACTGGCCGTCGGGATCAGGAGCACGCTAGAGAGCCAGGGCTTGGGGAGGAAGAACATCAGACCAGGAACCAGACAGGCCGGTGATGGGATGGGTGGGCTAAGAACCCGGAGTGACCGGTAAGAAGGGACCCCGTGCGGTGGACGGTGGACGCTGTCGGGGAGAGAGACCACTACTGCCACGTTCACTTCGACTGCCGGGCGCCGACGGTGACCGAAGAGCGGTGGGGGAGGTATGACTGCATACCCGAACATCGTGTGGGTATCCAGTGTCTGGAGGACGGGGGCTTTACCGTTCCTGTGCTCTGCTCTCGAGAGTTGGGGGGGGGGGGGGGGGGGGAGACTCAAGGGCGGACCGGGTAGCATGTTGCGCGCGTTTCGGTGGTTCATCTTCTCGAACGCAAGACACACGCGTGATCGACGGGGTCTCTCTATGCACCGCCCCCCCTCCCCCCCCCGGAAACAAACGACGACGGACGGCACTTTCGCCGTCCAGAGTTGGGGTGACGGCGGCGGCGGCGGCGGCGGCTGCTGCTGGGACGAAGAGTTTGGACGACCCAGGGGCCATCGGCTTGTGAGTCTGACGAGGGCCCGGTCGAGGGATCCCAAGGACGACTGACTTACTGACTGATTGACTGGGGAGGCAGGAAGGAGGCTGCAACAAGCTCTCGTTTCGATGGAGGACGGCAGCCCCCGGACGACGCGGATGGGCGAGAGAACTCGGCGCCGGAGACCAGCCCTCCCAGCACAACTCGCGGAGAAAGCCCGTTTGGCGATCCCCTCCTCCCTGGGTTCTTCCAGGAAACCAGCCTGCAAAACCTTTCTACCCCCCTGTAGTGCCTCTCCATCTTTCTTTTTTAGTAGTAAAGATGATTGTTTCGATCCGACGGGTATCCCGGAAGACGATCCATTTGGGTAAGAGAGGCCAAGAATGGTTTCTGTCCGCGACGGCGGCGGGCGGTCCCAGAGGAAGGCAGGTTCTCCCCAATTTCCCAAATTCATGCGTCTCGCCTGGGAGACCCCGCCATCATTTATGTATGGGAGGGGTCGGCGCACAGGCCTTCCCTCTCTCCCTCTCTCCATGGCCTCCTCCACGTAGTATTGGCATTGTACCACTCGAACGAACGGCAACGTGTGACGGACCGAAAAGGAGATAGGCGGACGATCGTGCTTATTCTTGCCCTACGGACGTAGTTTAGAGCGGAACAGGGTGACGCGAGCCCGGGTACGGCTGAGGTGGTTCCGAGGCCGTGGTAGGTAGGTATGTATGTATTGCTGTGCTGTGCGCCTTCTTTCGTCCGCTGTGCAAGTCCGTCGTCATCCACACACCCCACCCCTGGTGATGCCCGTTCTGTGCGCTGGTGGCCCGAAGTCGTATACGGGCTTTTCGTCGAGCCCGGCCGGTCGTGCGCCGACGACGCGGACGGGATGGACCAGGAACAAAAAGGGGGCAATCGCTCAGATCGGGAACGACTCGCGAGGAAGTCGGCGTGGACGCCACGCCCCGGTCCCTGAACGGAAACTCGAGGGCTCCCGCCTGCCACTGTTGAGGTCTTGGATGGTGCTGCGACGGTCTCGCGAAGAAGAAGCGGGGTCTCGGGGCGGCGGGGACTGGACTGCTAAGCACCTAGTGAAAAGGGCGCTGCGGGTCTCCCAGGTGATAAACTAGGTAGGTAGGTCTCGCCACCCAACGGCATTCAACTGCAATCACTTAAAAACCCCTTGCAGCTGCAGTGACGACGAGCCAATGACAGGCCGGCAGCTAACTGCATGTGCTTGCTCAGCTCTCCTCCACCATACACATGGCAGCTGCCATGAAGTGGTGCCAGCCAATCGATCTGATGTTTGCTTTCCTCCATTCCATGCTTTCCTCGTTCCCTGGATGTATGTATTTGGTATCCGTAATGGGGCTTTGTTTTTCGATCCGGTCCTCAACTGCCTAAATTGGCTCGCATGGCTCCGCATATGTGGCAAGGTGGGCGGTCCAACCGGTCGTCGGCATCTGGTCAACATCACTCCATGCCCAACGTCGGAGACAAAGGCCCGCGGCAGTGGTGATGGCATAAGGTAACTTTCGGATGTTAATAGAATATGGGGAACCAATGGACTGCCAATCATAGCAATGCCGAACTAACCCAATCGACTCTTACAGAAGGTCCAGAACCGACCGACCGGTCACTGATCAGTGATGGTGTTCACACCAGACCGTCTGATGTCCTTGCCCCGTTTAGCTAAACGCTACTTCGTCTGATACCTGCATATTACGCCATGATTTGAACCCTCGAGCGGCGGCTTTCTTGCTTCATCGACTGGTGATTGCGACACTTTGCCCGGGGTGCTATCCGGCTACAGACGCGGCAATTGGTATGGAGACCGCCGAATTCTGTGCTGAGGTGCGGTCTGGGTACCTGCCGGTATGCTATCGCCATGGAAGTTCGTCCGACGGAGCTAAATACACGTCAGGCGCTTGGTGGACTCTGACATTCCAACGACCAAACCAACAGTCGTTGTTCAGCGCAGAGCCTTTTAACAGACAGGTGTGTTGGCCTCTGGAGTTGCGCAACCTAAGTTCGGGGACATGGCCGTTGAGTGCAGTCCCGTTATTGATTACACCATAACACGACGAGTGTTGAGCAGGAAGACGAGAGGCAGCAATCTATGACCAACTGCGGAAAGGCACTGGATCTCGGCGGTAGTCTGTTCTTTCAGGCCAAGTCCGCGCTCGCACTCTGACACGAGTGGTGAAAAGGTGACAGGTGGCCCCGACCGCCTTTCACAGTCATCGTATTGGTATCATGATATCGCCTCCCTTTGGGTTTTGCTGGTGAGTTTCATAGTGAGCAACTGTTGCGAGGACTGAGCGAAAGCTGACCATTTGCCGATTTCCCCTGTTTCTCGAGAGCGAAAAGAATAGCGGGCTGAGCATGATACTGCTCTTGGCAATATCATGGATCAAGAGAGGTGAGACGGCGCGGTACGCGGATGCCGCAGTCAGCATCACGAAGCGACCGAACAGAGCACTCGCCATTTTTATTTTTTTATTTTCGCGCATTCCGTGGTTCGTACGACCCCAGGCGGCATTGGAGGCCTTGCAAACCACCTTGCCAGGGAACGCAAACAACTTTTGAGATGCCCGCTGCGCATTGGTGTCCTGCAGAAGCAGTCAGGGGGTTCAGGGGTTCTTTCGGTATACGAAGCCAGTTGCCGAAAAGAGGTTGAAGCGCGAATAAAGGGCACAGATGTCAGCTACGGGACACATAATAAGCAGATGAGATGATGGGTCCAGCCAGCTACCGGTGTTGATGCTCGAGCGACCGGCAAAGAGTCTCACTCTGACCTGTTTGACAGATGCTCGAGCTCCACTTGACATTCGGCCGCCGTGGGAGATGAGAAATTTTTTGGAAAGAGGCTCCCCCTCCTACTAGGAACGCAAACGCAAACGCCTCGGTTGGTATCTGGCAGAGGGCCTCATTGCCTGCGTTGTCTCTCCAACCGATCCATCCTGGGTTTGAGGATGCAAAGTTGCTTCCGCAAGGTTTCAGTGCTGTAGTAGAGGAGAAGCCCCTGGCCAGGCACAGCTGAAGCTTACTTGCAGCCGGCTCAGAAACAGTGGGGGCACTTTCGACTGATGACAGCTTCTGGCTTGGTTCATTTCTGCCAGAGCGATGAAGACAGCAAGGGCGGGTCGTCGTTGGCAAGTGACATCACCACGAGGAGCTCGTCGAGTGAAACGATGGCGGGGTTGATTCGGCAACCAAATAAAACGAATGGCCGGCCCAGCGCTCGCCGCTCCATCTTGTCCTGTTGGCTCGGCGCATACACAGGTGGCTTACGGTGCGATGATTGTGCAGCGTGTTGCGAGAGAGAGCACGGCGGACGGGGCTAGTATCGGTAGCGCAGCGCGCCGCGTTGACTCACACATGCCGCTCGCATACGTCGGAAGTCTTGGTGGCCAGCCCGGCAAGGGAGCCTTGGGGACGGTTCTCAGGGTTGCCGGGTCGGCCGTCTCTCGAGGCTGTGGAATGACACTACGAGGAAGTGTAGGTATCCGTACGGGTGGATAATGTGTACCGAGGCACGGAGTACAGGCCAGACACATACAGCGGGAACCACTTGATGGTTGTTGAGCGGGGATGGTTATCCGAATGAATGGCTGGCTATAGATAGGAAGGTAGTCTCTTGATCCTGCTGCTGATGACGGCCATCGCTCCTCGTGCGGCCTGTCACCGGCTGCTCAGACATTCCTGGCTGGCTTCCCACCAAGTAAGTAAGTGCATTCACACGCTGGTGGCAGGACTACAGCCGAGTTGAGTATGGCGCTCTGCAGGTCGTCCCTGCCTCTCCCTGTCTGCGGAGAGTCAGTCCTCTCCCTATCTGGGTAGGCAAGTACCTACCGACCTGCCGACCTACCGACCTACCAACCTACCTAGCTACCGGTACCTACCTGCCCAGGTAGGTAAGTACCTAGATATACGTCGACGGGGAGTATATGTGGTGCAGTTGCGAAAGATAGGTAGGTATGATTGTATAGCTGTCTCTGGCCAAGTACCTTGCATGACTTTGCAGATGGATCGATCTATCCCTCTTCCATCACATTTGCGCATTTCGCTTGCCCTGCAGGCGAGCCGTTGCAACCAGCAACCAGCTCAGCAACTGATGTTCGGCCTAGTACCGTCCCGATGAAACAGAGCAGCCGCCTTGGATGGACTGTAAAGCAAAACCAGTGATGGACCGACCGCCTGTCACCGAGCCTCTCTCTTGAGCGAGAGAGACACTGGAAAGAAGGTGGGTCGAACTGGCTGGCCCATGATCAGAACAAACTCCCATATGGCCAGGCAGCTGCTGATTTGCATGTCTTGGCCCAAAACAAGCCCATTCCACGCAGGAACATCCTTGGAGCAAACCCTTTTCTTCAGCCCCTTCGGACAAGAGTTCATTGCATTTCCCCTGCCATCAGCCATCCCCCTGCCGTGGCAACAGCAGCAGCAGCAGCAGCAGCAGCAGTAGCAGCAGTAACAATTGGTACTTGTGAGCTACACGCCGCCGTGCGGGTCGAGGCACCTTGCTTTTGGCTAGGCCCATCTCTCTGCTGCAGTGGATTGCGCCATGAGTCGGTTGCACTTGGGTGCCTTGATTCGCAGACGCCAATCAGTTTGTAGGCAACTCCATGTTGGCTGGCTGAAAAGCGATTATTTGCCATGTAACGGTATTCGTACATGCCACTCATCATCCGATCGTTGTGAACCTTGAAACCCCGAGTACGCGCTGCTGTTTCCTCCAGGGGGAACGAACACCTTGACGTGCCGTCACTGCACCGCACCACAGCGTCATCATCTGTGCGACACCTCGCTGTCAGCGCCAGTGCGCTCGTGGTGATTCGGTCATCAGGAGCCAGGGACTCGGCCGCCAGCGGTCCGTGGCTCGGAACACCCTCCCTTCCCATTACTCCCTGCCTGGCCGAGCCACCTATGGCGTGGTATGGCATGGCATGGCCCTGGACGGGCAGGCATTCTGTTTCCCCTCAAACTGCATCAGGGGGTCTAGAAGCAGCCGACGCCGTTAAGGGACGTCGTGGCGGGTGCTGTCGTATGCCAACGCAGGTGGCTTCAGCGTCGAATAAAGAGAAACAACGGACGGGCGGGCGAACGAGATCAACAAGCAAACGTCGTTTCGTTTAATTGACTGCACTTTCAAGTAGTAATGAGCAACCGCCGTTCCCCGGGAAGCCCCTAGCAGAGGGGACCAAGGTACGAGCACAAGGCCTGTAGCTTATCACGGATGGTGGGCAGTAGTCACACCAGGTGCGCTGTGCTCCGCTGGACAGTGCTCCTGTCCCGTTGTCTTCGGCCAATAGAAACGCATCGGCCACCGAGGTAGGTACCACTGGTTCTCCTTAACTCGAGGTACCTCGCCTCGTGTACCTGTGCATACCCATCTAGGTAGGTACTATGTAGGTAGGTAGGTAGGTAGAAGCCTATCAAAAAATTTACCAAGCATCGACAAGTCTCCAACGAGGGGAAGGGAAAACCCCGTCTCTGCCTAGCTTTGCCTCTCTATGTACCATTGTGCGTCGTCCTGAGGTTACCTACCTACGCCTCTTCACAGCGAGGTGCGGCTACTGTCACTGCTGCTCTGCATACTCTTGCAACTGCCTGCGCCTCTCTCTCTCTCTCTCTCTCTGCGGGCACTATTCGCTACCTTCTCTCATTCTTATTCTCAAGGTCAATCATCGGCCCTAGGACGTTCTTTTCCTCCCCTTTCCCCTTTCCGCTTGTGATGCGGCATCCTCCGCCTACCCATCATTACGGCCAAGGCTATTGCTCTCCTGTCTCGCGACTCTGACGACTAGGTATCCTTCTGCTTCTGTATCCTCTTTTCCACTGGTACGCTTCCGCTCGCTGTCTCTCCTGGCCTCACGGACCTCCCTGCCTACCTGCCTACAATCTGCAAACCGCCCCTCGACTCCCAGCCACCCTACCTCGGATTAGGCACTTGGAAACGCTTCTGTTCACACAAGTCCTTTCTTCGTCCCTCGCTGTAATTCCCTGTTGGTGAATCTACCGTCTTCGACCTTCCTGTAGTGATCAATGATATACGACCCTGAACAGCCCCCACATTTCTACATTCACGAGCCGATCCATCGACTTCGACTTCACGCCGCTCTGGCTGCCTCTGCTCGTCTCCAATCCGCCGATTGCGACCCTTGGCAGTTTTCTGGCTGCCCTTGCTCAGAAACCCTCTGCGTCTTCGAAACACGAAAGTTCAATCCTGCTTGGTGACGGTGATTCGTGTTATGTCGAGTTAGGGTTGTGTGAACTACAGTAGAACTGCTATGAGTGGGGATCAGTTGGCGTCCAGGCAAGATTTCAACCAGCCTACCCCGTTCACGTTGGTCTTCTGCCTCCCAACAGGCCGCGAGATCAACAGACCGGCTTTCCTGCCAGAACCTCCTCGGCTAACCTCGAATGCTTTGTAGCTTTGGAAACCCAAACGCTCAATCGCCCACGCCCAAACAGACTCCCACGGCCACATTCCCGAGTCCCGTCTTCGAGACCCCCAAACAGCGACAAAGCCACTTTGACGACGCTGGCGGCTGGACCCCTCGCTTTGCAGAGGAATACTCCGTCTTCAACACAACCCCCGGCAACCTTCGAGCTTCTCCGGGCTCATCCTTCCCCGACTTTGCCACCACCGCCTACCCCCCTTCGGCCACCCTGAAGAGGTCCTTGTCCGCCGAGAGCCTTGCTGCACAGATAGCAACACATGCCAACCACTTCTCGCCCAATCCCAACTTACCCTTGCCGCCACTTGCTGCCGCCCATCGACTGCCTTCCTCCCCCAAACCCCCGAACGAAGAACCCCAGCCTCCTGGACAAGAGGGCGGGCCGCCGAACCCAGAGGCCGCATCGCAAGGCACGGCATCAGGAAAGTCCAAAGGGAGGGAGAGCGTTGCGGAATTGAACGGACAAACGGCCACTCCTCCTCCGTCTTCCCACAAAGGCGGGCGGAAACAGGCTTCAAAACTCCAGGCCGACAATATGCAAAATGATCACGGCTACGGCCAGCCAGATTTTTCCGGGACTCCACAACACCCGAACATGGCAGCCGCCTTTGTGAATGCCACCGACATGTTCGGGTTTCCCTTGTCCGCCCCGCTAAACGGCTCTACAAGCTTTTGGGATCCGAGTGCAGACATGTCAGGAATGGATATTGACTTCTCCTTTGGTCCCAATGTATTCCACACCTCGGGCCACCGCCACATGCCATCGTTCGACGCCTCGCAGATGTTCCAGGAGGCAAGTGCCCTGCCGCCTCCGAGTACCCAGGAGAGCTCACAGTCCATCAAGCGGACTCGACCTTTGGCTCCTAAGCCTGTCATGCATGCTATTCAGTCTGCCTCAGGAGACATATCCATGTCATCGACCTCTTTCTCGACATCTTTGGACGACCCCTTTGGCCTCGGGAGCCCGGGCGGAGTTGATCCGGGTTTGCTCTTTGGCCGGCCGTCGTCTTCTAGCATGAACACCAACATCCTCGTGACGCAAGGCTCAGCCCAGTTCGCCTTGGCTGCTGCTGCGGAATCCCAATCCAGAGCACCGATGCATAACGACATTCGGCGCTCCTTCAGTACGAAGGAGCTGGGGCCTGGTAGAGCAACCGGCAATGCATCCGTGAACTCGCCTGCCAAGTCGCACAGCCGCCTGCAGCGTAGCGTCAGCGAGAACCGGGGCCGCCGCGGATTGGCAAAGGCAGCGTTGCCGAAACTCGCCCCGGCCATACAGCCAAGACCGCAGGTCACTAACGGACCGGCATTTAGCTCGGGGCGGCCACCGAGCCGTCCTTCTGGCAGGGCATCGCCTCTTAAACAGCAGCATTCCCGTCCTTCTGGCCTGACCTCGATACCCGAGGCAACCCCCCCGCGCACGCGGACCGCTGTCAGGTTCACTATTGACTCGAAAGGCAGAGCAAGGGCAGAGGCCACCATGGTAGTGGACGACCCAACCGCCAGTAACCCGCAGAGAAGACCGATAACCCGGGAGATGCCACGGAGGGAGAAGAGCTGGGAGTCGGACGACGGCGACGAAAACGACGATTCTTCAACAGACGACGAGCCAATCATCATACCCAGCCGGAATACCTCTTTCGCGCTACCCGACCCCCGAAGACCATCTTCCGCTTCTGTCTTCCACTCGTCCAGAAGAAGCGTCAGCGAACACAGCTCGAGCAGCCTCGGAGCGTCAGTCTCGCAGCATGACGCCGAGAGTGAAGCAGAGACCATTATGCACGAGCCTCAAGGAAAAGGCGGCGATGCAACAAGCGAACTGCGAAAGCTGGTCGAGAACAGACAGAGGCGAGGACCACAGGCACCGTCCAGCCAACCGTCACAGCTGTTTGCGCCCGGGAGCTTTCAAGATAGCCATGGGGGCCTGCTGTCGCCGACAGCATTTACTGAAGTTAGCCTGCCGTCTCCAACAAAGGCGACCTACAATGTTCGGTGTGTTTGTCGGAACGGAGCAAGTAAGCAAGGAGAGTACATGGTTCAATGGTATGTTGCCCGATCCATTCCAGCCAGCCTACACAGGGTGTCTTCACGTTGACCGGGACTGACGGTCGGACAGCGAATCTTGCGAATTGTGGCTTCATGGTTCGTGCATCAACATCTCCAGGCGGACGCTCCCAACTGTATATATTTGTGCTTTCTGTTCGAACACGCCCAACATGCGAGGTGGTCGACTGCGCGGCAATGGCCCGGCGCTTGGTCCATCGAGGGCAAGCCCTTTGGCTCGCAAATCGTTCCGGTAATCCATGGCTGCGGTCGAGCTGAACAATAACGACCAGATGCTATAAGTCAATGATGGTACGCAAGGAAGAGAGAGAAAGCAAAACAGTGTTCTAAAAAAGAGAACGGTACGACCCGCCATCAAATCATCTTGGTTATTGATGAATACATATGATACCCGAGTATAAACTCGCGGCTTAATGATGAATAACAAACGAGATGATGCTGAGAGTTCGCTGCGAGGCGCTCCGAGGGAAAGTGATGGCGTCAGATGGGCAAGAAGAGCTATGATGAGATCAATGTCCAGTAGATGTGTTCCGTCCGAGGACGGAAAACGAATCCCAGTCACACCACCGGCAGGTCGTCAACTTGTGTCGTTCGGTGCGAATCCACCCTATCTAGTTACACAATGGTCGTCGGATGAGGTGGACGGAAGAAGACGAAATTGTGGAAACCGGGAAGAAACTGGGCGCCGACAGGAGCCGAACTAAGCTCCGAAGCTTTGCGGGGTGTTTGGGGCTGCGGGGCGTGGGCTGAGCTCGCAGCTCCCTAGGCCTCCGACTTCGGAAGGCGGGGTTAAGGCCGGGCCTGCACTTTTTAAAACTTGTGTGGGATGCGGGGCCGCAGCTCAGCTGTTTAGATAGTTTACCGGCACGAGGCTTTCAGTGTTTACACTTTCTCTCCTCGTCAACCTTCCTTCTCTCATTGTGCAGATACCCCTTTTTTGTTTAGCAGCCTCCCACAACCCCCCTTTCCCCCCCTAAGATCATACTCAATATGGCGACACACAACATTGTCGTGTTTGCTGGCGACCACTGTGGTCCCGAGGTGAGCTTCATCGCCGGACAGGAGCTTCGCTCGGCAGACGCGGGTGAGGAGATGAGGGGGCATGAAAGCTAATCAAACCCTATTCTAGGTCGTCGCGGAGGCTGTCAAGGTAGGCTGGTGGATCCAACCGTCAGCGGAAAGGCATGCATTATGAGACTGATCAACTTACGTCTTTCGTAGGTGCTCAAGACGATTGAGACCAACAGCCCTTCGGCCGGCAAGTTCAATTTGCAGGATCACCTCCTCGGCGGTGTAAGTTACAGGCAATCGACCCGACCGTGCCCAACAGATGGCAATTGGGGAGCGCACACTGACGAGAGCACACCTGAATAGGCCTCTATCGACGCCACCGGATCCCCTCTCACTGACGAGGCCCTCGCCGCCGCCAACGGAGCCGATGCCGTTCTTCTCGGCGCGATCGGCGGCCCGAAATGGGGCACCGGTGCAGTCCGCCCAGAGCAGGGCCTTCTCAAGCTACGCAAGGAGATGGGCACATACGGTAACCTGCGCCCCTGCAGCTTCGCCTCCGAGGCCCTCGTCGACTTTTCTCCCCTCAAGGCCGAGGTCTGCCGCGGCACCAACATGGTCATCGTCCGGGAGTTGACGGGCGGCATCTACTTTGGCGAGCGCAAGGAGGACACGGGCGACGGCAAGGCATGGGACTCCGAGCCGTACTCGCGCGAGGAGGTCGAGCGGATCGGCCGCCTGGCAGGCTTCCTCGCCATCGCCCGTGGCGAGAAGACGGTGTGGAGCTTGGACAAGGCCAACGTGCTGGCGACGAGCAGACTATGGCGCAAGGTCATCACGGAGCTGTTCGAGCGGGAGTTCCCCCAGCTCAAGATCGAGCACCAGCTCATCGACTCCGCTGCCATGCTGCTCGTCAAGAGCCCCCGCGCGCTGAACGGTGTCGTTGTTACGAGCAACCTGTTTGGTGACATCATCTCCGACGAGGCCAGTGTCATCCCCGGCAGCATCGGTCTGCTGCCCAGTGCCAGTCTTAGCGGCATTCCAGACGGCAAGGGCAAGTGCAACGGCATTTACGAGCCCATCCACGGTACGTCGGCCCTCAACTCTACCGTGGTCCCGTTCTATGTGTGTTAACGGCATGCAGGTTCCGCCCCCGACATTTCCGGCCAGGGCATCGTCAACCCCATCGGCACAATCCTCTCTGTCGCCATGATGCTGCGCTACTCGCTCAACCTGCCCAAGGAGGCCAAGGCCGTCGAGGATGCCGTCAAGGCCGTCATCGACAACGGTATAAGGACAAAGGACCTCGGTGGCAACGCTGGCACCAAGGAGGTCGGCGATGCCATCGTCGTGGAGCTAGCCAAGATCCTCAAGGCATAAATCCGGGGTTCAACGCCTTGACCTAAGAACTGTAATCTGCGGGGACGGGTTTGACGCCGAAATGTAATGGTAAAATAAAATGGCCACCCGTAAGAAGAAAGAAGCCCAAACTGGTTTGGAGCGCGGAGGCATTGTATAGCTCGCTGTTATGTTCTGAGTTTATCGAGGTAGGGAGACTCAATTGAACTCCCGTTACGAGGACCCGTGGCCTGCTCTTGGTCATTATGGCCTTGCTCTTTAGCGGCGGTCTCCTGCGAGCGCCTTTCTTGGGGCTGTCGTCCTCCACGCTTTCCAAGCTCCGGATGTTGCTCTAATTCTCGATTGGCTTTCTCTTCTTGCCATCCTGCGAACTTGAGCTCCTCCTGTCGTAGTAGGAGTCTCCATGGTCGTCTGGAGGGTTCGGGCATGCATCTTTGCCGAGCCTTTTGCAGGTCTAGCGCATGGTTGCGGCCTTTCCAATTCCAGTGGGCCATTGGGCAGATGTCTCGACTATGCTATGCAATACACGTATCACGAGCTCGCCGACGCGCACTGCTGCCCCATCTGGTATGGTAGCCACTGCAGCCTCGACCCAAGACAATCGTCCCGCTGGCCTACGCCGTGCCGTCAGCGGAGGAGTAAGCCGCGGTTGCGTGTATTCCTCTGGACTACGAGCAGGAGCCGGTGTTTCTTCACGTGTGATGCCCGAGAGGGGGGACGGTATGGAAAACACTTTATATGTATTACACTCTCTGCAGCTTAGTGAGCGACGAGCTCCACAGGGAGCTCTTGGGCGGCTGGGTGGTTCTTCATGCCTCGGCGGTGCGGTCGCGATGAACCTTGAACCCCATGCCCATGACTTGTATGTAGTTCCCCTCCCTCCCCTTGTACTCAGATAATGTTCTTGACGATATTCCCCCACACCCCTCTCCCAGATGTCTCGTGGCCTCGCTCAGTTGTCCTGTGGCCCTTGTCCATCTACCCGGCGAGAGCGCTCGCGAGCTGTCCAGAAGTTTAAATGGCGGACATAAACGACCATACCCCACGCGGTAATGAAGAAAAAAGAACCAAACTCAATGCAGCCGGGGGTCCTGCCAGGGGTACAAATCCAGACCACCACCATCAGGCAGAATCCAAGGGCTGAAATAGCATAGGGCACAGAGGCCTGCTATGTAGGTGAAATCATTCATGCCATTCCCAATATCGCTTGTTAACCGTATGATGTCCGGTAGGCGCAGCGCACCTTCAAGTTGTTGTATACGTCGCACACAGGCTGGCTTGCCCCAGGGCAGAGCAAACGCGTGTAGTTTAGCACCATCCTCAACTCTTCGCAAACGTCGCGGAAAGTCTGAATTGGCCCAGGCCAGGGCAAGCTCTCTTAATTCAGCCTCATCCGTCTTGAGGTAGGTCTGAAGAAAGCAGGGCTATGGTGAATGAAACGGGAGGCCCAATGTGGATTCTGCTTCTGGGAGCAAGTGCTGAGAGCTGTTGGAGACTGAAGTACACGCTGCAGCTCCCTTCTCTCCCACTCTCACAACCGACTCGACTTGCTCTCATCCATTATCGCGCCACTCATCATGGGGACCTGCTGCACAACCTGCCCTAGGACCAACTCCCGGCCACCCTTGGTGGTCCACCATGCGACGCCAATCGTGGCCCTTTCGACATCCATCTCGCCGCTGACCAGCACCTCCCAGAAGCGGTCCTTGACAGGCTGACGCATGATGGGGTCAGCAATCTCGTTCATCGCCTGCGCCGTCAGGGTCATCCAATCCTCCACAAGCGGCAACGGCAGGAAGGGCAGCGAGTCGATGAGTGTCAGAACGAGCGAGCTCTGCTCGGTGAGGGGCTCTTGTTGTGGCGTGAGGCCCTTCTCGCTTTGCGCGATGACGTCTTGCGTCTGAGGCAGGAGAGTGGTGCTCGCGTCCATGGCTTTGAAGCGCACCATTTCGAGCAATGTCTCGGACAGTTGCGGCTCCGTGAGCGAGATCGGGAATGGCGGAGAGACGATCTGCATGACTGTCTTGAAAGCCACCCGGAATTGTCGTGATGATATCTGCGAAGGGAAGGATGCGAAAAGAGCATCGATATAGAACGGCACGAGACTGACGGTCAGGGGGCCGTTATGTGGGCAAGACAAGACTGAGAGAACGGCGCTGTGAGCAGCCTCAAACAGCTCGATCATGGTTGTCGTCATTGTACCGGTGTGAGAGATATAAGCGGTCGCTGGCCTGACGATGAGGCTATCACAGGCTTCGGTGGGCATGTTGAGGGGCAAGTGCTCTGACACGTTCATATGAAAAAGGTCCAGTATCCGGTCTAGCGGGCTAGGAGGCACTGCTCCCGCATGAGGGGGTTTCGTCTCGCCTAGGAATGACACACACGCGTCCCCAAAGCGTGCCAATATGTCTAGGGATGTGAGATAGGTGAATGTGTATGCCTGGAACGCGCCGGCTCCGTGCCTCGACGAGACGAAGAACAAGAATCGTAGAGTGTGCAATGACTTGGTAGCGACTTGGGGAGCCGTGGTGTCGTTCCTCATGCGAGGGTCGAGCAGGCTGCGTCCGATGACGGCCTGCATGACAGCCACCGTTGCGTACATCGTCTTCTTCAGTGTCCCCCATAAGATCGGCCAGGTAGCCTCCCGCGTGTTGGGCTCCAGCCGCGCCGTCTCGTCCGCAGCGTCTACTGTTGATAACGGATTGCGCTGCCACTGCTGGAACAGTTTCTGCGAAAATTCGAGGAGGCAGTCCTGTGCCTCAAGGACGATGGCAGAGTCCGTCGCGTTGGTGACGGCAAAGGCTGTCAGCCTCGACAAGGGCCCCATTCCACCCATCAGCGGTTTCCGTTCGATTGACTGCAGTATCTGAAATGAGGGGGTATTCGGGGCCCACTCGACCATCTGGCCGTGTTGCCTGACATCTTTTCTGATGTCCTCCAAGAACCGCCCGTCCTGGAAGCCGTCCTCCCCCGTGATAGCCAGCACGGCAATGGGCAGAAGCGCATTGCAATTGATCGCGCCCTTGTGGAGGTCCGAGAGGAACGGGAAGACGTAGTTGAGCGCAAGCACAATCGACGCCGAAGCAAACGATCCTTCTTGGCTATCAAGCGCTAGATTCGCGGCCGTCACGACCGCCTCCTCAAGCGTATTCCTCAGACCGCGCGACAGCGACTTTCTGTCATTGCCTTCCATGCCCATCAGGATGCCCGTCAGGACCAGCAAGTGTTGCCACCGGTTGGACCGTTCATCGGCGCCCTTGACTACGGCCCTGACCCATGTATCGCAGCTGAGCCCGCCGCCCTGCCGCGGGGCGTTAGGGATCGTGATTTTGGCATTGTCCAGCTCATTCTGGCGCACTCGGATCGCAGCACTGTTGTAAATGGAGATGATGCGCAGGCTCGTCCGGAGGCCGTCGCGGCGGTGCCAGATGGCCGGCGCGATAAGCAGCTGCGATGTGAGAACTCCAAGGTTCAGCGGGTTCGAGAGAGTCGTGAGGAGGTTCACGGTCGAGCCGACGATCTGGTCCGTCTTGCGGTCATCGTGGACGTTCTGGTACAGCTGCAAGACTGTGTTGAGGAGCCGGTCGGCCGGCATCGTGCACTGTGCGGGCGCGTCGTCTGGCGATCGTCGATATATGAGAAATCGTGAGCGGCGTGCCCAAGGGATCGAGTCGGTTGCAGGACGGATGATGAGATGGCCACGGATGACGGTTGGGTATAATGCAGTGGCTGTGATTGACGCCGATAGCAGGACGTCTCCCGGGGGCGCGCGATTTACCGAGGCACCTGAAAACGGGCCTACAGCCACACCTTAGGCTTTCCCTGGAGCTGCGTCATCCTTGCACGACCTCCTATGTAGCCTGAAGATCGACAGGCCTGGCTAACAACAACAACAACAACAACAACAACAACAACTGTTAACACACTACATAAGCAGCCTCTATTGAAGCGCGTAAATATGTGATGAAAGCAACATTTCCTTAAGGGGAAACACGGTCAGCTATATTGCCGTTATGAAAAAGAACTATTGGCATACTGGGCGATAGTTTACCTGACATAGGAGGATTCCCCGGCAAGACCCTTATCCTAACCTTTTTAGATGCGGGAGAGGATATAATCCTACTAGTTTAGATTCGCACAACGAGCAGGATATGGATCCACTGTCGAAACGCGATCTGGTGTCTTGAGCGTTTTATGGGTCTGGTATGTGCGCAATCTCGTTATTCTTTGAAAGCAGGTGCTGAGAGTCGATGTCGGAAGGTGGTGATGTGGTATCGTGAGCGTTTGGTGGGGTTGATAAGTAGCGGAAGAGAATGATGGAAACCCACAGTCTCGTTATCTGGTGCTTAATATATATATATATATATATATAAATGAAAAGACATCGGAGATCTGAAAGGCTGATTATTAAAATTGGCTCATAGCATGGTCCCCACAACAAATGCAATATCTGGCACTGAAGCTGTCACGACCTTGATGGTAGTTTCAACAGTATTCGGTCCACTTTATTCCTGGTCTCTATTCTTCGCTTTCTACGAAAAAGGAATGGATGAAGCATACGAGGTGCTGCTTGTCTGGTTATACGTATCGTGTGAATTGGCTGGAACGGCTATGCTCAATAAAGACACTGAGAGTCCTCGAGCTCCATTTTGTTTCCGGCCACAGTACGAACTACCTGATGACGCAGAGCAACTGCCTAATCAGACTTCATCCCATCCATAGCCTCGACAATGGCATGGTAGGTGGGCTCCATTGAACTGTGCTACCAAGGCTGTTGAAATCCTTGTGATTGGAGTCACACTGTATCCGAGTAGCTGAAGTGCCCATTGGCCGTTGAAGTCGCGCAACTAAAGTGCTGTTCGCTGGTGTATTACTACGCAGAAAAATCTCATCATCATTTCGCGGGTTTTCCCATGCTGAACCACAAGTCTGTTCCATACTTTGAAATAATATTCAAAGATACCACGGCCTTGTTGTTGGGTTTAAACGCATAGTTGACAGCTTTAAAGAACGGCGTCTTTGCAAAGGAAGACCAAGACTTATCAGACGGTTTGACAGCTAAATCGTTTGGGAACGCGGCGGCGTCCGGGTGGCTTTTGTACCAGTCATCCTTTAGGCGTGAACAACATCAAGCGTGGCTCCGTTTGTAACGGTTTGAACGAGAACCCAGTTGATTGATGCAAGCGACTTGTGTGCGTGGTTGCTCGCCACAGCTTGGATCATGTCGGATAGATGCAGCCGGGGGGTGCCATCAGTATGGGGCTTTTCCTTGGCGTTATAAGCCTCGGGAATAATTATCTGGTCGTCCTTGCCGTTGTCGGTTGGAAATCTCAATACTGCAACTGGATGATTGTTGTCGTAATAGGGCGAGTATACAAGATACTTGTCTCCTTTAACATCAACAGTGTAAATGTCCTTGGCCTTCCGAAGAGGCTTCCGGGGTGGGGGTTCCAACCCAGGCGGTTTCGGAGGGGGTGTAAATCCGGCCGAGGCGGATATCGATAAAATGAGGAGAAGGAGCGGATATATAGAAAGCATTTTAGAGATTAAGTGTCGAGGTTATAGGATGTAACGAGTGACTAGAGTGAGTGTGGTGTAGTGCGACGTACCGCTACGTGACATTAAGTTTAAAGTCTTATTTTTATTCTTTTAAATAATATACTCTTCCCGTGAAGCTCAGCTCGAGTCACCCTCATGGGTGGCGAGTCCGTTGTTAATGCATTTTTATTGCGAATGCGGACTGGCCGAAGTTGAAGGCCTGTTGCGAGCAGGGTCATCGGGAACACCTTATTGCTGACTATGTACGAATGTGGATCAACATAGTCCGTCCGTACTTAGCACAGCCCTCCTAGCGTCGAAGTACGTATATGGTCGTGATAACGTCCGAGCACCTATGATAGGTAAAATCAATCGAACAATCATTGTGAAAGATGCCCTCTTCGCTCTGTTTAGATGAGACCAGTAGGGCCGGAGAGTAGTTGGGTCGGTGACGAAGTCGAGTCAGAGACAACCTGCGGAACCGTCACGTCATGCGCTCGCT
Source organism: Colletotrichum somersetense (assembly GCA_030867255.1). Classification (NCBI taxonomy): domain Eukaryota; kingdom Fungi; phylum Ascomycota; class Sordariomycetes; order Glomerellales; family Glomerellaceae; genus Colletotrichum; species Colletotrichum somersetense. The sequence goes on along the minus strand of MU843426.1, from coordinate 550,023 downwards.
ACGTCTTCCAGTAATCATTCCGTCCTCAAGTCTTTTTTTGTTTGCATCCGATTTCATACTGTTGGTGTGGGAACATCATTGCCATGAGCGTCGTCGCCTGATTGCAATGTTCTTTGGGATGAATCTTTTTCTAACATATCACCCTACCTACTTATTAGACCCACCCGTCGATTGTTATTTCCAATAAACATAGATGGATTGAAGTCAGTACGTATACGCTCAGTGTCACTTCAAGACTCGGGTGTCGTTACCGTTGTCTTTTACGCTGCTATATTCGTGGCAAAAGCCTAAGAGAAGCAAAATGTCACCGTCTCCGGGCTTGCCGATACTCTTGAAGTTCCTTGGTTGGGAGCAGATTACACTAGCTCAATGAGAGCAATAATGAACAGTCTATGCAATATAACCTGTGAAGGCCAAGTGGTTCAGAGAGACCCCGCTTGAAGTGACTGACTCATCGTCCTTCCGACGTATGAATTATATGTATCCTTTGTCTCAGCATTCTGGGAGGCATGGTACTCCCTCGAATGATGCTCGGCAGCATATCAAATCATACTTGAAGAGTATGTCATACCTATTGCAGGCGTGCAGGCGGTCTCATGCCACAGATGACAACAACGACAGCGTATTCCTTCCGCGTACAGTCATCCACCCAATACCTCGTATTAGCTAACACCTCTGTGGCATTATGTACATTGTTATATCCGTGCCGTCGTAGCCTCGAGCTTGTCGTTAAGTCATGCGGACAATGTCCATTCATTAAAGACCGGCGCTCTCGCCACCAGGCCAAAGGGGGAGGGGGGAACAAGCGGTATGTAACTCGGAATTTGAATGTTTAGAGGAGCGCAACAGCACCGAAGATGCCGGCCAAGACAGCAGCGGCCGGCGCCTTGCAGGCGTCCACAGCGTTGGTCGGGACGACGACGGGGGCGGTGCTTACGAAAGTGATGGCAGGAACCGTCACCGCGCTCGTCGTGGGCACGACGACAGTGCCGGGAGCTCTCGTTTGTGTGGCATAAGGCGTGCCAGAAATGGTAACGTAGACCCAGGACTTCTGGGTCACGACATCCTCGTCGCCGACGGTAACCGCCTGGGTGACCTCGACGTGCTTCGTCTTGGTCTCGATTAGGACTTCAGTGATGGTGTGCACCTTCTCGACAGTGACGGTCTTGGTCTCGGTGGCAGTTACCCAGTGAGTCTCGCCGTGCTCAATCGTCTGGTACGTGGTGACCGGCTTCGTGACGGTCTCGTATACTTCGGTGGAGAGGTACTGGGTGGTCTTGACAGTGGTATACGCGTCAACCTTGGTGGGAACCTGCGTCACTATGGTCGACGTGGAAATCCACGTGACGACGACGGTCTCTCCACCCACGGTCTTTGTTTCGGTGATAGGACAGAGGCTGGTCAGGATCGTGTACTCGACATCTTTCTCAGTCTTGGTAAAGTCGGGGAGCTTGACGGTCTCCCAGACCTTGGTCGGCAGCTTTGTCACCACGGTATGGGTCTCGATGTACGTCTTGGTGATGGTGTGGCCGTCCTGGGTCAAAGTCTTGGTCTATCAAGAGTGTCAGAGAGCTGCAAGAAGAGTTCAGAGAGTGCCTTGGCTTACATGAGGGATGAATTCGGTAATAGTCGTGTACTCGATCTCCTTGGTCTTCTCAGTCACCGTCGGTCCCGGGACAGTCTCCCAGACCTTGGTGGGGACCTTCTCGACGATCGTGCTGATTTTTGTGTAGGTCTTGGTGTAAGTGTGCCCATCGCCGGTCACGGTCTCTGTCTGGAAGGTTGTCAGTCTTGTTTGCGGCAGCTTGCATTGGTTTCTGTATCATCACTTACGACAGGGCACAGGCTTGTGTACGTGGTGTAGTCGATGTCAGTCTTCGTCACGTAGTCGGTGTGTCCTGGCAGAATCTCGTAAACGGTGGTTGGGGCCTTCTCGACTACAGTGGAGGTCGTGGTGATGGTCTCGTAGTGGGTGGTGCCGTGGCCAGGCTTGGTGACAGTGACCGGGCAAACGGTGGTGTAGGTTGTCAAAACTTCTGTCACGATGGTCTTGGTCTTGTCCTTTCCGTGGTCATGGTATTCTGTAGCGACGGCGGTGGCGGCAAGAGCCAAGAGGGCAGTGATGAACTTCATGGCTGCGGTCGGATGAACGCCCAGAGCAATCAACGAGAATCACTCTTGAAAACAACGTGTGTACGAAACGAGGGTTTTGGCTTGAGCGAGAGTCGTGATGGAGAGAATTTGAGACAAGCTGCAAGAGGACGTGGAATGAGAGAAAATGTTCAAAGAAGGCGGGATGACTGGTGAGCTTATATCCCGAGTCCTCGGACAGACGTTCGACCTGCCCAGTCTGCCCGCACTTGAGCAGAAGGGGAGACGAGAACGCAAGCCGCGGAGGTTGTGATGGCATCCTGTCGGTGAACCAACAGAGCTGAACAATCTCCACAGCAGGCTTGCAGTAGTTAGTCTCTGGCCAAGTGGAGGGCAGGCGGGCCACGGTTTGGCCATTAGAAGACTGCATGGGGGACTGGGAAGGAAGCGCCAAGCGGTGATACGAGAAACGGTGATTCTTGGAAATGCACCACAGCAGATGCAAGAGCCTTGGGTGGCTGGAGGATAAATTCTCGGGGATAGTCAATGTTGCTGTTGTTGAATATGCTCGTGGTGTGAGTAGATGAGAGCCCCGTCTCTGCCGCACGACAGTACTGCAACAGGTGTGAATGCGTAGGTTTAGCCGGAAGGTGAGGTGTACACCATCCAGCGTGCGTAATGCAGCTGTGGCTAAGAGACGAGGTTGGAAGACGACATCAAAGCGGCATAAGGGTAGCTTAGGTGACAACAGAGACGAATTAGAATGCAAGCACCAGTTGACTAGAAAGTTATGGGATTGCAGTTTGTTGAAAACCCAGGTATAACGCTCTGTCCCGGTCAATGACATCGCTGAATAAGGCTTGGAGGTCGACGGAGTCGTTGTCAGCGGAGGCGTCGAAGGTTGGGCGGCGTGTTGTTGGGCACGGCCGAACCTGACGACGACGCTACGTAACGTCGTGATCAATATATTGGAAGACTCTCATGTGCCGAGCCCGCGGATGCTCTCGGTCCAATGGCAATCGTCAAGATAAAAGGGTGTCGAAGCAAAGCCAGGACTTTTTGTCAATGCCTTCTGACTAGGTGCTTGAGAAGCGGGCAAGGCAACACTACAGTCCGCGGGGTGACAACAGTGTTCGCTGGCGATCAAGAACACCCTTGTTGTGGTCTTCTGCGGCGCAGTCGTGGATGCCGGGCACGCCATGCCTGCATCATAAGTAGAACACATGGGAATCGGAACAAAGTCGAACACCAATTTGCGGCGGCGGCTTCGTTTTGCTGGAAGTGGGAGGCTTGGACCGCCAATTATTCCGTAGCCGCATCTGCGTTGACTGAATTCCAGTATCAAGAGCTGGAAGTAGGCGCACAAGTCTCTCGTTGTTGTACAAAGGTTGTGTGTTTGTTGCGCACCCAGGAAAGCTCGTGTCCAGGTTGTGACACCAGTCCCAGGATCTGCGGCTCGCAGGAAAGGCCCAACCACGACATGCGTCGAGTGTGCTGTCTAGGCCCTTGACATCCAACCACGCCTCGAGGCCAGCCCCAAGCGAGACAAAAACTTGTTTTTGGCGGGGGCCACGGACTTGGGGAGACAGGCGACTATGGTAAATAAGACGGCGGCCGGGCAAACCCAAGAAGATAAGCGTTGGAATAACCAAGTGTTGGAATAACCAAACCGTGGAGGAGTGCCTCCCTCATACAGCTTGCACGGTCGGGTCGAATCGGTTCATGGCCCAAGGGAAGTGGCGGCGTCTTGTCAGCGAGTTTGACATGTTCGTGGGTGAAGGACAAGAGCTCGGCAAAGAACGACTATCCATCGATGGCCAAAGTGGTGGACTGTTTCCCCGCGGAGCACCCCTAACAGCCGCTTTGGGAGGGTTTGTTTGGTGTTGGGTCGATGATGGAAGTAACTAATAAGTGATCGCTCTCCGGACTAAACATTGAAAGCTACATAGAAGCGATGACCAACGGATCAGACGTTACATGCGGGAAAGCGTACATAGAACACCTTCCTTGCAGGGGGATTGTGCAAATACCTAAGCTGCGTCGTGGTGGCGCCATCCATAGGAGGTGGATGGAAGCTGACAGTACCTAAGCGAGGCACAGGCGACTGCCATCTCAACGTCGTCGGATCGATCATCCCAGTGGTTGTATAGGATGTCGAAATGATACGGGACTGACTGCAAGACGCATGCAGAGGAAGACGAAGGTGGGTTGTGGCGCGCTTGCGCTACATCAGATGCATGCGGGTGTGGGTTGGCGGAAGAGGGTTATGCGGGGGAGGATGAGGAAGGAACGTTGGAACGCGAGAATGGAGTACCTAAACAGGCGAGAAGTGACGAAACAGAGCGAGAAGGCAACAAAGGTGCTACCTACCTAAGGTGCCTTACCTACCGACCTGCCCACGTAAAGTAGGAGAGCGATACTTGGAGTGCGAGCATGGAGTTGTCTAGACTACCTAGAGAGACAAGTATGAGCAGCTTGATGCAGCCGTATGTAAGTCGGCTCAATTACATACGTAGACGTAGGCCCCTAGCCATACGCGTTGCATATAATGCATGCTCAAATTGCTTATACAACCCTACCTAGGTGCACACACATACGTATATACGCACGCTCACACGGTGAGTGAGCTAGTTGTAGGACGATGAGCATTGCGGGGGATGTGCGTACCTAGGTAGCAAATGGCTGTAGGTCCGAATAGGTATGATGGGATGAGAGGATCCCAACCAAGCCTGACGGTCATCCCCACTGCCCAGTCCTGCGTCCGCTGTTCCTCATCGTCGATTCTTGCTTTGTTTCTCAAAGTTCGAGAGACTAGTGGCATCTGCTGCGCGCCTGCCGCACCTCGTGTTCCCTCTCGTCTGTGCGTCAACGCACCTACCTACCTTACCTTAGGTAGGTACCTTTATTTAAACTATTTCAAAGCCGTGCGGTGCCACATATACACTGTGTGTCTCCCCTGCGCAACTTCATCCCATCTTTCGTTCTCTTCTTGCCTCCCGCGGCTTCGGACCAAGTGGTAGGTATGCAACCTGCGTCTATATTTCATCCGATTACAAAGTAAATTCTTCCGATGACGGCAGTTGAACAAAAGGGGGGGGGGCTTGGACTGAGTGGCTTCTTCGGACGGGCATGTCTGTTACCGATGACGGGACGGGACGCCTTGGAGCATCAGTCCGGGGAGACCACCAGACGCGCCTCGGTTAGGACGAACTTTCAAAGTTGATATGCAGGTTATCACTCGTTGTTTCCACTATGTATTTATCTTTCTATGGCAGGATCCAGGACGCATGGTGGGAGTACTTGCCTGAGAAGGAAGAGCGGGAAGGCCAATACTTAATCAGTGTGTGTGCGATCCATAGTTGTAAGCTTCAGAGCATTCCAACTGAGTTCATCTATACATAAGAAGGAAGGTACCTGGCTTCCAGCTGGTTCCGACCGCAACGCCTTTCACCACAACCTTGGGGCACTCCTGCCCCGGCCTCTTCTCATCTCATATTGCCTCTAGGTCTGACATACCTACGAAACACTTCCCCATCCTACGCCTTACAAAGACTTGAAAAACAACTTGTCGTCAACCGCCGAACCTTTCTCAACCACCTCCGTTTCCCGCCCTTCTCCACCACCACCGCCACCACCACCTCCTCCTCTCCCGACTCCCTGCTGCCCCCGAGTCCGAGCCCCCGTTCCCCAAACAGCCAGGCGTTCAGCCTCTGCATGTCCCACCAGTCCCTCTCCCCGTCCACGGCCCTCTCCAGCGCGCCGTCGTCGAACGCGATGCCCCGCCACAGCAGCACTCCGAGAACCTGCGCTAGCCGTGCCCGCCGTATGACCTCCTCGTCGCCCACGACCCGGCCGACCTCGTCCCAGAAGAGCCTCCGGAGGGCGCCCGCCTCCGGGTAGTACTCGAACCTCGTCGTGCCCACTCCGCCGCCGGCGCCGGCGCCGTGGCTGCCGTCCTCGACCGGTACATCTTCCCCCAGCATCTCTTCGAGGCCGTACATGCCCACCCCGAACGGCAGCCACTCTGCCTCGGCCCAGTCGATCAGCCCAACCAGCCCGCCCGCCCTCTCCCACATCTCCTTTCGCCGCCGCCCGCCCGCCCCATTGCCGTCTCCCCACGGTGGTGGGTGCACTAGAATGTTGTCCGGAACCAGGTCCCCGTGCGTGACGACCCACGGCAGCGAACCTTCAATATTGGCCAGCTCCCCTATCGCCCGCCTCGCAATCTCGCGGGGCTCCCCCGTGAGGCCCTCCACCAGGACCTCCAGCCTCCAGCGCAGGCTCCCGCCGACCTTCCCCTTGACGACGTCTCGCCCGTTCCGCCGGCCCCGCCAGGCATCCGCGAACACGACGGCCAGGTCTGCCACGATCCGCCTCCTGCACGCCCGCGGATCCGTACCCGACGTCGCCGACAACTCTCGGAACCGCGTCAGCGAGATGCCGCCAGCTCGTTCCAACGCATACGCGCACAGTTCATCGTCGCCGCCCCCCGTCTCCGCGCCGGCCCTTTCTAGCCCCGTGAGCACGCCCAGGTCCTCGACACCCGGCACAATCCCGCCGCCGAGCACACCTCTCGCTTCCGCACACATCACGGCGTCGATAGCATGCCGCCTCGGCCGAAACTGCACCAGCAGGTTGCTCTTCCTCTTAGCGCCAACTGGAACGCCTCTTTTCCCGCTGGTTTCAGAGCTTTCGCTGCTGCTGCTGCCGCCGCTGCCGCTCCCGTCACCGCTGCTGCCCCCGTCACCGGCGTCGACCCCGCTGTCCCGCCATTTGCCGCCGGGTGTGTGCGGCAGAAGGAGCAGCGTGTACGAGCAGTAACCCTGGAACGGCGCGGGCGCGACGTCGTACCCTGGGAACTTGGTTCTCGCGAAGTCGTGCGCCGCAGCGACAGCCGAGGCCCCCAGCCCGCTTCGGACCAGGAACGCTCCCACTTTGTCGTCGTTTCCTCCGCCATCCGCTTCCGAGGCCGGGGATGTGTTGGGGTCAGGCTGCGAGCCGGTGCCGGCGCCGGTATACGTCACGTCGTCATTGTCATCGGCGCCCGCGCCCAAGCCACCCACCATCTCTCCACTGAGATTGTTCGTGCCGACGGTCATTGTTGGTTCTGGGCCGTGTTCCAACATGCCATGGTGAGGAGGAGCGATTCGATCCGACTCTCGTCCGGGCCACGGGCGAGGGAGAGAAGAGATAAAAGATTAAAGTTGCCGACCCCTTATCAGCCGCAGCCCGTTTGAAGAAACAGGCGCGGCCCGATTTAGGTTCACATGACGGCGCCATCAGCAGGCCTTACATCCAGGCTGGTCAGCAGCGTGGTTTTCTGCAGCAGGTCGGGGGAAGGCAGGTGAGGGGAACCAATCGCCCGCCCTACCCCGGCCGACTAAACCACACCACCACCACTACCACCACCACAACGGGATGCGCTCGCGTGGGGTGGTGTCTTGCAGATGACTAGTCGTCATGCGTCGTCCAGTCGGGCTGGTAATAGCCACGCTAGGCGCCAGAGGCGGCTACGGTAAGCTGGATGTGGGGAACACTGCATATGGATGGGTAATCACCATCTACAAAACGCCAAGGGAGCACGGGCGGGCTGGATCTGTATGGTCAATGTATTATCCCCGCGCCTTCAAATCTAAAGGTGAAGAAAATGGGGAGGGCTATGGACATATGAAGCTTTCTCAGCCAGTTGATAAAGAAGAAGAAAAAAAAAGAAAAGAAAGAAAGAAAAAAACCCATATGAATGCCCATTTCCGTTACTCCATGCAAAGGGTATAAAATCGATGCGCAACCCTTCGGTAGCGCATGCATGCTTTGTGAAACTTCCCCCAGTCTTACGCGCGGCGCCATCTCTAATCGAAGAGGGGCAAACGGCCTGGCTCGTCTTGCACCGCTTCTGCCCTGCTTATCCAATTGCCAGCTGCCATCGCCGCCGGTCTATGGCTTTATTTCTGACCAGAAGTTTCCCGCATTCCCATTGTTGATCAACCAGACGCCACGTACCCTTACCCTCAAAAGGGTGGCCCAGATCTGTCTGGACCCGATTCTATGATTTTCGGCCGTTACTTATATTCGTTACATGCGCAATGTTGCGCAACTCGCCAGTCGACGTGAGTCGTTCATTTGCGGGATCTGCGATCGAGCTCGACCTTGCTGTACCACGCAGCACCGATCATGGTGAGGATCATGCCGGAGCCGTTGAACAGGTGAACCTCGACACCAAAGGCGACGATTCCGAGTCCGACGGTGAGGCACTGCTTCAAGTTGCCGCAGATGCTCATAGTGAGAGCCCCGGCAACCTTGTTCGTCTGGAAAGAGGCAACGTTGAGGGCGAAGGCGAGGACACCGTTGCCGAGGAGAGCGATGAGGGTAGCAAGGCTGATGTTGCCCTCCGCCCGCATGGTGTTTAGGTTTCCGAGCTCGCCGGCGGCGATGGCGCAAGCCATGGACTGCATGGCCGCAAAGGGCGACATGCGCAGCAGGACCTCCATCGCAGGGAGGGCGAGAGGACCGGTCATGATGCGGTTCGTGGCGACCGTCTGTTGTTATGTTGGTCAGCTTCTTTTCAGGCATGAGACAAAGGTTTGCTGGAGGGGGTTTCAAAGAGCGGAGCCACACAAACCCAACCGGATGGTCGGCACCACTTCCCGCAACTCAAATATGCATTTCGGATGATGGACGGGAGACGCGGCATGCGCATGATTACGTACCTTGACTGCGGCTAGCACCACGCCCGCAAAGGTGAGCAGAAAGCCCAGGTCGGTGAAAGTGTACTCGCCAATGGTCGTCAGGGCAGCGCCGATCATGATGGGCACGAGCGTCAGGTATGTCATGTTTTCGTAGGTGCGACTAAAGACGACACGGTAGATGAGAACGGTGAAGACAGGCACGGTCGTTCGCAGGACCTGGTAGAAGGGCACGGAGACCATGGCACTGCACGGTGGGTTAGCATCGTATTCATTGTCCAGGTTGAGTCCCGTTCCGCCTAATCCCGCAAGGGGGTCGAGTCATGGGCGGGATTCTGGCACGAGAGCAGCATTGGGTGTCCAGAAACTGTGAGGGGGTCGGCTGCTTACAGTGAGAGGTTGGAGACGGCGATGTTGGTGGTGAAGAGCAAGCTGAAGGCAAGGAGAATGAGGTTCTCACGGCGGCCCAAGTGAGACATGGTGAAGTAGCCGCATTGCAGCAGCATGTAGCAGCCCAAACTCGCACAGGTAGCGTGAAGCGAAGTGAGGAGCCACGGGAAGGGGAACTGAAGACGGTGTTAGTGATTGCTCCTTGGAGATGGCAATCCATCATCACCCTCCTGTCAAGAAGGCCGGAAAACTAGGCCGAGACTTGGGGATGAGAGATCAAGGAAAGGGGGCAGAGAACGTACGGCTCCAAGGATCAGCTTGTTGTAGAGGGTCAGCACCAAACTGAACATGAAGTAGGCGCTCAACCAGCCAAACTTGACCTGAGGCGAGATGGTGTATTCGACGGGATTGCGGTTCCTTTCGGCGTTGCTCTGGGGTTCGGTGGCAGGGCTGATGTTGGCCTCGAGATCATAGCTCTCTTCGATGCGCTTCTCATCGCCGTTGAGGAGGCCCTGGCCCTCCTCGCTCCGTCGAGCCTCGTACTTGAAGTTACTGGATTCCGCCATTGCGTCGAATGGTGATGATGCTGGGTGGGTTGTAAATTGTTGTTTTCTCCTTGTCTTCTTTCCTCCGTGATTTCCACCCTTCGTCACAAAGGTTGGGCTTCTTAGCGTATTTGTTTACGGACCGAGTGTTCGTGCTCGCCCACAGATACCCTGTCGCTTAGGGGCTAAAGAAGCTGACGACTGCCCTAGTTTCACACGACGCAGATCGGTCCGGAGCGTGGGGGGATTCGGGAAGATGGGCGTGCGCAATGTAGTCGAGTCGAGCTTAAGAATGTCGGACCGACAAGCGACAACTGGCAGATGTTGCTGCTGGCGTCAAGAGGGAGATGCAGAGATAAAAGGAGGTACGGACGAGAGGCAGGGCAATGGAAGAATTGTATGCCGTGGAGTGGATGGGAGGAAGCCAGTAAAAAAGGGAACCCCGGCTGAGTGGTGGTGTGTAGGTCCTTGGGAGATACAAGTAAATGGCGCTTGTACAGTGGAACCAACGTGCAAAGAGCCCTGTACTTCGGATGAAGGACTTTGCAAGGCACCAATTGTCTTCTAGTATCGAAAGGTAAAAAGTACTTGTAAGAACAAAGTCCGGGAACAGGGGTTAAAGGGCAGGAGTGAGGTAGAAAGGGCTAAGAAAGGGAACGACAGGAATAGGTGAGAGGCGGATGGGAGAGGAAAAAATGGTGTGAAGGTAAGGACTGAGTTCGAATAGTGAGGTGTGTTGATGATGATGATGGAGGATGATGGCATGGAAATGGTAGCGGCAGTGCCGAAGAAAGGGTGGAATAGGAGGGAAGCGAAGAGTGGAACATATGAAAGTGCGAGCTGGGGTGAACAGCCACAAGGGGGTCCACGGGGGTGGAGGAGCGGAGGGGGGGGAGGGGGGATGAATGACAAGAGTACATAGGAGTCAGAGGATGCCGAGATACTCAAACGGGCATCTTTCTCGCTTCCGCACTTGCCGTCAATGACGTTTCGGCTGGTGGCATTGGCATTGCTACCAAGTACTGACTGCATCGCTAGTTATTGCGGTTGCTTTGGCCCAATCCCTCATGTTCCTTCGTAACGTCGACTCTCTTGGTGTGTCTCCGTCCCGGCCTAGCGCAGGGCCAAAATCACACGTACCTGGCCTGGCAGGGCATATCTGTCCCCCCACCATCCGACTATCCGTCCGTAGAGTTGCAGTGTGCGCAGGCAAGGGGCTCTTCAGATCTGTCTGGATTTCAGGACCTATTGAACGAATTGGACCATGGCTTTTCTGACACAAGCCGCCTTGGGGTATACACTACTACAGATGCTGCTGCGTACGTAGGCTTGCGCGGTAAGGGAGGGCGAGAGTGAGTCTGATCTGAGATGGGTACACAAGAATCCCAACGTGGAGACGGGTTGGAACACAAACAAGTCGCCAAGGCACATCACACATGCCGTGGGTGGAGGATTGCGCCGGAAACTTTGGACGGCTCTCCAGCATCACAATATTATGTCTTCATTGTCTGCGCTCGCGGGCGAGTGTGCGACGTACATTGGCCGCTGGCCGCCTGTTCAAATCCAAAGCGGCAGCCGCCAATCGGCTCTTCGTATAGCACGTTACGGTTTCCATTAATGAACGTACGGCATAACGTGTATAAATAGCTAGTAAAGCAGAGCGGGATGCCCGCCAACTGCACATATTGCAATTACTCCGTACTAGTTTACGTATTCGTAGGTAGGCATGGGGAAACGACATCCATCTCACAACATTTACTGCGTAGTGTGAGGCAGGACCCGAGAAAGGGAATAGCCTGCCCAAGCTTGGCACGATTAATGTAGCCGGGATCACCATGATCCTAATCCATATTGCCCTGCAAGTCTGGGACAGAGTGCCTACTCCGTACAGAGTACAAACACGACATAGGTAGGCAGGGAAGGTTTGGTGGCGGCACGACCGTCTCCCTCTCTCGGCCCCGGTCTGCTCCGCGTCTGAAGTGAGCTTGTCTTGGGGTCTTGGGGTATTCGGTCCTGGGAGCACCCCCTTGGCAGCCGCGTAAGCCTGGGCCCTGATTCATCAAGGTGCGACCGGATGGCATGGGCGTGGCTTGGAGCAAAACGGGGTCAATTAATCAAAAGGGGTGGCCCGGACAAAATGCAATCGAGGCGGGGGCAACGATGGCAGCGATCGACAGTTGTGGCGGACCAGGGGGTCCGCTTTATAAGTGGGCGATGAAGAAACCTTGAAAGAGAAAGATGACCAAGTCTTTGGCGCTGGCACTGGCTGGGCACGAGTGGACGGATAGCCAAGTACCTAGATACCTGCGGTATGTACCTGTAGGGCAGGTTCGATTGGCAGCAGGTGGCAGCAGCCGATGATGCATCTTGTCTTTTTCTTTTCTTTTCTGGAAGCTCTATATCATTCCAGCCGGACTCTCAAGACTCGGTGCGGGTATGCCTACTAGGTATGTATCCATACATACCGGTATCGTCTTTCCATACATAATAGTGTACACTATTGCATTGCAAAGTACGGATAGTGCGCATGCATGCCAAGAAAACCTGGCAGGCGGAATAGTGGAGGGTGGACGGGACCGGACCCAGCCAACACACCTGGCGCGTGGGTAAGAGAGCCAGTCTGACTGGCTCGTCTCGTTAAATACGGCTATTATTCTCTCAAAAATAGACACAATCTACGTAGTAGTATGCCTATGTAGGTCGAGTCTCCGTACCAAACGCTGCTGATTGATTGACAGGCAGACAGACAAATAGACGGATGGGTGTTTGTTTCTCGTCTGCGGTTGCTCACATTCCAGGTATAATGTCTGGCAGGTCTCAGAAGGCCAGGTAAGGTAGGGCAAAACGGAGACACGCATAGCGATGCCCGCCTGTCTGTCTTGCGGTTGTCTGAACTGCAGCCGCACCGAGGAACACCACAAGCACTCAGCCGACAAGCCCCACCCAAGTTTTGCAATACCGACACTTGTCTTTCGAAGTGAGCACCGCCGTCATAGCACGCTACAGGGTCGGCTCCCTCCCTTGGCCTTGGCTCCTGCAGAGGAGAGGGAGGAGGAGGAGGAGGAGGAGCGGAACCGTCGGTGGAAGCAAGGAGGTGGAGAGGAACCACAGTCAGCGAATAGGGAGGGTAGAAGCCAAGACCGGGAGCGAGAAAAAAAGGCATGAGGCGGGAAATCAACTTTGGAGAGACATGGGACGCGACTGGCCCAGAGACGCAGGGCGGAAATGACGACAAGAAATCATGTTGCACGGCGGTGGCACACGACGCTGGACTAATGGACGTAAACCACGAAGTATTGGTGGTCCTCCCCTGACAGGAGTGCTGGACGATCCAAGAAGCTGCGCCGTAGGAGTGGCACCGACGGGACGCGGTGGAGAAGAATCCGACAACGGGAAGTACAGTCAGTACTTACACACACCAGCGTACAGTAAGGTGCTGTACGTACAGGTACGTACTCACGTACCCGCCAAGCAAGGAACTTGTCAACTTTAATGGCCCCGCTTACATCAGCATGCTGTCCTAAGGTATCTTGGTCCAGCAAGACTTTACCCTGTACACAATGAGCCCGTCGTGGAAATGTTACTGTCGCTCGCAATCACCGCAACACTCCATCTAGCTGTACTCCTTTCGAGACCAATTTCCAGCCGTGGACGAGGCTACAGTCTGAAGGTAACGCTGAGGCGCGCATGAGGTGGTGAGGTGGGTGAGACACATCGCAACGCCAGCCAAAAGGAAGGGAGAGCATCTACGGATAGTGTAGGTATTGTACATCGGACTAGCGAATCGAGGTGGCCACGCAACGGTCGGCACCTCGGCCCATGTTCATGTCTCAAACGTTCAGCCATCGAACAGCTAGCCGCCCGCTAGGGCTTGATGGGTGCGTGTTCCAACGGCTAACGACAGCACTACCCATGACCACGACGAGGACGACGACGTCGACGACAGTGCGTAGACTGAGTAGCGTATAGTGCGCCAAGGAAAAGACTATTCAGTGTTTCAATCAAGACACAAGAGAATTGAGAGCGGCGTGTTGGGGACGATGCGCAAACATACGCATTAATCCACAGTACCGAGTGAGTAGTAAACAATACCTCGGCGCCTTGCAAGACATGCCGCAAGCAAGGGCTCTTTTTGGCGAGCCTACCAAGTATCGACGTCTCATCGATGCGGCGGTACTAGGTATGTACCAAGCCTCCAAGCCGGACGACACGGCATCTCCGATTTCTTGGGCTCACCATACCAAGGCCGCTAGACCCTCAGCAAGGTCCACGTCAGCTACCCCCGTTGCTTGTCGGTGCTTGCTCTCTCCCAAGGTGCTTGGAACACGGGCTTGCCCAATGCCCAGTCATTCATTGCCTGCGAGTTTCGCTGGACCCAGTAGGCTATTTCCCCCTTCTTTCTTTGTATCCGACGGATACATACGATGCAATACCCCCGTACCCTCACACACGCGTATCTTGTTGCAAACCGAAACCCGGTCCCCTGAAGAGCCTCCTGCCGCATGGCCGGCCTCGTTTGCTGGTCAATGGACCCCTTCATCTCATCACTTGTCGAGTGTTTGCAGAGGGCTTTGTGAACACTGAGGGCATACGCCTTCCGTCTTTTCCGCCAGTCTTGCAGCACCCCAACGCCACGCCACGCCGGATTCTTCCTACCTAGCTACCCCAACCTGGGCCCTCACTCATTTTTATTCCGTGTACGTGTACTACTTAGTTAGGCTATTAAGAGCAGTCTCTATACGCTGCTGATGACATAATGCATACCCCACCAGCCTTCTCCTCGATTTCCATTCAGCCCACCGTCCGTCCGTGAACAATTCTACCTATGGTTCCGGTCCCACACCGCGAGACCCCCTACCGAATTTCCTGGCACCTCCTTCCCCAGACTCTGCAGGACTGCCGACCCTGAATCAAATCATCAGGTGCGGCTCAAGTACTGGTGTACGAATACAGCCTGAAGTCAATTCAGCTCAGTGGTCGAACCGCGTTTCTCCTCTGTTGACCCTTGCACCTGCACGCCTACTTACACACGACTGTCTTTACCGTGAAGAGAACAGCAGTCCAAGACAGACTAGACGCTTTCGAGACAAGACGGGACGAGGAATCGGCCTCCAGCTCAAGAGGAACACGACATTTCTTGCACCCCACCGCCCGCCCTTTTGATCGCTGCTGGAGACGTTGTTGCTATTGGCATCGGCAGGCAATTTGGCCACTTAGTTACCCAGAAGCTCCTCCGTCCAACTGCCACCACGCGCGCTTCTTGCCACCGTTACTTCTTTTAATTCGCTTTCCTCCCTATCTTTTTCTTCCCGCCCGTCCCCGACTCGGCTCTCGACTGCGAGTCCATTCGCTTCGGTCTATCTTTCCTTCTTTGGCTCTCATTACTTACTGCCAGTCTTCGTTGCTTCGCTACCGTCTTTTATAATACCCAACTGCACCTTTCGACTACGAACTCTCGTCATCGCCATCGCCTCGCCGTCGCCTTTTCAAGCGCCACCGCCTAGCTGTCTCTCCGAAACCGCCCACACTGGATCTCAAGCCGAGCCGGCAGCTAAATGACACCCGCCTCGCACCCATGCTAAGGGCACTGAAAGGCCGCAGGTTCGTACTGCTGGCCGCCTTCGTCATTGTTTCGGGCCTCTTGATCTTTTCGCAATCCCTCTACCCAGAGAAGCTGAGCTGGGTGAGTTTTCCGTCGTCGCTCCAGAGTTCTTGTCGTTATTTGATCGCCGTCGCAAGCCACCCACCGACCGGGGCTCTTTTTCTATTTGCTTCTTTCCTTTCTTCTATGGTCTGGTGAGGAATGCGCACGTGTGCCGATCGGGGCTGAAACAATAACGGAACACCTTGCGAGGGTGACCCTGAGACAACCGTCGTAACTGATACTGACCTGCCGTTCTTCCATAGTCCGAAATCTCGGCTTCTCTTCCTACAGGAACCAAATCCTCCGTACCATCCGGCAAGAGTAGCAAAACCGGCTCCGTGGGCGTTGGCCGCTTCCACTTCCTCATCGCCGCCAGCGCTCCGAACCTGCAGTTCTGTCGCGCCCTTGTTTCGTCGACCGTCAACCGCTTCGGCGCGCCCGTCATAGCAGGATGGAACGCCACCGGGGAGAACGACGCTGCTCTGTCTCACCTGGCCAAGATCCGCGTCGTCTCTAAATACCTCGAGGAGCTGCCCAAATCCAGCAACGACGACCTGTTCCTTATGATCGACGGCTATGATGTTCTCCTACAGTTCGGTCCCGACGTCTTGATCGACCGGTATTTTAAGGCTTCCGAACAAGAGGATGAGCGCATCATCCAACAACTCGGGCCCCAAAAGGCTGAGACCCTGGCCGGGCCCCTTGGCCGGCACATCTTTTTTGGCGCAGACAAGGTCTGCTGGCCCGTCGACTGGCGGCGCCCGGCATGCTGGGCTGCGCCTCCGGTCCCCAATATGGACGGCCGAGAGTTCGGCCCTCTCACGAACGCGGCGGAAGACATGGCCTTCAACCACCCGAGGTGGCTCAACAGTGGTACCATCATGGGCCCCGTCAAGGAGCTCCGCGAGATGTTCCGAGCCACCCTTGACCTCATCAGCCAATTCTACAACCCCGAGTACGAGTTCAGAGAAAGCGACCAGTTCTACATGAGCGATGTTTGGGGTTTCCAGGAGCTGGAGCGGATCCGGATGCAAAAGGATGAGAATCCCGAGGCCGTTGTTATGCAACCCCCGCAGGACGGCTTCAATCCCCCTCTGGAGCCTGCTTTCAGCTACAACTTCCACATCGCTCTGGACTACTGGAGTCTGATGTTTCAGACGTGGGCTGGCTACATGCAGTGGGTGGACTGGCGCAAGTTTGTTGGTCCCCGTTACTCGTTCGAGGTTACCCAAAACTACCGCAACAACTCGGACTTTGTCCCTTGGAACCTGCACATGCAGGCTGACGGGATGAGGTCGCTGAAGCGCATCTTCAACACGACGTCAGATGAGACCATGGGCGCGACGGTGGATGAGCTGATCCGCAAATCCGAGTTCGGGGCCAACATTGTCACCAGGCAGACGTTCCCCTTGCTGCACGTAACAGGAGAGAAGGGCGCCCTGGATGTCTTCTGGCCTCGCATGTGGTTCTATCCCTATGGGCGATCGCTGGTGCGGTCCGCCATCAAATGGTTCCAGGCCGAGGGGCACTTTGCGCCTGAACCCATCAACAACAAAGTGTGGTACCCCGCGCATCCCTATCCCAAGCAGATCAGGGAGAGCGACGCTGGCGCCTGGTCGGACGCTAGCAACGACAACGCAGCCGTCTCCTGGCTGGGCTTTGACGAGCTCTGCGCAGAGCATCACGGCATTCTTTTTGGCGAAGAGTAACCCTTCCGGAATGGAGTCTATTATACGGGGTTTTTATTCGATTAAGCAAATATGAGCGCCTTGGATTACAAGGTCTGGAGAGAAATTACGCAGATTCTACGTGAACCAGACGCATTAAATCAGTAGCAGCAGAAAAGCTATTGCAGAGTAGGGACAGCAACAACAGTAGTCCATACTTTACACGGTACGTCACAGCTGGCATCGTACATTTGAGATGCAGCATGGAAAGATGCAATAGATGTGTAATTGTACGCGTTCTTCTTTTGTATAACGCAGCGCTGTCTAGCATTTTGGGTTGAAACATGGCGACGAGAAAACAATAGACACTCAGCCATCAGAGGCAAGATTATTTCACAAGACATGTAGCATTCTTTTCTTTTCTTTCCTTTGGTCAGCTGAGCTGTCAACCGCAGGGCGAATGCATAGCGTGTGTGTGGGGGAAGGAGATGTATCTGTCTCGGCATGACGGTGTCAATGAAGTCGAGTTTAGCTCTCGGGCAAGATGGTCCGGTCCATACCGATTACTGTAGGGCTGGCGGTTTACGTTTTGTTTCTCAAAGATTTGGCCATGCCCTGCAGTAGCTGAGCTGCGACAGACCAGGCAGCAGTCAATAAGTCCTTTTTCTTTGTCTTATTTTTGTGCGGCAAAGCCAACTTTCCGAATCGGGATGCATCTCGGTGTCGATTCTTGGCGTGATTGGTCCCTCCGTTGTGCGTGAAGAGGCGTCGATGACTAGGCCGCCAAGACGGGCGGTGGCATGGGTAGGTCACTCTTGGGTGCCTATCCAGGGTTAGGTAGGTTGGTGGCCTGCGTGGTTCAGTACATCCCATCGAAAGGGAGAGCGAGAGACAGAGACGGAGGCGAGAGCGATGAACCATCCGTCTGAGAAGTCTGTGATGTGTGTCTGGGTTACGGGCGGTGCAGGTTCCGGTGAGGCTGCTTTTCTTTTCTTTTTCCCTTTTTAATTTTGCTCTTTTTTGGTCGGCTTGGTTGGTTGGGTTGTCTTCCACTCTTCGTTCTGTCACAGGCGATGAGCTACACCCTCGGGCTTGTTCATCATGCCAGACCCCGAGGTCGGAGAGGGCGAGTTTGGCCGTAGATGGGTTCCATGGCCCACGGCATTTTTCTTCGTACTTTTTCCATTGGTTTAGGGAGAGACAGTGAGAAAGTGAGAGAGACAAGGAGCAGGACTTGTTTAAGTCATTGAAATGAAATGTGGCTGAGAGTCGAGGGGGTTCTCTCTGAGAATGGATGGGTTGTAGCTTGGTAGAGTTCAGCTGATGTCCCCTGCTGCTTTGACGTGCGTCGGTCCCATCTCTCGGACGAACTGAAGCTGTCGTAAGCACGGGAGAGCGCCACCAGAACGAAGTACCTAGATGGGAGATGTAACTATACAAGTAACACACGGATACATGAGAGGTAAACTTTGGGTTTGGCGGGGCAGTCCTGAGTGTTCACAAGACCGGTAAGGCGTTTCGCGGCAGCATAGCATTGCGTGTCCGCTTGGCCGGGCGACATGCCAGAGGTCCACCTCCATGGAAGTCACCTTGCATCTCACTGAGCGCTGAGCCGTGCTGGTCTATTGCTAAAGTGGGCAGGGCGGGAAAGGGGAGGGGGGGGGGGGGCAACTTGCTCTTTCCTCTTGGGGCAGGTGGCCAGGACGGTCGTCAAAAAGGGGAGGCGGATCGTTGCCCTAGCGGTCCAGTTGCAGACCCGGTTCGGGCAATATCACCATAAGGATGTTTCCAGGGGCTGGGAAATTGAATTGATGCTGGAAATGCTGGGCAAGCAAGTCTACGGATGTAGTAGTACCGAGTTGAACATTCCTCCTCCTCCCGGTACGGCCTCCTCATTGAACCATTGCATAATGCCTACCTACCAAGGTCTGCGAAAACTCATGAAAAGAAACATACTGTTGACACGGAAATATTAGCTCTCGGCAGGAATACACCTACGCTTTTTCCTTTTCTTTCTTGGCACTGCCCATATGTTTGTCTTCAGTTGTTTCCGTTTGTTGAATCCATCCGCCTGCCGCTGGCAGTGCGATGGCATCTCGGTAGGGGGCTTCGTCAGATTGTGGAATGCCAATTAGTCGAGGAACGCTGGGGATTTGTTGTCCTTCCTCTATGTGCAGCTCACCCCGTCAAATGAGCGTCGACTTGGATTGGCTGAGCCACATCGCCGAACCTGCAATTATACCCTTTCCAGTTCACACGGTCGATCTGGCGCCTTTTTCTCTCGTACACCCGTCCACCAAAACACCACCGGGCGCCTTGCCAAGCACAGCACAACCCATGCAACCCACCCCACGATCCACCCGCCGACAGAAGCCAACCCCCAAGAAGAAGAATCAATTTTTGCCGCTGGGCTTACTTATTCTGCGCCGACGGGGCGTCGTAAGGCGGCCAATGGAGGTGCTGCGAGTGTCCTGCACGGGTTCGACAAACTCTGGTGCCTGTTTGCTCATTAAGGATGCTCGTTCCTCTGCTAAACCCCGAATACAGCTGCCTGGGCAGAGCCAGTCACGACCCTTCGTCCGCAACGCGCCTGTCTGTTCTGTTCTGCATGGTCATATTTCATGCCCTCCGTGACAGACCACAGCCTCACCCTTGGCCTCGACAGGGAATAGTAGACGGAGGCGAGCAGCGCGCACCTCCCACACAGCCGCGTTCCTAGCCACGCTGCCTGTGCCCGACCGTCCTCTCTTGACGTGAAGGCTGACTTTCCTCTGGAATGACACCATCTCGCCTCGTTCTGAGGTTCCTTCCTTCCCATAGGGCAGCCTTACGGAGCTAGTCTGGGTTTCTGTTTCCTCCCCGTGCCTGTGCTCCGGACTGAGGAATCCCCATCGCCTGCCCCCTTGTTGATATAAGGAAGGGAGCCGCCGCGCCCGACTACAAACGGGCTCCCGGGAAGGCATGTATTGCGAGTTACGGGTTGTGAACATACACAAACAGGCAACTTCATCTCGTTTCAGTAAACATCACCCAAACCTACATCGCCCATCCCTTCACCAATCCGATCGCTAATCTAATCATCAATCCGACCGTCAATCCGTACATCACGTCTGCCCTTGTTCGAGCACCACCTATATCCACCTCAGTAGAACTCTATCTCTTCTCTCCATAGCCACTTCGTCGAGGCTAAGCTGTCCATCATGACGGCCCCGCCTGTCCCCATCAACTACTCTCCTAAGAGACTGATCGTGTGCTGTGATGGCACCTGGATGAACTCGTAAGTGTTACCATTTTCGTGCCCTATCTCGGTTTTGGTCACACCAATGCGCTAAACTGTCATACAGGGAGAGTGGCTACGTGAAGCCCTCACTTTGGAAGCGTAAGGGCTCCCTCCAGATTCCGTCCAACGTGACCCGTATCTCGAGATGTTTCCGCCGTAAGTGCAGTGACGGTCGTGTCCAAGTGATCGAGTACGAGTCGGGCGTCGGCACAGGGAGCAACACCATCGATACCCTGACGGGCGGTGCATTTGGCCTCGGTCTCGGCGAGGTGAGCATCTCCCTCTGGACCAAGTCCATCCTGACGCGTCCTCTTCCTAGAGTACAGCACTAACGCCCCAGACAGAGAGTTCGCAACATATACAGCTTCCTCTGCGCCAACTACTGCGATGGCGACGAAATCATCCTTGTCGGTTTTTCGCGCGGCGCCTACATTGTCCGCTCCGTCGCCGGCATGATCGCTGATCTAGGCCTCCTTACCCGTGAAGGTGTTGAACACTTTTGGCCCATCTTCAAGGACATGGAGAACTGGAACAACCACCAATACCGCGACGAGTTCCCCTCGTTGCCATTCGACAACAAGCCTAAGGGAGACGGCGCTGCAGATGTCTACCGGGCCAAGTTAGAAAAGGTTACTTTGCCACCCTCTACAACGCAATTTCAGTACTGACGAAGACCACCAGCTCGGCATGACCCGTGTTCGGCAGGAGGAAGGCAGTGGCGAGCTAATCAAGGTCAAAGCCGTTGGTAAGTATAACGGTCCTCGAATCTTTTATCCAACATCAGCCTCCTTCCCTCCTACAACGATAGCCTCCTTCCATCCATTCAAAGCACCTTACCCCTCATCGAAACGACAAACCTGGCTAATTGAGAACAGCCGTGTGGGACACCGTTGGTAGCCTAGGCATCCCTCAAGTTTCCTGGCTCAACAAGCTCGGCATCTACGCATCGAACCGAGAATTTAGGTTTTGGGACACAAGCCTTTCGGACAAAATTGAGCACGCTTTTCAAGCTCTCGCCCTCGACGAGACACGCTACTCTTTTCAGCCCGCAGTGTGGGAGCGCCTAGAGGCCAATCGGCTCTCGACTGATCTCCGTCAGGTGTGGTTCCCTGGCAACCATTCGAACTGTGGGGGAGGCTGGGACGATCAGGGGATGTCCAATATCACGCTTGCTTGTAAGTTGACGTTTATTCATGCTGCATCCTCGACTAACAGAGCCACAAAGGGATGATGGACCAGCTAGCCTCAATTGGCGTCGAGTTCAATCATCGCGTCCTTGAGAGTTACGTGCAACAGTCCAATTCCTTCTACCAATCCCAGACTCAAAAAAAGGGCGTCCTACCGTGGGCCATGGAACCCATCTACAGCCAAAACCACCCTCTCCGCTCTTGGGGCCTGGGCGCTATCCAGAATAAGTCAAGCTTTGTGTACTCCTTGGCTGGCAAGATCACCCGCTCGCCTGGTCTATACAAACAGGTCAACGCTGAAACGGAGGCACCAAGCGCTCATTTCCTTCAGGATACAAACGAGCGAATTCACTCGTCAGTGCGGATCCGCCTGGCCTGCAAAGGCCTCGACCTCAACGACGTTGGCGTATACGACCCTGCCATGAAGAAATACTGGAAGCTCGTCAGGACAAAGACAAAATACGAAGATCCGGTGCCAAACCACCCGGATTGGGAGCCAGAAGAGGATGGGAAGGAATGTATGAAGCACCCTTCTGAGTGCGAGGACCGCTGGGCCTGGGAGTACTGTGGACCGAAGAAGAACGCCCCCACCAGCCCTTCGGCAAGGACTATGGTCGAGGAACCTCTAGGACCGTTCGAGCGTTACTTGTTGAAGTTGACTGGTGGCAACCCCAGTGTATACCAGTAGGCCTATGAGAACGACGCCCAGTAATACTGGTGGACGTTTGTGTTTCTTCCGCATAGCTGCGCGTCTAGATACCCGTTCGTCCTTGTCACAACGTAGATGATATTCGTAACTATGTGTGGGCTTCAGTTCTTCAATCAAAGGTTCCTAGGCAGAGTGAGCGAAAATTGACTGGGAGCTTCCCGCCGTGGCCTCAGCCGCAGTTCCTCTCGTCTGCCTAACTTCATCGTCTCTATATAGTAAACACTGGAGAACCATGTTACAAATAATTCGTTCCTATAATCCTTCTTTTCTGTGCGGCTGTCAGAGGTTTCTTATGTAGTCTATCTAGAGGTGGAGGGAAACTAGAGAGTCTCGTCAGCAACGCTGCATCTGAATCACGATGTACATCTTACCAGAGCATTTCAGTCAATATAGAATTCTTTGTGCATTAAAGAATACAGGCCATCGCATTTTGTTGATTCAACACACTCAGGGAAATAAGTCCGAGTACTCCCCAAACCGATTCTCGAGAATCCCCGACCGAACGAGTTGCCTTTCCGACACAAAGGGACTTTCAAACCTGGGCTCGAACTCGTCCCTCTGCATTCCAAAACCATCTTGCACAATAGGCTTCGCCGGACCCTCGCCCGGCCGGTCTCCCGTTATCATCGCTTGCCATCGAACATACGGGTTCCCGCCTTCGTTGTAAAGAAACTACTGCAACTCATGCTCTAGCCAGATTGCGCGCCCTCCCAGAACACGATCTACCCAATCTCGAATAAGCAACCGAGGTCTTATAGCACGCCCCTGCCAGCCCAGATCATCGCGGATATGAAAGAGCAGCTCTCTATAGTCACCATTATTCCTCATGAACATAAGGAAGCTGAGTTCTACCGAGCGCAGGGTCTGCGGTAGTACGACGAGAAAGTCGAGTAGGTCCTGCTGCTTAACGAGGAATCGCGATAGCCCAAAGTGCACTAGATTCTTCCATACCTCTACAGGGAAGATAGATCGCAGGGGGATGAAGTGATCCCTCGTGGCGTTTGGGGGCTGTGGCTCCTGTCCGAGGCTCCCGTCCTCGTCGGTCTCCAGGGTGATCTAGCAGACCTGGAAATGGCCGTGGAAGTTCACGGAGGGATTGCCGAGGCAAGTAATATTAAGGGCGTCGAGTTTTGATAGCATGCTGATTTCGTTCAGGCCATCAACCGTGCGACTCATGAGTGGAAGGTTGATATGATCATCATATGTTTCGGCTTTGACCAGCTCACACCTCTGATTCGCAGGGCTATGGACAATGCTTTACTATCAAAGAAACCGCCACTGTTCTTCGCAGCTACCAGCAATGACGGCGCTCACAAACGCACGTCGTGGCCCGCACGAGACATTTCAGTCATCGGGATCAGCTCGACCACTGGCAACGGAGATGTGTCTTCGTTCAACCCCCCAAAAAAGACGCACATCCTATCCCGTATACATTTGGAGAGGGTGTTCCCATCGAGGTTGCTGCTTCCCGCAATCCGGAGAAGCTTATTACCAAGTATGTGTCCAGAACCTCGTATGCCACTCCAGTGGCGGCAGGATTGGCGGCAAACCTGCTGGGATGCATTCGCATACTTGTAGAAACTACTTTGCAGGGAGAAGACCGAGCCCTCTACAGCCACGTTTCGAGTGACCTGGAACAGAGGAGAGGTATGCTGGCGGTCCTGAGGCGTCACATGCGGAGGGAACATGTCTGCGGCGTAAAGAGCTTACTCCCCTGGGACTTTCTCAAAATTCAACTGCTAGACAACAAGAAGATCTTAAACGATGTAGCAGAGACCTTGCTGGAAGTTTAGGATCATATCGTTCTGTCTACGCTAGATTTTCTAATTACGTCAAGCGTTTTAGTTTGCTGGCGGGCGCCACGTGGATCGTGAGTGACCTGCCTTGATTGTTGCTATCAAGGAGCACGGTGATACAAGTTGTTGATGTAAGGGTTTGACCGGGGCACAGCTCTCTCATGAAATCTAAGAGACAGATCCTGACTGAGACCCATTTAAAGACAGAAAGAGTGGTAGAAGATGAGCGAAACATATCGATTAGATATGCTGGCCCGGGAGAATAACGTTGTCAAACATCGTCCTCGTCAACTTGCTCCCACTTGTCTAAGAACCCCAGACTAGCCTCCTCTCCAATCTCGAAGACGTCTCGGAACTTGACTTCCGTAACATCACCCTCTTCATACTTTCCATACAGCGCGCCCTTCGCATTCAAGCGCCTGAGAGAGATAGTCGTCATCTGGCAAGAAATATTTCGTCTCCAGATTGGCGAATCTGTGTTCTTCCATCGCCGAATTTGAGTTGGCTGAAACTTAGTTGTCCACCAATAAACTGCAGGCATTTCGCCCATAGTCCGATGCTGCCCGAGCGAGTGCGCTCGACGGTTGTTTGCCAGTCCGTCTTTTCCCCCTCGTAAATCTTCGTTGGGGGATGGGGTCGTCACTGCTACGGGGGACCTTGCTCTGGGGATTCTTGGGGTCTTTGATTAGGCGGCCCAGGACTACGATGTTGGCGTTGAACACTGGATTAGAGGTTGTTATAACGACACCTTTGGATCCACCTAATACTCCAACGGTCATGATCAATCCGATGGATAGCGTGGCCGTTTCGGACGGTTCTTCGTTGGGTAGCATCGTTAATATCTTGTACGCCGGTCCGCAACATAGACAACTGACTACGGGCCGTGAGCTCGGCCTCATCGTTGTTGGCGAATGTTTCTAGAACCGCAATGGGTGACGCAGGCGTCCGTGCCTTCGTTGCGCGTTTAGTCCCGAAGCCTTTCTGCTTTACACGTTGTTCCCGTGGTTCTACCTTTCTTACGGAACATGTATCCCATCTAAACACGACACACAAAGAGGATAGAGACTAGAGGCAACAGCAGGTTGAATTGATGGAGAATCCGACCCCAAACGATATCGTGGAGGTGTCTCCAACAACATCACTCGCAGTGCATCGAGGTATACATGCCATTTTTCAGATCCCTAGCCACAAAGCGGCTCTGAGCTTCCCGAGGTGGACATCACGGGCGATATCCTCATTGTATATACATTGCCTGACCTACTGAAGACTGCCAAAAAATATCATTCCCCTTACTCTTCCTCTTCCTTGTTTTCAAACTTCTGGCCATAGACGACGTGGTAATTCAGGTGAGCGTGGAAGTCGTCCGACTTCAACTCCTTGCGGACCTGCGCGAGCAGCGCCTGGACCTCCTCGGTCGTCCACCCCAAGACCCCGCAGAACGGCCTCAGCGTGAACGCCTCGAGACCATCCATCAGCTGCATCAGGTTCAGCATCCCGAGGTCCTTGTAGTGGAGATCTTTGGGCCAGGGCCCAATCGGAATCTTGTAGTGCTTGTGGGTGACGTTGTGGAAGCCGGCTTCCGTGACCCATTTATGTAGCTTAGGGCCCGGGCTGAAGTCGCGGCCGATCTGTTCGGCAATCTTGTTTCCCATCTTTTCCCACTTCATCGTCTCATGATCGTCTGTGAGGGAGCCGTCGTCCGAGTCGAACAGGAGACTGTAGTCTTGGAACTCCGCCCATCCGTCATTGTTCAAGTGTGTATAGATGTTGTTTACGAGCTTTGGCCAGTCGGCGATGGATAAGGCGAGGTACCTTGAGAAGATGAAGTCGTACTTGGGACCGACCCATGCGCTCTCGGCATCGTCAATTTCAAATTTGACATTTGACGGAACAAACTCGGGTTGGATGGCACTCAAGTCAATGCCAACAACCTCTGCGTTGGGGAACTCGTCGCCAACCTCGATTGCCCAGATACCCGTTCCAGTGCCCACGTCCAGGATGCGATGGGTATTTTCCTTGTCGACAGGTGCCGAGAAAAGGCTGCCAGTCGTCTTCACCACCAGGGAGTGGTTGAGGTCAAGCCTGTCCATTTCCCTCTTGTCATTAGGAAATTGGTACGAGCCAGACCGGTATGCATGGTATCGACGGCCATACTCCTCTGGGTAGTCGATGATACTGGAAGTCAAGGACGCAGTATACGAAGAGAGTCGGTCTTCAATTGTAGAGGCATCGTCAGCCAGGACTGCCTCATCAACCTCGATGAAGGAAGGGGTGTCTTGTGTAGTGGCCATGTTTGGTGACGGCACGGGTGGGTTTGTTGTGGTATTCGTATCGGGTTCACATATGATGTGAGCAAAAGCCGGGCATGTGATGTCTTGGGGAAGAATTGTCCAAAATCTTTGTACCACAAAGCCCGGGTTTTTATCGTCAATTATACAGCTTCCTATTTGGATCTACCCCTCACCTTGGCGGCCCATACTGCTTGCATTGTTGGTACTGTTGATGCTGTTTGTTCAAGTTGGATGAATCGGCCCCGCCGTGCGAGTATCTTATCAACCAACCTCGCGCTCTTGGGACTTATCGTAATATTCATGTACTAGGAGAAGTAGGCCAGACCACTCGAGGGGGTCTAGAACGACTACATCCAACAAACATACGTTCACCAATACCTGGATGAATCGGTCCAGGTCTTGTCGCAGCTCCATGTACTCTGACGCGGCCGCGGCTGTCACCCAAGCTTCGGAAGTGAAGCCTGCTGACATCGTGACCCGCCATTCTACCTGACATCTCGTAACAGACTCAGATGTTGCCTGGCGTAGCCAGGCTCACGGCGGTGGGAGACGAAGATGTGAGAAAAGGAGGTTCCTCGCTATGAGATTCTTCACCTCCAGCTTGCCTGCCAATATAAAAGGCAA
Organism: Colletotrichum somersetense; assembly: GCA_030867255.1. NCBI lineage: Eukaryota > Fungi > Ascomycota > Sordariomycetes > Glomerellales > Glomerellaceae > Colletotrichum > Colletotrichum somersetense. The sequence continues at coordinate 523,116 of MU843426.1, read as the reverse complement.
CCTTTCGCCGAATGAGAGGTTTTTCTTTTTTTCAATTTTTTTTCTCGCATGCTTGGCGCACTTTTGGACGGCCGGGTTTCTGTCAATGTTGCGGCCACGCGGACTTAGATTGAGACTGCAGACAGTGTTCCGCCTTCGTTCCCTCCGGCATGTGTGTGTGAGGATCTTTGTTGGCTTAGATGTGGCTGCCCGATCCTCATGCCTCGCCCCGAGGTTGCAGTATGAACGCACTGCGGCACTCATAGCCGCCTTCAAGTAGGGACAGCTGTAGCTCTTGTTTTCCCGTGGGACATATGGCAGAGTCTTAAGACTTAGGAAACAGAGAAACAGAGAAACGGAGGGGGTTTGACGCATCTAGTAACCATGTATACCATTCTATACGGATAAATAACGATGTTATCAGCTCGGGCAAAACGACAAAGTTAACACCGCTAGCTCCTACCTGTTTGAGCTCAAAAGTGCCACACACATACTGTGAGTGGTTGTCAATACCATTTGATCACCTGTTTGATCATTTTTTAGATATTGTCGTTCCTTAGTGTGCAGGTAGTTGATATTATAGGGATAGCAACTGGGATGTTCTGAATGGAAGGGAAGGACTCTCTTACTTCAGTACGTTGCTATTTCACAAGAGTATGGAAAATAGTTAGGTAATATAACCAAGAGTATTTCAACGCCATTAATATTAGTCTTAATCTAGACGACATCAACCATTCTGCAGAGACTCGAAACTCCACTACCACAAGGCAAGACCTCAACGCCAAAGCAAATCCTATATCCATCCGTAGTTAGGTATATGTAGCAAAGCTGGAACACTGGGCCGACTCAACTCCTTTGACCCAGCCACCAAAGCGCCGCCCTCGACCCCTGATTCCCGAGTCCCTTCTGCCCCTCCATTCCTTGGCCTCAAGTTAGTATAACTATTTGCACTGTGGCTATCAACAGCTATCTAGATCTACAAGCTTGATGAAAGAGGTGCTCCATTCACCACGATACACTTGCGAGCACTGTGATAACAAGATGACTGGATGAAGGCACACACTGCATCCTGTTCACCATGACGAGACGGCTGCATCGCCCCGATGACTCGATGTCTTTCGCAGACGGCGATGGTTTCGGACATGTTGAACAGGCTTCGACGATGCAAGGGAAGCTAATGCAAAGGTCCGAGGATCACTCGGGGGAGAAAAAGGGAGGGAAATTACAATTAAGGCAGATGGGTTACGATGGGTTGGTTGCGTAGTAAGAGCCCTGGGATCGAGGGTGTTGGAGAGCTTGTGTGCTTCGCGGATATGGAATCTAGAAAAAGGTCGAGGGCCCTTTATACACAGGTTGAAGGGCTGTCGTCCACATGGCGGCTCAGTGGTGCAAACCACCCCTTTTACGAGACACGTTTCGCCCAGTCTGTGCCACGCCAGCGACCGACCAGGCGACCAACCAACGGCCGTCCTATGGCAGTTCCAAGCAAGGCAGAGACCAGGCAGACCAATCATGCAGCGACGCAGCTGCGCCTCGCCGTTGTTGAGGACGCCTTACGAAAAGGGGTGCGTCGCTCGCCTCACCTTGGGCGGGAGGATGCAGCGTGCTGATCTCTCGGGTTTTCGTGCATGCTCTTTGAGTAAAAGCTCCGTCTTGTGGTGTCCCAGGCCGCTGGGCGGTCTGCAGACGATTTATCATTATCGACCTTGGCTTCCAACCGTGGCACCAATGACGAATCCGGCCAATAGATGATCCGCGATAGACCCAAGAGGGGCAGTATCAACAACCCTCGATGCACTGTACAACGCATATCCCCCCTTCAAACTTCCGACAGCTGACAGTGAGTGCGTGTCCGCCAAGGCCTCATCATGACCTCCCTTACACTCGTTATCGAGGCCATTTCGGCCTTCACGCCCGCCCAATGGTGTCGGATATTCTTCGGAGTCTCTTCGGCGACCGTCCTGGCTATACAGATGATTCCCAAGGCTGCTCAGCACCTGCTCCTCGATTACGGCGCACGTTCGCCGGCCAGTAACGGTGACCGGGCGAAGGAGTCAGCTGAACCCAAGGGATCGAGTGTTTTCATCGATGTAGTCAGGGCAATGGCCTCGGTCGGCCAGATCCCCCACTCGTGGTTTATGCACTTCTACGTCGCGTCCGTCGCGAGCTCGGTTTTCTGGGCATGGCAGTATCTCCAGGGTGGCTCGGCCATCATATCCATCGCAGAGCAGCAGGCAGCTTCTGGAACCCCGTCCACGAGCTTTGAGCAGATGGTCCTTGTCTGGGCGCTTATGGCGCTGCAAGGTGCGAGGAGGCTCTATGAATGTCTGTTTGTGATGAAGCCGGGGTCTTCCAAAATGTGGTTCGTCCATTGGCTGCTCGGACTGGGCTTTTACCTCTGCATGGGCGTATCCGTCTGGGTCGACGGTCCAGGCGAGTCTCTTTACGCCAGCCCCGCCTCGGGTTGTTGCTGACTTTTCTTAGTTGCCCTGCGAGAGACAACCAAGCCGGACTTCGGGAGACTGCTATCGTCTACCACCATCGTGGGAATGGCTACATACTTATACGGCTGGACCAATCAGCACCTGTGCCACAAATATTTGGCCAGCCTTAAGAAGTACTCGTTGCCAGACCGTGGCCTTTTCCGATATCTCGTCTGCCCGCACTACACCTGCGAGTGCCTCATCTACCTGGGCCTTGCCATTACGGCCGCTCCGGAGGGCCTGTTCATCAACCGCACTCTCTTATGCGCCCTGTGGTTCATTGTCGCCAACCTTGGCACAACAGCCGACGGAACGAAGCATTGGTATGCGCAGAAGTTTGGGCCTGAAAAAGTGGCCGCCAAATGGAGAATGATTCCATTCATCTTCTAGGCGCATTTGAGCCGCAACATCATTTCTTCCCAAACAATCCAAACTTGGCTCCAAGCTTCGAAACCTGCATCACGTCGCGATATGTGAGGCTTGTCCTGGTTGCACGGACGTTTCGGCCGGCTGAGAAATCGGATCTCGATCGCAGGAGGTCCCAGTTCGCAATAGTCTCGGCCGAAAGTTCAATGTCCTCCTCGATATCGGCAATCCCATGCAGAAAATCGGTATAGAGGTCGTCAGTCGTGACGAGAAGGCTTCTTGGTTCCTGGAGAATGCGTCCCACGGGCTCCGGATCCAAACCCCCGTCCTCTTTGCTTTGATAGAGGTTCAGGCACAGGCTTGCTCCAAGGCTGACAGTGCACACGACTGGGTGATAGGCAGCCCCGTCCTATAGCTAGTATGAGATTCAAAAGCTCATCACATCGACACCTACCGTGTACTCAACTTATGCGGCATGATTCCAACTCCGGGAGGGTACTCGTTGATCAATACATGGTTCGGCCGTTTGTGAGGGCTGTCGGCGAAGAGATTGGACGAATCAGGACCGGCGACAAGAGGCAAGGAAAGAATTCGCGCGACCACGGGCTCTTGAAGCCACTGTGGCAAGGAGGCGTCAATCAGCTTGTTGTTGACCAGATCAGACGGCCACGTTTGAAGACGTCGATGAGTCAGTTGTTTCCAGCGGGGTTTCGGCGCATCAGCTATCTGTTGCGTCACGGGGACCGACGGTTAGCCGCAATTGCGAATGGGGAACGGTTTTTCAGTGACAGAGGCATCGTACCTTTTGCAGCAAGAATTGTTCCTCCTCCTCTGATATGAAGTCTGCGATGTAGAAGGACGACGGCGGCAGCTTCTTGACCCTGACGTCGTCGAGGGAAGCGGGCAGGTTCACAGCTCTCGAATCCATAATGCCAGGCTTCGCACCACGTACTATGTATGCAAGTTGGGGGCGCAGGTGGTGCGATTTGGCGTTGCGCCCAATCTTGTGGACGGGAAATGCCCAGGCACGTACGTAACTTGTTGCTGATGAGGATGGTGAGGTCGGACGGATCAGGCACGGCGAAGCTTGTCGGCACGAAGGAGGGGTACCGGGTCAATCGTGTGAGCTCAAGCTCCGACTGGAACGTGGGTGTGGGGAGTCCAGCACCAGTAAGTATGTAAACTAGTAGTAGCTTAGGTAGCCAAACACCAAACGCCAAACGGCTCTGGGTTAGGCTGGGAGGGTCCAGGCAAGTGGAATGACGAGACGAGAGCGGGAAAGTCAGGTGGGGAATCGACAAAAGGAGCTGGAAGCGGAAGAAGACGCAGTGCCTTGATTGCCTTCACGTCGAGCCGGTCGGCCGTCGCTTTTGCAGGTCGGAGACGAGGGTGGAGGTTGTGTTGGATGGCGTCGGAACAAAGGAGGCAAGAACGGACGCTTGCTCCAAGGGGCGCGGCGAATAGAGGAAAGCAGGCGGCGGCGGCGGCGGCAGGTCTGTTAGCCACGGCAGATGGGATTGCATGACCGTCAGGTGTCCGTTCCCAGTCACACCGGTGCCGCGCTGCCCAGGTTTTCAGGTGTCGAGAGTTCTCTGCTTTCGGGCTCGGCTGTGATTCGCTGTATGAATTCAAGATGCGACGACGGGGGGAGGGGAAAGGAGGAGTCTGCTACGACGCTGGGCACTGGAGGAGGTTGGGATTGGCCGAGGTTGGGGACATTGGGAATTCGAAGGCTTCGGTACGTAACTTCCGGGTACCACCAAAAAGTCAGACCTGCAGCAAACTGGGATGGCTTGAGGATTCCCACCTAGATAGTAGGTAGGTACGATGTACTTACTACCTATAGTATGCAGGCAGCTACACGTAAAAAAAGCAGGCCAGCAATAATACTGGGGGGGGTGGTTTTGAATTGAGATGTCGAGGACAATTTCCGACGGCTGGCTGTCCAGGGTCTGGTGGTTCATCATGCACCCGGCGGTGCAGCTTGCAGAGTCAGAGGCGAAAAAGGAAAAGAGAGAGATTGGCGCCGCTATCTCTCAACCTTCTAAGGACACTCACTCACTAGGTACGATGTATGCATGTACCTACCCTAGGTAGCCTACGTATCTTTCTGAGGCAAGGTGGGTGCCGGGGCTAAGTCCAGGTCGTATCCTCGCCCATACTCGTTTTGGGTCTCTGCTCGTGCGTATATTAACGGTACCTATCTTGGCTGCAAACAACCGCACGTCACCCAAGTACCTCGAAATCCAGTCCTGTTCTAAATTTTGTGGTCAAGTTGTGACTGCATGTGTGAGCGTCGCGGAGCCCACCTCAATCGTCAGGCTGCCACTGCTACACTACCTACCTATTGACCTACCTACCAACCTTGGTAGGTAGGTGCTGACTGCCACCGCCGCCGCCGCTACTACCAGCTGCAGGCTCTCTCGAGACTGCCAGCCAGCCTGCTGCCTATCTGCCTGCTTGCCTGCCTGCCTGCTGTTGTTGCTCCTGTCCTGTCCCGTGTCCCAAAGCCCAAGTGTCCCCCCCCTTCGGATCCAATCAAAGAGGTGGCGATCAGACTTTTGACTCCAACGACCTCTCGCGGCCCCATTTTCTCTACCTTCAGCCATACCGAAGTGTCGAGCGTCACCACCAGAGCCTTTTTTTCCGCATTACCTACCCACGCCGCGTCCATCGAGCCGATACGCATTATTCCCACTCGGCCAGGCGCTTTCTTTGCTTTGATGTTTTTTTTTCTTTCATCGTCGACGTGATTCAGTCTCTACATCCAACTCGTACCACCCGCCATCGACAAGCGACACCTGCTTCGCGCGAACCCCCCCCGTGACTGCCCTGCCCGTTTTCTGTTAGGGGGTGCCGTTCCACCGACCGAAGAATCCTCCACCGACTACAATCAATTCAACCCGCGCTCTCAACCCTCTTTCTTTTGGCCGACTCTTGGCCAGGATGGTGCTGGCCAGTTTTTCGACCTCTAGATAAATGATATGGATGCGCAGAATGCTGCCGGGTCCGACAAGCCGAAGCCCGTCGCTGCTGCGGAGAAGCGACCGGGCAGTCACCAGCCTGACGAGTCCAAGGAGTCAACCGAGTCCAACAGCAAGTCTGCGAAGGCTGCGGATGAGTCCATCAAATCTCCGCCTCATCTGCCCAAGGACATCAAGTCTAGCGTAATCGTATCGCGCCCTCCCCCCGCCGCTGACGATGCTCCTGCCGACCGAGACTCGGACGCCGAAACCATTGTGTTGCCCGGCAAGGATGGTCATTCGCCCTCCAAGGTGAGGAAGGTAAAGCACGAGGATCGCAGCGATGGAGAGCCTCCGGCTCCCCCGCCCCTCCGCAAAATCCGTGATGCCACTGCTGCTAGAGACGGCGACAAGGAGAAGATGGCCAATCCTCACCGTCTGTCCGAAACGGCCTCCTCGCTCGGATTGAAGAAGAAACGCATCCACGATCAATCCTTGAAGAGCAAAGACTGTTCCAGCGGCCTCAGCTCGGCTCCAACCTCGCCACCCCACCACATGCGTCGATCTGGTGGGCACTCCGATACCGACACGGGCGCTGACCGTAGGAAATCCCCCAAGACGTCCATGAAAGACCGAGCCAAGTCCACCGATAGAATGATACCCCACAAACGCAAAGCTTCTAGGGCAGACTCGGATGACGAGGCGGAAAATCGAAAGGCCCGACGGCAACGCATCATCGCGGATCACAACAGTAGCATCGAAGCTCGCGCGAACCGCCTGTCCAAGGAGCCAAAGTCCTCGTCTTCATCCAAGAGGGAACACGACGGCCACTCCAGCTCACGCACCAGATCCGTATCTCCTCATCATCCACGTGCCCACCGCCGGAGTGTTTCGACGCAGCTGCCTGCAAATTCTTCCAATGGCTTGAGCCACAAGAAGAAGCGCTTGCCTCCCCCTCTTCAATCAACTGATTACCATTCGGACGAGTCCTCTGCCAGCGGCAGCCCTCATCCTCGGAGCTCCAAGCTTCGCAACCTCTCCACGCCCGCCACCGCTGAGTCAAACATGTCGCCCGCCAAGATTGCGCCGCACAAGAAACACCTCGACGCACATGGCCAAACGTTCCTTGCCAGAGCATGTGCCAGAGGCGAATACGACCTTGCTAAACAGAGACTGGGTGAGCGACCCGAAGACCTCAACGTAGCCGACTACGCTGGCAACACGCCACTGCAGATCGCTGCAATTAATGGTTACGAGGATATCGTGAAGCTCCTCATCGACGCCGGCTGCAACTTGGACTGTGTGAACTATGACAAGGACACACCATTGTTGGACGCCGTCGACAATGGTCATTTGGGAGTAGTGAAAATGCTCCTCAATGCGGGAGTCAATCCACGGAAGGCCAACCTCAGCGGCGAAGAACCTTTGGATCGAGTAAGCGATGATCTGGAGAACGCAGAAGAGTTTCGGGCAGCGCTCGTGGAAGCAAAATCTAGGCAGGGCGATAGGAGGCGCACATCCGAAGACCACCATCAGACGGACCACCCGGACAGTCGATCTTCTCACGGGCCAGACAGCCCTCGACGATCGCCGGCGCCCTCGGCTTCTCACGCGAGTGGTCGTCGGGCTGGTACCGTGAGAGCAACCAAAACCAGCAACCACCTACTGTATATGTCACTAGACGACAAGACACTTCGGCAAGCTGCTGGCAAGGGAGACGAGGAGACTGTGACACGGATTCTGCAAGTCAAGGATGGTTGCGACGATTCGGAAGCCATGGTCGCGGCCGCTCGAGGAGGTCACGAGGTGGTTATTCAGCTCCTGCTCGCCTTGGGCGGCGCAAACCCAGATCCTGCTCCCGTCTCGAGCATGCCGCCCGAGTTTGCAACACCCATGCTGGCCGCCATTGGTCAAGAAAACATCAAAGTTGTTAGACTGCTCCTGGATCAGGGCAACTTTGATCCGACCCGGCGGTTCAAAGGCGAGACATACTACGAGATTGCCCGGCGCCGACAAGGAACGAACTGGAAAGACGAGGAGCACATGCTCAAGGAAGCTTACGATGCGTACAGAAAGTCGCATCGCGACATCACCAAGACGAAATCTCCGAGCAGGCGCGAGCGTGAAAAAGAGCGCGAAAGGGAGCGCGAAAGGGATCGCGATAGGGAACAAGACCGTGAGACGAAGCGCCAGGGCCGCAGCGAACTCAAAGACGAAGCTCGGCCACACAAGCGCAATCTTTCTAGCCCCCCACGAGATCCCGAGAAAAGGAAGAAACTTTCTACTCGAAACGTCACTAGTCCGAAAGAAAAGCGACGGGCTGACTCCTTCCACGATGATCAGGCTTCACCCAAGCGTGGTCCTGGCAGACCCAGAAAAGAGGACCGATTACCAACGATCGCCGTATCAGATCGAGAGGCATCCCCTGCACTATCGCAGAAACAATCAGTCAAATCGGTGAAACGAGCAGAATCCGACGTTGCTGCCATGTCGTCTGAAGGTGAGGCTGCCAAACCTCGTCGGAAGTTGGTCTCTAAGGGGGAACTTCGTGGCGAGAGAGAAAAAAATCGACGTGCTAGTATGGTGTCTACCACTTCATCCATCAAGGATCCTTCAAGCCCTCGCGACCTCAAGCACGACGACCATGCCGAGAAGCCAAAGGGTGAGCCCCTGTCAGAAAAGTATCACGATCGCACCAAGGCCCTTAAGAGGGACGAGTCTCGAGACCGGCTTTCTGTCTCAGGCGACAACTCTTCCAAGAGGCACCGGTCCAGCGTCACTCCACCCCATTCGAGCACGGGCGAGAAAGATGAGGGCGAAGCTCCTGTGAAGCGAAGACGGCTCGATATCGACGGCAAAGAGCGACGACCAAAGTCGACAGCATCTCCCGACGACCCCAACCGAGCTTCTCGCGACGGCCCCATACGATCCAAGTCAAGCTTGAGGGACCAGGATGACAGCGATCGCAGACCGTCCAAACCCAAGACCGACCCTGACGGTCACAGAAGGGAGTCCGGCAAGTCCAGTAACAGCGATAAATCTAGCATTCACGTCAAGTCTGAGGACGTTGATACAGAGATGCCTGATGCATCAGAAGTAAAAGACACGATTGAAGCGGATACGCGCCTGAAGAAAGACCGTGAAGATGAGAAGAGACGCTTGGAAGACAAGGAAAGACGGCGGGAGGAGAAGCGTCAGGAGGAGAGGAAGCGCCGTGAGGCCGAGGCCGAGGAAGCTCGCAAGAAAGAAGAAGAACGCCGACAGCGGGAGGCGGAAGAGAAGAAACGAGAAGCCGAGCAGAAGAAGCGTGAAGCCGAGCAAAAGCAACGCGAGGCCGAAGAGAAGCGACTGAGAGAAGAAGAGGAGGCCAAGCAACGCGAGGAGCAGGAACGTAAGCGCAAGATCGAGCTGGAAAAGAAGCGGCAGGAAGAGGAATTGCGGCAGCGGCGTGAGGCCGAAGAGAAGAAAAGACGCGAAGAGGAGGAAAAACGGCTTCGCGAGGAGGAGGAAAGGAAGCGGCGCGAGGAGGAGTTGAAGAGAAAGGAAGAGGAAGCTCGGAAGCAGAGGGAGGAAGAGGAGAGGCTTCGTAAAGAACAGCTCGAGCGTGAGGCTGCCGAAGAAGCGCGTCGCCTCCGGGAGGAGGAGGAGCGCAAGGAGCGTGAACGAAAGGAGCGCCTCCATCGCGAGGAGATGGAACGCAAGCGGGTTGCTAAAGAAGCCGAGCAGCGCCGGATCCTCGAGGAACAAGAGCGTTTACGCTTGGCAAAGCTACCCCCTCTGTTACGCTGGCTGGACAGTTGCCCTAACCCCAAGACTCCCGAACTTGCGGCCAAGTTCAAGCACATGCAGGGGGTGCGGTACGATACGATACGCCCGCAAGCCACCGGCACGGCCGACGGCAGAGAGCAGTGGGTGCTTAACACTCATGTTGCGCTGCTTCTTGGAGAAAAGGATCTCGCTTTATCAAGGTGTAAGTGCCTCAGCGCGAAACAAAGGCAGGATGTCACTAACAACAATCCAGATACAGCTTGGGAACATGTCCCCGTCTCAGACCTCGCCAAAAAGGTTATCTGGAGACTCGAGTCTGATCGGTACGCCTTGATTAACGAGGGCCTCTACGAACTCGGAGTCGGTCTACCGGATTACTACGGCGAAGGCCAGGACCCCTCCAAAATGAGCTACCGCACAAAGGAAAGGCTCCGTGGCGAAGCGAGGGAGAAGTTCTTGAAGTTGGACATGTTCTTTGTCAAGGTAAGTGCTACAGTCCGCCTCTTGCAAGTGGGACAGTGACCAACGTGTCTTTAGCTATCGGACTTGATGTTCATTGTTCCGAGCATCCCTCACCTTCGGAGTCTCAAAATGAGCGTCGAATATCGAGAGCTCCCAGGTGATGAAGGCCAACTTTACGGATGGAAGGTCCCACAAAAGTGGAAGGAAGATTCGGACGCTGACCGATTTTACGGATTCGCGCCGAGGAACAAATATTACATCAACGGTGTCATGGTCGAGGAGCAAAAGCCCGGAATGTCTGCCACAAGCAACACCCCCTTTCCCGAAAAACGGGTCCCTCGAAAGGGACTGCAGCAGGTTTTCCCAGGCGACCCCGACTATGCTCGCGTTTGTAAGGAACAAGGGCTGGAGCACCTCTTGAACGGCACGAAATCCCCGGCGGCGCTGCCGAATGGCGGGCATTTGTCGCCGAGAAGCCAGTCGAATGCTACGGAGTCATCGGTCGAGCCGTCGAATGGCTCCCAGGCTCTCATTTCTGGCCCGGCGCCCGCGACCGCGCCCGCTCCAGTACCGGCATCGACTGAGCCGAAGCTTTTACTGAACGGAGTTAACGGCGTCTCAGTTTTGGATTCCAACTGAGTTGAGTTGATTCACGAATTAGATCACACGAGTCACACTACTTAATATACAACAATGCGCATGCCTCGCAGTAACGCCCGCAAACGATACATGATCAACCATTGGAATTGGGAGAAGTTTCCGAATCGCGGTTGGGCGTCAGGTCTGGTTGTCCTGTCGCTAATCCTTGTGGCTACGGTTCGACGAACCGATTTGACATCCGGGTTCGAGACGTCGTCAGACTGCCGCGTTAGCTCCAAAGGCTTTGGATGACGGAGCACTGTATTTATGGGACAGCCGTTTGCAGTATTTGTAAAGACGGGGAAATAAGATGTGCCTATCGGTGGGCAAATGATGGACGAGAGACGGTCATGGCTGGAAAATGTTGGAAGCAGCCTGGGTGGTCTGGGATGGGATTTCCAGGCGGAAAACGTAGATGATGAAAATAAACAGTTCAAAACCGTACTATTCTCTCTCTCTCTCTCTCTCTCTCTCTCTCTCTCTACTGACAAGCTTGTGAATTTTTGGCCTCTTACGACGCTGTTCGATGGTTTGCTGGGACCCAGGGCTGAGATCACGAAATCCTATTTGTTGGAATGAATCAGGCTCTGACATCACTAACGAGGACCCAGACGGCCCGACCAATGAGAGCCGCCGGGACGGCAAAATGGACGGTCCCCCGCCAAAATTTTATATGTGCCTTTCTCGCGTTGGCACCGCCGCACCCCTCCCCGCCATTTGCCCCCCCCGAAAAACCCACCATCACAAAGCCACCACCAGCTTGCCGGGACGTTATTATCACCAACCCCGACCCAATCTAATCCAATCCTCCATCACTCTACCCAAAACCCGGACGGCCGTTTCCTCTCTTTTGTCTGCGAATTGCGTCTGGAGCATTTGCGAATTCTCGAGAAAGAAAAGAAAACAGAAACCCCCTGAGACCAAGCGCATCACGAACACATTCGAAGAGTGACCTTCGTTTCCCTTCCTTTCTTTTCTTCTTCTTTGCTCTGTGATACCCCACCCCCTCTCCCAAGCTTGCGCTACAGCAAATCTACAGTCGGCATTCGACGCGCACGCCGAACAGGCCAGGACAGTTTTTTTTTGTCTCAACCTAGCCCTTCCACAGAGTAGCAGCGCCTTCGGGACGAGGAAACCGCAACCATGGCGACCACGGTGGACAAGGTGTGTTTGGCCTTATGGCGCTCTGCTCCCTCGGGCCCTCGTGCCCTGCCGTATTTTGCACCGCTTGCTAACCTGTCAATCGCGTACAGATCAAAGATATCGAGGCCGAAGTACGTTTTCAACCCCTCCTCCATCATCACTCTCATCCTCCTCGCGACTTCTCTCGCGATCGCCTGTCGTCAACGCCATCAAATGGGTTCCCTCGAACCCCCCTTGGCTGATCCGGCGAGGCCTTTTTTCCCACGACCTCGCGGCGTCGTCGAGAGCACCTTTTCCAATAATCAGCACCTCGAACCCCCTTCAGGTCACACTCATGGACCGCACGAAGACACAAGGAAAGCAGAGCTTCAGGAACCGGGACTGACCATGAAACCTCTTGTCATAACAGATGGCCAAGACTCAAAAGAACAAGGCCACGTCCTTCCACTTGGGTCAACTCAAGGCCAAGCTTGCCAAGCTCAAGCGTGAGCTGCTGACGCCCTCGGGCGGCGGCGGCGGCGGCGGTGCCGGCTTCGACGTCGCGCGCACGGGTGTTGCGAGTATCGGCTTCATCGGCTTCCCGTCCGTGGGGAAGAGTACGCTCATGAGCAAGCTGACGGGTCAGCACTCCGAGGCCGCCGCTTATGAGTTCACGACCCTGACGTCCGTCCCTGGTCAGGTCACCTACAACGGTACGAGATCCTTGTCCTCCATGGACGTGAGCAGAACGAGACAAAAGTGGGAGATTAGGGGACTGACGAAGTGTATTCAGGTGCGCCACTGCAAATCATCGACTTGCCCGGTATCATCGAAGGAGCCAAGGACGGCCGCGGTCGTGGTCGGCAGGTTATCGCTGTGGCCAAGACGTGCCATCTCATCTTCATCGTGCTCGACGTCAACAAGCCCCTGACGGACAAGCGCATCATCGAAACAGAGCTCGAGGGCTTCGGCATCCGCATCAACAAGAGCCCGCCCAACATTACGTTCAAGAAGAAGGAGAAGGGCGGCCTCAACATCACGAGCACTGTGCCGCTGACGCACATCGACCACGACGAGATCAAGGCCGTCATGAACGAGTATCGAATCAACTCAGCCGACATCGCCATCCGCTGTGACGCCACCATTGACGACCTCATTGACGTCCTCGAGGCCAAGAGTCGCAACTACATTCCCGTCATCTACGTGCTCAACAAGATCGACGCCATCAGCATCGAGGAGCTCGACCTGCTGTATCGCATCCCCAATGCCGTGCCCATCAGCTCCGAGCAGGGTTGGAACATTGACGAACTGATGGAGGCCATGTAAGGACTATTTTTGCCCCCCACCCCCCTTTTGCTGTTAAGGTCCCCCGTCCGGATGTTTGCCCCCGCAGCAGCAGCGCAGCCGAAGCAATACCAGGGGTGCATCAGACTCTGGAACATTGGACTTGCAAGAACCCAAGAAGCTGACAATCGCTCTTTGCTGGCGTGTAGGTGGGAGAAGTTACAGCTCGTTCGCGTCTACACCAAGCCCAAGGGCAAGCTGCCAGATTACTCCCAGCCCGTGGTGCTCCGCTCGAACAGGTGTACGGTTGAAGATTTTGTGAGTACTGACCTCGCCATCTTTGAGAACGCCTCCGACAGCCGCCTCGACCAACACGGCGCGAGCATCCTCCCCGTCTGAGACGAGGGTTGTGTTGCATTGCTTGCTCGTTTGCTTTAGCCAAGTGCTGACTGAAACGTTTCCTCTTCGCAGTGCAACCAAATTCACAGGAGCATTCTTGAACAGTTCAAGACTGCCATTGTGTACGGCAAATCTGTAAAGCATCAGCCTCAGCGTGTCGGACTCGCCCACGAGCTAGCCGACGAGGATATCGGTGAGACTCTTTCCTTTGCCCTGCTACACCCCCCCAACCCCCACCCTCCATGCCAAGCGCCCTGACTCTCGGGCCTTTATTCGGGTATTTGACCCGGTCGAGGAAGAGGAACCGAACAAGGACATACACACACACACACACACACACACACACACACAGAAAGAGAGAGAGAGTAAATGTCACTAACATCTGGTGTCTTTAGTGACAATCGTCAAGCGTTGACGAACGCAGCAACAAGCTAACCCGCGCATGGCGGCCGCGCTGTCGCCATGCCCCACGTCTGGCTGGACAAGGCGCCGGGCGAACCCCTTTGGTGGGAGAGAAAAAAAATATCCAGCCGCTTGCCTCTTTTCCTCGCACGCCCTCCCCTCGAGGTCTCTTCTGATCCCCGAAGTCTTTCTTTCCTGCTCGCCACGGCCTCAGTCGACACCGGTCCTGCAACACCGCGTGCAATATTGAAACAGTGTTCAGCAATCTGAACTGACAGGTTAACGCACACACGCACACATATGCGTAGCCGTTGAGTTCGGACTATTGTGCTGCCAACTGCAACTGGGAGACTGCCGCCATATTTGGGACAGGGGTAGATTGTGCCACTGCGTGTGGGCGCGCGGCGCGCGGCGGCAAGTTGTCCGGAGAGCAGCATCTGGTTATTTACCACACAAAGAAGATGGACACGTGATGACGACTTTGGGTCAGCCAAGCAGCGTTCTTGTTCTATATAGAATAGGAAGAGATGCAAAGACAAAAGGTGCAAAAAGAAAGAGGTGGGCCGAGGAGGAACCATGACTTGCGGAGTGTAGGCTTAATCGAAGCGGCTTCTTGCAGACTACGTTTCCATAGTCCCCCCTCCGCTTGAGAGGAACGCTGTATGTGTGATGGTCTGGCTCCGGGCTAGTCGCGTTGTGTCAGAATTTGTGAGGTCATGGTCTTTGGGCACTAAGCTGCTCGGCGGGAGAGGGTGCCTGACTTGTGCAAGCTTCTCTCGGTGTCGTATCTGTGTTTAGGGATGGCGCCGGGCCTAGAGCCTCGCGACACATCCGAGGGCTGTCGTCCCCGTCTTCGCTCTCGCGTGCTGTTGTCGTTGTAACCAACGTGATGACGGGATGGGGGCGGACTGGCCGCGATTCGAATTGGGGCGCACCCCACACACGCCACCCATGTGGTGTCGTCGGTCAACAAGCGGTATGGAGCAAAGATCATGGACGGCCTGCATAGCCGAGGGTCTCTGTTTCTGCGGCCGTACTTTTCCCAGCGGAAGCGCAGGATGCATATCTTGTCTGCAAGAAGCACCACATGCCCGCCCGGTGCTTGGGGGTTACTCTGCAATGCCTCCGCGGCGGGACAAGAGGGTGGGTGGGAGAAGCATACAGCTTCAACGAGGACATCCTGTTCCTGGTGCATGGGCTGGCAAGAGCGGGCATATGTTTGGGTGAGCCAGACAGGGGACCCCCTTGAACGAGGGCAACGTCGGCGCTTAAACCAGAGCCAAGATGACACCCTTCCTTTCTTTCTTCCCCTCCTCTCTTTCTCTCTCTCCTTGCTGCCACGCTTGCCACGCTCATGAACCTGCGTCATGAGGGATCCGATACCGCTTTTGCCAATGCCTTTCACTGCAAATTGAGAATCGTGCCCGACGGGACACTGGCAGTCCCAGCCCTGGATCTTGCTCAGCAAACTCTGTGAAAGGAAGGGCGGGGGTAAGCTCTGGGACCAGCTAGACGTAAGCTCTCCCATGCCCACCTTTCAAAAGGCTTGCTTTACCGCCCATGTCAAGCATATTTTGTCCTCGCGCAGTCCCGAACCCCCCCCCCCCCCCCTTGCGCTAAGCGGATGTGCCAGTTAAGGGTGGGCCCACCACGCCCCAGTGAACCGTGATCTCACAATCTCATTTTCATCTTATCCGAGGATGACGACTCGGAGAGGTCCCGGTTCACGATATGTAACGAAGGGAAGAGAGGGCGATTGCGGAGTACGGTAGCAGCGAAACTCACGGGCCGATCTTGGCTTCTTGTCTCGACGCCGGACAGATTACCCACGGGCAAATGAAGGTATCCGTGCCTTGCAGCAGACACAGATGAGGCGAACGACGGGCGATAGGACACAGACCACGGGAGAACGGCTGCAGGGAAGGGAAGACACGCGCAGGGGCAACATAGACCGACGGCGGCGGATGCTGCGCTGCAATGTTGCTCGCGCTGACTAGGTCCCCTGCTTGCTCCAGAGCGACATGAATCGACCAGCGCGGGTTTGGGGAGGAGCTCGGGGATAAGTAGGTAAGCTGTACTGGCGCATCTATCATCCCCTTTCGGAGGCTTGATTGCGCGGGCTAACTGAGGATTGAACGTGCCGCGTGTGCATACACAGCACGCTAAGCATGTAGCTTTGGTCTGGGGGGTGTGTGCCACTGAAAGCTCATATGGTAGGGCAGCCGTCTTAAGGCAGGTGGCCAGCAGGCAGGCCATAGGACTCGAAAAGACAACGTCTCCGCAGTGATGTTGGGATGTTGATATTTCAACGTCGATTTTCGCGATCATGGGTTCTCAAGGACAAGTTCTGGGGAATGGTACGCGGCAGAAATTGGCCATTCGGCGTTGAAAGCCATTAGCATGGATGGGCCTTCCTTCCTTCCTAGCTGTATCCGGAACATCCAAATCGAGATAAGACCTCCATTCGCTGTTGCAATAGTCCGTTTCGATGTCGCCTTGATGAATCCCGTTATCCATCCAGAACGTCGGCGATACGACGCGTGGATGGGTCTCTGAAATGAGACTTCTTCTTTGTTCTCATTAAGCTCTCCATTCCGATATGTCCATCACTGGTGTACGTAGATTGTCAGGCACTGTCGTAAGATGAGAGTCTCGTCCTCATGACTGATGCGAACTTAATGTTGAGCGATCAGATACTGCTTCGGGCAACGTTCGAGTCGGTATAGTCTAATGTTCCGCCAGCCTAGGCTAGGATGTCGCCGGAAGGGCCCGCTTCATATTAAGAACGGCGCATGTTGCGGGCCAACGCGGGTGGGTGCTGGTCGACCCTGGGCTATGCCCCAATCGCGATAGCATGTACACTTCGGTCAAGCGCCCAAGCTCTCTAAGACGAAAACATCCTTCCGAGAGGTTTGGCCAGATCCTTCCTCCAGAGCTCAAGTGGCTACCGTAGATGGTCCAGGAGGTTCTTGCATTCGTCAACCTGACCGAATGGAAACCAGTCCCAGCCCAATTGGCTTCGCCGGAACCGCTTCAAGCACGAATAATGTCGCCTGACCAATGGTGAGTGCGGTAAAGTCTGATGAAACCAAGAGTTTAGTCCAATGAGAATGCCACAAACGATTTGAGCGTTGCTGTTGGTCAGCTATGCTCCTCCACCCAACCATCTGGCTTCGATCCCGAGCTGTGCATGCGCTTGCCTTCTCTTGTAAAAGGAGATCCGGTGATCTTGTGGGGGATATAGCTCGCCAGAGGTGCCAATGGTGCTGCAGAGCGGCACGGGAGACACTGGGGTTCCAAGGTGTACACAGGTGAATCGTTGCTGGCGAGAATGCCCTAATGATTGCCCTCTGGCTAGAGAAGTCAGGTCTTAGCTGTCTCGAGGCCTGTTCCATGATGAGCTAGCCAGATCTGTCAAAACTGCTGCATCGAAGTTGTTCGTTCTCCAACCGCATGACCACAGCAGGACCGAGGTGAGTGGACCATATGAAACTGACGGCATGGACCGACAATCTTAGCGACCGCAAGTCATGTTTATGACGGCACGTAGCTCTTGAGCTATCGTCCACGATGAAATGCGATAAAGGTGGATGAATGTCGGTTCAATGGAGGTTAAAGCCTGCCTCGTGACAAGGCCGTGTAGGAAACGGAGAACCGATGGCCTAGTGGGTGCGTCACAGTACTTCAGGTAACCCTTCAGCCCACTGTCGGGTAGCATCAAGGCTTCATGAATTGTCATAGACATCCGCATATCAAACTCGGGACGTGATCAAAGCGTTTGGTTTGAAGGCTCACGGCACGTTTTTGGTGCAGGACGAGTTGTGGAATCCCACCAGACTGGGGAAGCCCCTCCCTCCATGGCCTATTGCATTGATCGGTATAACCTGCCGTAAGGATTTATGCTGGCAGCTCTGCCAGGTTGAGTCGACTTCACTTGGCCGAGGCTGACAAAAATGGTATGCTATTTTGATTATTGCTTACAAGTTACAAGGAGCTGAAGGTCGCTGCTTACCGTAGTAGTAGCCGAGAGCGATAGCAGTCCGTGGGGGAATGACCGGGTATCCGTCTGCGAGAGGTGTTCTAGGGCCATGAGGCCACACCCCCTCCTCAATGCTCAATGGTGCCTTCGGACATCCAAGAGGAGTGTGGGACATCGGGGTTGCCCCTCCGCCCCTGGCAGTAGGTAGAGCAGGGCAAGGATGGGGTCAGGTCGCCGGCAGACGATCCTAAAAGTCCCAATAGATGGATTGACAGCTTGAATGGAAATGAGGTAGGAACGGGGTCATGTATCGACGTGTGTTGGAGATAGGAACTCGAGAGGGGCGTACCAGGCGAAGAGTAGTTTCGTAGCCAGTGCTGAGTTATGCGCACATGGTTTTGATGCAGAAGAGGGGGTGGTGGCGGTGGTAGTAGGAGTGGTGTGGTGGTGAGGCGAGGAGTCGATATTTGACAGAGTTGGCTGGAGCTTTACTCGAAACGGGACCTGATCGGAGGTTCATGTGGTACAAAAGGCGCTCTTCTGTTACATTATTCGCGCAACAGTTTGGGCTCGTATTCTTTGAAAGAGACTCTGTAGCGAATCGAGGCTATGGAAAATTATCGGTCAGAACGGTATCCGTAGCAGAAGTGTCAGATGATGAAGTCGTTGAGTGGACGTGATTCGAAAAGATGCAGGAAGAGGTTCCTGCGTACCTACATAGACTACCTAGGTAAGCTGTGTCGGAGTGGCTGGGTGGAGGCAGGTGTGCGGAGGACGTCGAATAGAATTGTACCAAGCCGAGAAGCCAAGGTGGCGGGAAGGTAAGAAAGTTGGAGGAGCTCTGATCCAGTCAGGGTCTGTAAGTCAAAAGTTAGTCTCCTACTGGTTCTCTTCACAGCACCCCGGCGACGACAACTAAGGACCAGAAATTGCTTGTAGCCCATTCGGAGCTTGTAAGAGGGGATCAGTGGCTCTCGTGAGCAAGAGGAGCTGGAGCTTCATGAGTCGCGACGATGGAAGGATCACGGGGGTCGGTGGCCCTACGCAGTATGGGGGAGAAGAGAAAGCAGAGGATACCTAACCCCTCATAGACCGGGGGTGTCGGTCGGGCTCTTGGTGTCTTTCTTCCCTACATTTCTTTTCATCTGTCTCCCCTCCCCTCCCCTCCCCTTCCCGCCCACCAACCGGTATCCGTACCTTTCTTTCCTTTCTTTGCTCCTTCCCTCTCCTACTACCTAGGTATGTACGGATAGGCACTCCTCATCCTCATCCTCCCGGGGGATGATGCCGCCCTGTTCGAACCTCGTTCGCTCGGGGAAGGTACAGACCATGGCGGTACAAAGTGGGTCCGATATCCATGAGTGGGTCCGCTCTTGAAGTTTAGAGCAATGAGAGGTCCACCAGTCCATCCAGCCAGTCAGTGCGTGTCGCTCACTGTCAGTGCACCCATGCTCCCCTGCCCGGATAGGTATCCCTGTCCATAGGTAGGTAGATAGGTACCTAGGTACTGTAGGTTGGGTTAGGTAGAGTAGGTACGTCTCTTGAAGTCCTGGTGGGGCAAGGGAAGGACGGGTGAGCCACTGAACGCTCGGCCGCCGGCGCGGCCCACTGCCCAAGATGGGACGACGTTGTTTCCTTTCTTTCCCTTTGGCGTTCTGCATCCGTCCATAGGTAGGTAGGTGTGGTTTTTCCTGTCATATTACCCGTCCATCTGATTGCTCGTGGCTGCTTCGCTACTTTCCTCCTCGGTAGGTAGGCAGGTAGCTCGGGGTACAATGCACTTGTGTAAGAGACGAGACGCATGCAGGCGGGAGGCAGTAGCGATACATCACTTCACTCTTCCTGCCTTGCCTACCCGGCCAGTCGTGAGGAAGGTACCCTACCTACCTACTTACTATGCCATGTCATTATCTTATCACACGTCGTCATGTTTGTCTACTCAACGTCTCGCTCTCGTCTCGTCCTACCAAGCCACTACACTATTACATTGCTCGTCGCTTACACTGGCAACAGTCCATCCATCGTCTGGTCTCTCGCCCGCGTCTTGTATGTATATACCTTGGCGATATCCCCACACGCAAGTCCAACTGCACAATTCGTCCATGTCTCCTCGGCTCAACCAAACCCCTTGCTAGGGCGCTCACAAGTGCGGGTGATGGAAGGGGAGGGAGTCTCCTGTCGCCC
The DNA here is from genome assembly GCA_030867255.1 of Colletotrichum somersetense. NCBI lineage: Eukaryota > Fungi > Ascomycota > Sordariomycetes > Glomerellales > Glomerellaceae > Colletotrichum > Colletotrichum somersetense. Next base: position 503,086 of record MU843426.1, on the reverse strand, counting down.
CTTGTACTGCCGTCCGCCCGCAAGGCCATGCCTTTTAGGCTTGGGCAGCCCGACCTTGGCTGCCCGCATCTCAATCTCATCTGTCTTCACACAGTCAATGCGTCCAGCCCGGCAAGGGGTGCGAACACTCCGTCCAGCCTTGTTATATATCTATCTCTCCATGTCTCCGACGATGGCTCCAGTGAGCATGGCACCTAATAGTTCGTGGTTGCCCGCGTGTCGTGTGGGTGGTAATCAGCGCGAAGCAGGTCCTGATGCCAGCTCATTGGCGCGCAATTATTGTTTTCAAAGCCCTACTCAGCCTCTCCTGATTATTGATCGTCCAAGCAACCGTTTCTGTAACATTTCGCTTTTGGCCTTTCTTTTCCCTCGCCCAGCTCCGTAGGCTGTCGTTACGTTTCCTTGGTGATACAGAATCGGGGTGTCCTACAGAATCTCACTGCCCGCACCATCGGGCCACCCACCCACCCACCCACCCAATTGTCATCTCCCAGGAAGCTGTCAGAATCAGCTCTGCCACCCTTGATTCAAAGGCAGGGCGGGGCATGGACGCCAAAGCATTGGTAGCTTTGACTGCTTAGTGGCCGTTCGCCTACCAGCATCGAGTGGGCGAGACATGAGGGAAACCGAGGCGAGGCTGGGCCTAGATGACGCGCTACAAGACGAGACGAGACGAGACGAGACGGAACCGAATCAGCACCTAATTAGTGCCTGCGTGTGGCTTGCTTGTTCCATTCCCTCCCGTCCAGACCGTCTTCCAGATGGTCCATCGTTTCTCGCCCATGCGACAACGGAGACAAAACGGAGCCAGTGGCTTCTTCTAGCTCATCACCATATCCCTAGCCGTGGCGGTTGTCAAGAGGCCTAGGCATCTATTGTTGTCAGACTATGATGTTTTTCGTCGATGAAAACACTCACACCAACGACAATCATCGCTCAGGAATCCCCCAACCCCGTTTCATTGCACTTACAATTTACTTTGTCTTTGACATTCTGCTCACGCCGATTGCGAAGCTCAGTCAAATCCGTCACTTCATCCTTCTTTTCCGACCTCCCCCCTGCCAATATCATGACGCTTCACGCATAAAACTACCACCGGTATGTTTCGTTGGACCGGCCTTGTTACATGTCAAGCCTATCATGGCTGCGGTTGCTGCCGGCCGCTTTTTCCCCGACGGATAACTCAACCATGGGAACCTGTTCTTAGCTCTCTTCACCTTGTCCCATCAACCAAAAGGCAAGAAGACAGTCTACGAACTTGTTGCTCCTTTTCGTCTGTCCCGGGCGATTACTTGGTATTAGTACTGCTCAAACCCCCATGTCATTCTTTGCCAGGTCTGTATGTCTGTTACCACACGCACACACATACAACCCCCAAGTCACGACCCCCAGTCCGACTTAGATTCCACCATGCCCACCACACGCCCCAGGAGCAGATGGAACACCCCTCCCCCCCATATCCTTGCCGGTACTTACATAGAGCCCGCCGCCTTTGCCTGCAGCTTTTACATATGTACGCTACGGTCCACCACCCACACAACCCTCATCCTTCCGTGCGCTTGGTAGTATTACTATCTGAGCAGCCCGCCTACCACAACCCGGACCTGCCACTTCTGTCTTCAAGCCTTGCCTCGTGCACCGCGGCGTCTGACCCTCGTAGTGCACTACTATCTGCTCTTCTCATCCTACTGGCCCAATTCGACTCTCCAGTTCTGCCAGACTCGTCCTCTCCGCCCTTTACTGGTCACCAGAACAAACACCCAAGCCTTTCTTTCCGGCATCAACGTTTTTCACCCAGCAAACATCTCTCTTATCCTCTCAACTCTTCGAAACCTCTCCTTGCAGGTTGACCCATCATCTAGAAACGAGTTGCCAAAGCTACCCAGCCGCCTGTTGTCTCGGTGCCAATTATTAACGTCACAAGAGAGGCACCTGGATCAGAGGCTGTCGGCGAGTCGGGCTGCTTTGATACAGCAGAAGATCAACTGCCTGACTACTCGTTGAGGTGACTGTTGCACCGGCATTTTAAACACACCCTCGAAACCGAACCCCATAGCCTGTACCCAGGCCCGGCTCTTCTCGTCTAACGGACCTGCGGGAAGAGATACGATTAGGCGATTCGATTCACAGACAACATCCCCCCCTCTCCCCCCTGGTTCCCCCAACGTTCTTCTGCAGCCTGCAACGCACTTCCGTCCAAGTCACTCCAAGCTCCTCCAGGGCTTCTTAACCTACAGAGCAGACCGCCTGCACGCCGCGCCTTCAGACCAATTGGCCCCTTCTATCATGCATGTCGTTTCTTGTTCATGAAACCAAACCCGACCAATATCTCTCGGGAACAGGAATCCCCACACTTGACCTGTAGTGCCGTCCATCCCATCAGTCAAGGTAGACTTTCCGGCACGATCCCCTCCTCACCATCACCAACCTGGGACCTAGTTTCGACGACGACGGGTCAGACAGATATTACCGCCTGCAGACCTACCGACTTGGCTTACTGGGCTCCGATTAAAGCCAAAGAGACTGATATAATAAAGCAATGAACCACTCCATCGTGGGCACTGCCACCATGGACCACAACAACCATCTGGCCCAGGACGAAGACAGCCACATGGCTCACAATCACGCATCCTTCAACAATGAGGGCTGGGGCGACATGAGTCCGTATGGCCATCAGAATAACCTCTCCGATTACGGGGGCTTCGCTTTCATGCCCACAGTCACTCATGGCTTGCCGTCCGAATCAATCGGCAGGATGCCTCCTCCGCCGGCTCCAGTCCAGCCGATGCAGTCACACCAACAACAGTCTCATGCGCAGCTCCCGATGCTCATGATACCTTCTCAGCCAACGTGGCCCAGTATGCTGACGAACCCCAACAGCTACTCGGCACCACCCTTGGGGATGGCACCGGTAGTTGCTCCGGCTCCCTCCAGATCGGCACGACTATCCAACGGCCCACAGCCTCAGCAACGTAGAGTTTTGACCGACGACGACCGGAAAAAGATGTGCCAGTATGCTGCGGAGCACCCCAATGTGAAGCAGACGGACATAGGTGCCATGTTTGGCGTCGAAAGAAGGTAGGTTTGTGCAATAGCATGCATGATGTAGGTGATAGTTCTCTAACATTGGCTTCCCAGCACCGTATCCAAAGTTCTACGGAACAAGGAGAAATATCTCAACCCAGAGGCAGACAGGAGCCAGTCTCCCGCCGGAAGGCGGCACAACAAGGGCAAGTTTCCGGACATCGACCGAGCTGTTGCCGCGTGGGTTAGGAGACAGCAGCAACTTGGGCTGACTCCGAGTGACGACGAGATTCTTGATCAAGCGAAGCACTTTTCCCGCACTACCAACGGCGCTGAAGCCAGCCAGATGAAGTCCATCAACACCACCTGGCTTGAGCGGTTCAAGCAGAGGAACATTTTGGTTTCAGGAAAGCTCTTACGCCGAGCATCGGAGACGAACATCACAGACCACGCGAAGCTCTCTGGCTCTCCGTCCCTTGGGGCATCTGCTATGTCGCCGACATCTCCGACAGGACACCCGTCTCCGCTGTCAGCCGACAGAAGCGATGAGGACGCGGTGCATGGGCTTGGTTTTGTGGGTTACGGGGAAGGTAACCCGTACAGACACGCCAACTCGCAAAGCACGACGTCTCTCAACAGTGCCTTGACAGACGCTGGTAACTCATCATTCTCCGGGAGCGCTCTGAGCCCGACGGCAACTTTCACATTCTCCCCCGACCCCAGCACTGGACAATTTCTCCCGAACGATCCATCCCGTCAACTACACGGAGGAGCCGCTTCGAACTTCCAGAGACCGAGAAGCCAGACTTTCCCGACTCTGGACATTGAGTACATGAACCAGACCGAAGCAACAGAGCCCATGACTCCGAAGTACCATCCTGCATCCACGGCACCTTCTTCCGCCTTGGAGTCTCCTGTTCATGAGATGCCAGTGCCGCATTTTGGACTGGATACTGCTATTACATCTTCGCCTCATTTGCACCACAGCAGCAGTAACGGCAGCATGGCTGGACGATCGGCTGCGACCCCTGCGGGCTCATCGCCGACGTCCCCTACTCAGGAAGATGCTCGAAAGGCAGCGGATACTCTTCTGAGTTACATTCAAAGCAACAGTGGAGGAGCGCTGCTGGATCAAACGGAGTACATGATGATGATAAGGCTAACGGAAAAGCTTCGACTACAGCAGCATCAGCTTGTCAAGGCCGGCGCGCCTCAGCCATTGGGTACTTTGGATCGAATCCCCGAGGGAGATACTGAGATGTCGCCGCAGCATCCTCCCCCAATGTCTCTCGAAATCAAATCTGAGCCGGTCCGGACGTAGTGATGACGAGATCCGCCGCTTTCCCGAATGGCTCTACACAGGCAAACCCATACCAATTCGACTATTGGTTATGCCTTTTTCCTCCACAGAGATTTCTTTTTTTTCTTTTTTTTTTCTTTATCAAGGCGTTTTCTTGCTCTCGTTTCGGACCGGATCTGGGAGTAACCACTTCGCGCATGCGTGCGTGGGCATCGACAACAGGACGACGAATCATCATCTTGGTCTCACCAATATCTAGACTCGGCGAGAGTTCTGCGAAGAACACAACCAGCTTGCCGTGACCAGGTTTCGGTTCCGGGGGAGAAAACAAAAAAATATCATCAGCGCTACCTCTCACAGGGTATCGAAAAGCCCCAGGCATACACGGTTTTAGTCTCACGACAATTCCCCGGCCTCGCTCGATGTATCTCGAGGCCCCGTCTTTTCTTTCAAAACTTCGCGTTGTCGAGTTCAAGCACCTCATCCCCCCCGGTTCCAAGTCTCACGACACTGGAATATGGCAGAAATATATCTTATCATTACAGAACCGGGAAGGGAGTGTACCATCTCAGAACAGCATACGCCACATCTTTTACAAAGTTTGACACCACAATCAACCTATTCATATACCCAAGTTACACGACCCCTCCCTCCAGGGAAGAACTTTACGCTCACGCGAAGACCGAAACTACCCATCGCGCGACTGTTCCAGCCACAACTCTTTATCTCCTGAGGCCTTTTTATAGCTTCATTGACGAGAAATTTTGGAATTTTTCTATCGCTTCGTCCATGTTTGGACTTTTATTCCGATTCTTCGCTGTACTATCTTTCTTTCACGCTCTCTGCATTAGAAGATGTGGTTTTTGTTGTACTTCTCTTTCTGTTTTCTCTTTTCCCCCCTTTGCCCCCCCTCTCTCGATTAGGGGCTGATAAGCATGGCGCGGGTGGGTGGGTTATGGGCAAGACTCGGAAGCAGAGGTGTTCCGATGATGGTCCTCATCACAAGCAGGTATGGGCATGGGTTATCATAATCGATCAACGGCTCAGGGTAGTGTTGGGATAGGGGACACGACGGGGAGAAACACGGCATCATGTTCATGATTGGGAAGGGCCCGAGGATGATGGGGATACGATGCTGAACAAAGAGGGGTGAGAGGCATCTCGCCCCCCGAGTCGCAGTCAAGACGGCAAGGGGGACCACCTTTTCTCCCTTCGCTCGGCCGATGCAGACAGACTCGCGTTGCCCTGGCCAGAGAACGCGCGGGAAACCAAGAAAAACCGGGTGGCCCCTTTATTGCATTTGATTTTCGGGGATTAGCCCCCTTTCCCTCTCCCCATATCCCGACTGGTCCGCAAAGCACACGAACTAAACACGCTGTTTCCCTCTCTTTCCATCGTCTCACTACGCACGCACTGAATCGTGTGAATAAATCATAAGGGCGAAAAAGAATACTACATTACAGACGTCTCCGACAGAAAGGGTATCTAAAACGCGAGAAATGAATGGTCGTAGGAAAAAAAGGGGGGCACGCAATCATGGGGATCCATCACAGGCTCAAACGCTCCTCCCAGAGCTCGGCGACACCCTTCTCTGCCAGCTCCGGCATCAACCTCACCAGAATCAGCTCCAAGATGCTATACACAAGGTGCTTGTTGCAGTACTCGTCCGAAAAGACATCGAGAATTCCCTCCTCGATTTCGGAGAGCATCTGCTGCTGACCACCGTGCTCGTCACTTCCATCACTGTTATCGCCGTCGTCACTATTGGCAATGGTGTCGGTCTCTTTACCACTGCCGTTAAGTTTGCCAAGGCTACCGGCCTCATTCTCACTCAGGCCAGTCTTTGAGGCCGGACCGGACCGGAGGCCAAGGCCTCGTCCACCTAGGTACAGGTTGGCCAACCATGGCGGAATTTTGGCCAGGATGGCGCTAGCGCACCTGCGGCGTAGAGCACGCAGCTCCTTGTCGGAGGAGGGGGGCACCATTGTCGAGACGCCCGGGGCGTTATTAGGAAAGAGGGCAGCGCGGATGGAACGGAGGAGGGCCGGCAGGTATGCAGCGTCGAGGCGTTGGTGGATGGTGTGCGAAATGAGCCTGTATTTCGACGCGGCAAGCGCTCTATGTTAGTCCTGGGCATGCTTCCGACTCAGAGTCACAACGCTGAGCATGTGGGGATTGCAGGTTCTTCCGAGTGTGGACGGACAAAGGGAAACAACGATCTGCGAGAGGGGAAGTGGACGAAGGGGACTAGAAAACAGGAGACAGGACGACACTGGAAGGGAATGGGAACGGCTAAGCAATGGTAACACGAGAAACGGGACAAGGGGTAGCCACCGCCGATAATGGGTTTGCGGCAAGTCTCGTGTAAAGCCAGTCGAAGGATTTGCCACCAGGCTTGCTTGGTAAACGAAGACACGACGCAAAGCATTTGCAACCCAGGTAGAAAGGGAAGCCTCGATATCTCGTAGTCGCTATTGAAAACGACTTATTGAAAAGTCTGTGCATATTGTGCGTGCAGCTGTCTTTGCAACAGAAGACGGCGTGTAATATGCCAACCCGGGGTACACCTTGTCGTCTCGGAACGAGTCCACACAAGCTTTGCATCGGATAATGAGGGCCAGCCAGGTAGTTAGCCGCTAGGGAAGGGCAACCTATCAGCCCGTTTTTCTTCGGGACGGGTCGAGTCACTGTTTGTGATCGGGACCGTTCCGCCGCATAAATCCCAGGCATCGACAGTCGGTCAGAGACGAGAGCACTTGACAAGCCGCTTCGCCAGCTGAATTTCGACTGTGGTCTTGGAACTAAGACTCTGAACCAGACATGCGTGCCCAATTCCACGACCGGAATGGGATGACAGTGGGGCGAAACGAGGCAAAGGCCGACGGTTAAGGTGCCTGGGACAGCGTCTACGCAGGCGGGCGCGGGTGAAGAGATGAAGGTGATAAGAGTAACCCCTGCAAAGTGATGCTCTTGGTTGGACCTGGGCGCGTAAATGAGGCTTGCTGGTGGATGGGAGCGCGGCCCCGCGAGCCCTATCAAGCAAATCGGAGGCGAGCAACGTCGAAACACGCTGCGATTGGCTGGAGGCCACGAGGTCCTTGGAATGTAACTGCATGTTTCGAGGAATCGGGAAAAGAGGTCAAGTCAGGGTTGGGTCGCAGAATGGGCCGGGTGGGAGTGTGTCGCACAGCATATCTCGGCCTTTTTCGCGTGGTCCTGCAAGACTCGACCACATTGCTACGCGCACCCCGAGCCGTGCCGTTGGAAGCCGTATCAACCCTCATCGACAAATACACCCCATATGCAGCCCACTAGACCACCATGAGAACGGATGTCCCGTCTCACGCACTTGCCTGAAGGGATGCTTCTGGCCGCTCACGGGAGTGGCCCGAGGTCCAGTGACTCGAACCTCATGCGGTGTGACGCGATTATTCCAGAAAGGGGAGGGACAAAGTGAAGGGCGATTGCCTACCTATCCATGGCTCCGTTGAGACCAGCAACACGGCCTGGACCTTTCATGGCCCCAAGCTGTAACATTGACAACATTCCGCTTAACCAAGGCATGCGGGTGTCAATCTCGATCAAGTCCGATATGCAGGTCCACAGCTTGAAGGCGGCGATAGGCGTCTTCACTGGTCGCGACTCGTTCGAGCTATTGGGAGGATTCGACGTTTTCGAATTCGATATTTGACCAGTCACCTCGTGTTTCTCATTCAGGTCGCCATCCGACCGTGGAGGCAAGGATGAGGACATGGCGAGAGTGGCGATGAGCAGACGTATGGATGTGAAGGCGAGGAATGACCATTGTACAAACGACCAGAACGCCCCCTGGATTGACCATCTGCGGCGGATTGGTCTAGGGGCGGCGGATGTTGACCCGGCGGTGACAGACCCGGCAAACCCTCCTCCGATAGGTTCAGGTTCCTTCTTTTCAAGGACTCTGGTGATGATGATGAAACATTCGTAAATGAGCCATGGTTGCGAAAGTCGATTGGCGAGCACGTTGCCAATGATCAGCTCGGAAAAGATTTGGCCGACTAAGGAGGTCAGGCAGTCATTTTCGAGATCTTCGGTTGGCAGGAGAACGGCCAATACGCCCTGCACCAACAGCTGTCGGTAGATCGCTTCGTTTCCCTGCTGAGTGGCGATAGACGAAGGGTCTTCTGGGCGAGGTATGGGCGACAATGGGGCCAGAGGGCAAAGCGAGTGGTACACTTCTCGGGGGTCTACCTCTGTTGGAGGCTTAGAAACGGGATCATGGGCCGTACGATAGGCTATTGGGCATATGGTCAGCAAGAACTAATGTGGAGGGACTGTGTATGTTCATCCCACCTAAAATGTGTCTGTCCACCAAATCGGGCAGCTCGTCGAACAAAAGGCTTTCCAAATCGACTTTTCTTAGTCGTTGCTCCAAAGCTCTCGTACAGTGGGCAATTATTTGGACGACTTCGTCGACAAACGTGTCATCAGGTGTGATTTTGCTGTACCACACTTGAATATATTCCCTTAGGATGACCGCAATCAGTGCGTATAGCTGCAAATCAACATCGTTGCGGCTGGTCAGGGGAGGAAGCAGCTCTTCGATGGGGGCGGGGGTTGCCCTCCCCCTCTCAGCCAGATGCTTGGAGCATAGGATGCGACGGATGAAGGCAGCGGTTGCTTTATCGGAGAGAAAGTCTGTCGGCGTAGATCGGGGCGGGCGGCGAGCCGAGGGGTTGCCTTGTAGCAGAGGGCGGGATCGGTCGGTGCCGGGGGTAGGCAGAGGTGTAGGGGTATCGGTCGCGAAGCTGACCGTCGCGGGGGCTTTGGGGCGCGGCGTCGGAGCGCGAGGGGTAGCGACAGCTGCCATGGCCGTCTATGTTTGTCGCAATCGCAATCTCATGGTCTGTCGAGGGTGGGGTTGAGCACGTATGTCCGTTTGGCGGTGATGGTGGTTTGAATGAAGAGCTGTCGTCGACTTTGACTTGCCGCAAGAATTCGGACGACGCTGATCTGTGAGGTGGGCGAGTGATGGCGGGCGGGAAACTGGGGACCTTCCCCCCGGCACCGGTCAGGTTGCAGGGAGGGGCTAGTCTCCCGTTGCAGTTGCCTCAACGGCCATGGCCCTGTGCGCTGCAGCCCCCGTTCTACTAGAGACTGACTTACATAAGGCGCCTGCCGGATTAGCCTGCATCTGCATAGGTATGACAGGTTTGCACTTGTCCCAGTCGAAGATTTGACAACGCATGCGCTTGTCTTGCTAATGCGAGTCAGATTCACATGAAGCAGAGATAAAAGTTCTGGAAGTTCCATTCACACTCAAGCTCTAGGTATTAAGCACACATGTCTTGGCTAGCATCCGGCATTTACCGTACCATTTTAACCACCAGCCTAGGTACCTTAGTGTACCTATGGTGGAAGCAACTCGGTTTGCGCACTACCTACCTAGTGTATAGCGCTTCTGAAGAAAGCTCGCGTGCTCTCCAGACTTACGCAGAATACACACAGTAACACGAGTCGATGTGGTCTTTATTTTTTTTTTCCATCTCCTATTGTACAATGCACATGCCGATAAGAGTATAGTACACTTATTTACAGGGCCCTGCATCAGGCCAGACAACGTCCCTGCTTCATAATTCTGGAGACAGAGTTGTCACCTATTCGTCGTCCTTCTTGGTCGTCTCGTATCTATCGCAAGTTAGCACTGATCATGCCGTTGCCATGTTTGCATCGCGTACCTCTTTCCACGGAACGCCCATACTCCCCAGTTTCCACAACTGACATCCTGAGGATCCAGATCGTTCATGTCCCACCTCAAGCTGCGGAAGAGATTTTCACCGGGCTCCAGCAGCACATCGAACTCGCCGGCAGCCGTCTTACGAACCCATTCAATGTCACGCTCCATGTCGAACTGGGTATAGCCTGTGGCAATAATGGGGAGCTTCGTCTCCAAGAGTAAAGGGAGCGTCTCCGTCCACTCGTGGCTGCTTGCAGGATGGCCCAGACCGGGGTGGAAAAGACAGAAACAGTCGAAGTACGGGTCGTACGGCGCAAAGTACCCGGTCTTGTGGATGGTGTGGTAGTAGTCCACGATGGTGCTGATCTTCATCTTGTGTGATATCCGGTCTTCGATCACCATACCGAATGGGTTTTCGGGAGTTCGCGGCGGCAACGGGAACTCGTCATCGCGATTCGCCATGCTCTCCGGGCCGATAAAGATGAGGTGGACCCTGCTCTCGGGAAACAGATGCGCGAGCTGGAGCCAGATGTTTCTAGGCAGCGATGATTCGGCACGGGCTCCCAGGCAGAAGATCCGCACAGGAGGAGCCTCAGGACGGAGATCCTTCATAGTTGTACCCTTCCCAGATAGGGGAGGATGGAGGGTATACCGTAAGGCTATCATACAACATCAGTCCCAAGGCCATTCTGTCGTTACTGTCCCTAGACTCACCACTCAAACTTTTCAAACCCTCACTCGTCAACCTCTCTCCTTTCTTAATGCTGTAAGGGCTCAGCTCGTGGAGAACACTGCCAATAGTGATGGGGTATGTGAGCATCTTTGTGACCTGACGCATGCTGCGCTCGTCGTTAATGGCCTCGAACTCGCGGCTGTACATAAAGGTATCCCAGTTCGTCATGTTAACGACAGCCTCAGGCATCTGGTCATCCGCCATGACGAATTCGGGGAACGCGCGGCCAGATCGAAGGTCATGGTCATCTTCGTTGATCTCCTTCAAAGTGTCACAGATCTCGAGATGAGCCTCGTAGTCGTCCATCCAGTGTTCCTTGCTACAGTAGACGGGGACTCCGCAATCGGGGCATTCGAAATCGACGTGCGCTGGCGCAAGCTGACCAGGTGACGACTGGACTTCCTCTCCGTGGGGCGCAACGGTAGGAACTCGGGTCGCGCGGTGCTCTGGGTGAGGGCAATAGGCATGTTGCCTCATGAAAGCCGCGCGGCGGCGAATCTCTGGGATGGGCGAGTTCGTGAATGAGTGGAATAGATCGTCCGATCGAAGTTTAGGAGCTGCCGGGGCTTCTTTGACAGCAGCCGTTTCATGCGATGCTTTTGGTGTCGAAGAAAACTGTCTTGCAGGTGCATTGTTTGCCTTTGATTTCCGGGAAACAGTCGAATGGAGGCTTCGGATCGATTGGACTGACGCGATTCGAGGGGCGGCTCTGGGGAGCCCCTTCGCAATCAATTGCCTTCTCAGCGCTGCGAAACATTGTCCACAAACGGTGGATGCTGCTCTTCGCAATGCTGGCTCCATCTTGGATGACTGTGATGGAAACCCAGTTGCGACGATACCACGAACACTTCCTTTCCGGCAAGCTGCGGGAGCTCGATCATGCCTGCCGACCCAAAATTTTGGAGGAGCTCGGATCAACAAAGCGCCGCCGCCGCCGGTCCCCACCATGCCTAGCGAACTCGTCTCAGGCGTCGAGTGGGAACCTGGAGCTTCTTGAAATTTTATGCTGGAGCTTCCCAGCCTCCCAACCCACCAACACTCCAAAAACACTACCGCGTCTCGTCCCTCGCCTATCCATTCGAGCTCGAACCTTGAGGCCGCGCAGGCTATCTGCGCTCACCTGCAAACATGGCGACGACCTCAAACATGTTCCTGTACTCCCTGACTCTTCAGCCGCCTACGAATGTCACCCAGGCGGTATTGGGCCAGTTTTCAGGAACGAAGGAGCAGAACATCGTAACGGCGTCGGGGTCGCGGCTGACACTACTCCGCCCGGACCCGTCGCAGGGAAAGGTCATCACATTGCTGTCCCACGACATATTCGGCATCATCCGATCAATGGCCGCGTTCCGTCTGGCTGGAAGCAACAAAGGTAAGTCTCGTGCCCATCGTCCTATTTGAAGCTTCACTTAGTGATTTGAGAAGCTTGCCGGTCGCGACAGGTGTCCTCACATTCAATGTCGATCGACTTCGGAGGCGAGGCGTGATTATTTTCAAAGGACTTTGCTGACCTTGCGTCAAAAGACTACCTCATTCTCGCGACTGACTCTGGAAGGATAACCATCATCGAGTACATTCCTGCCCAGAACCGATTCCAGCGTCTGCATCTGGAGACTTTCGGCAAGTCTGGGGTCAGGCGAGTCATTCCTGGGGAGTATCTGGCTTGCGATCCTAAGGGCAGAGCGTGCTTGATTGCCTCAGTGGAGAAGAACAAACTTGTCTACGTTCTCAATCGTAACTCGCAGGCAGAGCTTACCATTTCGTCGCCTCTGGAAGCACACAAACCCGGTGTCCTTGTTTTGTCCATGGTTGCCCTGGATGTCGGCTATGCAAATCCAGTTTTTGCTGCACTTGAAATTGAGTACACAGAAGCGGACCAAGATCCTACAGGAGAGGCGGCTCGTGAAGCAGAGACTCAACTTGTGTACTACGAGTTGGATCTGGGGCTGAATCACGTCGTCAGGAAATGGTCCGAGCCTGTCGACCCCACGGCATCCCTACTCTTCCAAGTTCCTGGCGGTCAAGATGGACCTAGTGGAGTCTTGGTCTGTGGCGAAGAGAACATCACATACAGACATTCGAACCAAGAAGCTTTCCGTGTACCGATCCCGCGTAGGCGCGGTGCGACGGAAGACCCCTCAAGAAAGCGTCATGCTGTTTGCGGCGTGATGCACAAGCTCAAAGGCAGTGCTGGCGCCTTCTTTTTTCTCATCCAGACCGAAGACGGAGACCTCTTCAAGGCCACTATTGATATGGTCGAGGACGCTGACGGCAACCCCACCGGCGAAGTTAAGAGGCTCAAGATCAAGTATTTCGATACCATTCCGGTCTCATCCAGCTTGTGCATTCTCAAGAGCGGTTTCTTATATGCCGCAAGTCAGTTCGGCAATCATCAGTTCTACCAGTTTGAGAAGCTTGGAGACGACGATGAGGAACTGGAGTTCTCAAGTGACGATTTCCCCACGGATCCCAAGGCCGGATATGACGCCGTATATTTTCACCCAAGGCCCCTGGAGAACCTTGCGCTTGTTGAAAGTATCGACGCGATGAACCCTCTTCTTGACTGCAAGGTGGCCAATTTGACTGGCGAGGACGCTCCGCAAATCTACACGGCATGCGGCAATGGAGCTCGAAGCACATTCAGGATGCTGAAGCATGGCCTGGAAGTCAACGAGATTGTGGCTTCAGAGCTGCCCGGTATTCCCTCGGCTGTGTGGACGTTGAAGTTGAACCGCGGCGACCAGTATGACGCTTATATCGTGCTGTCTTTCACCAACGGAACACTGGTCTTGAGTATTGGCGAGACTGTCGAAGAAGTCAGTGACTCCGGCTTCCTGACGTCTGTGCCCACACTGGCCGCGCAGCTGCTCGGCGAGGATGGTCTCATTCAGGTCCACCCCAAAGGCATTCGGCACATTCGACAGGGCCAAGTCAACGAGTGGGCAGCGCCGCAACATCGGTCCATTGTCGCAGCCACGACAAACGAGCACCAGGTTGCGGTTGCTCTCAGCTCGGGTGAGATAGTCTATTTCGAAATGGACGGCGACGGATCTTTGGCCGAGTATGACGAGAAGAAGGAAATGTTCGGAACCGTTACCTGTCTGAGCTTGGGTGAAGTTCCGGAAGGGCGCCTGCGAAGCTCATTTTTGGCTGTCGGTTGCGACGATAGCACCGTACGTGTTTTGTCACTGGACCCTGAGTCGACGCTCGAAAGCAAGTCAGTGCAAGCGTTGACTGCACCTCCATCGTCTTTGGCAATCATTGCTATGGATGACTCGTCTTCTGGTGGATCAACCCTCTACCTTCACATCGGGCTCCACTCTGGAGTCTACCTTCGTACGGTTCTGGACGAGGTCACTGGAGAGCTGACGGACACGAGGCAAAAGTTTCTTGGCCCCAAGCCGGTGCGGTTATTCCAAGTTACTGTCCAAGGACGGACCTGTGTCATAGGATTGAGCTCACGTCCATGGCTTGGATACTCCGACCCCATCACCCGAGGCTTTTTGGTTACCCCCCTGAACTACGTCGACCTTGAATGGGTCTGGAACTTCAGCAGTGAGCAGTGTGAAGAAGGTGTTGTCGGCATTCAAGGCCAATCATTGAGGTAAGCACTTTTCGTTCTGCATTGCCCCTTCTATGACATGATGAGAAATTTGGGATCCTATGCCAGAGTGCTATGAGGTTTTACGCAACATACCAATTGTTCCTACTGAGTCATATCATAACCTACATGTTCTTGAACTTTTATGCCTTGACCATTGCTGACAAGCCACAGGATTTTTGCAATTGAGAATCTCGGAGACACTATTACCCAAAAGTCGATACCCCTCAGCTACACCCCGAGGCGTCTTCTCAAGCACCCAGAGTACCCCATGTTTTATACCATCGAGGCAGATAACAACACGCTGCCTCCTGATCTCCGAGCCAAGCTGATGGCAGAACCGGGCGTCGTCAATGGCGATGCCCGGATCCTCCCACCTGACGAGTTCGGCTATCCCAAGGGCAAGGGCCGATGGGCTTCATGCATAAGTGTCATCAACCCCTTGTCTGAAGATCAACGGGTCTTGCAGACTGTTGATCTTGACAACAACGAAGCAGCCGTCAGTGCTGCGATCGTGTCTTTTGCTAGCCAGGACAACGAGAGTTTCCTCATCGTCGGCACAGGCAAAGATATGGTTGTCAACCCTCGCCAGTTCTCTGAAGGCTACATACATGTCTACCGTTTCGGCGAGGATGGACACGAACTGGAGTTCATTCACAAAACCAAGGTCGAAGAACCCCCTTCGGCACTTCTCGGTTTCCAAGGAAGACTGCTTGCTGGAATCGGCAAGACATTGAGAATATACGACCTGGGTCTAAGACAGATGCTCCGGAAGGCTCAAGCTGACGTAACCCCTCAGCTGATTGTGTCACTGAGCACACAAGGAAGCCGTATCGTCGTCGGCGACGTCCAGCACGGCATCACCTATGTCGTTTACAAGCCCACCACCAACAAGCTTATTCCGTTTGTTGATGATACCATCTCCCGATGGGTCACCTGTACCACCATGGTCGATTACGAATCAGTGGCTGGAGGCGATAAATTTGGCAATATGTTCCTCGTCCGCTGCCCTGAGAAGGCAACCCAAGAAGCCGATGACGAATCAGGTGGTCTTCACCTTCTTAACACCAGGGACTACCTGCACGGTACCCCTCACCGGCTCAGTCTCCTCGCCCACTCATACACTCAAGACGTACCCACCAGCATCACTAAGACGAGTCTGGTCGTCGGTGGTCAGGACGTCCTTCTCTGGAGTGGCATCAACGGCACCATTGGTGTCTTCATTCCTTTCGTCACACGCGAAGATGTAGACTTCTTTCAGAACCTCGAGCAGCACATGCGCACCGAAGATGCGCCCCTCGCAGGCAGAGACCACCTCATGTACCGTGGCTACTACGTTCCCGTCAAGGGCGTCATCGATGGTGACTTGTGCGAGAGGTACACGCTCCTACCCAACGAAAAGAAGCAGATGATCGCCGGCGAGCTGGACCGCTCGGTTCGGGAGATTGAGAGGAAGATCTCGGACATTCGTACACGGTCCGCCTTTTAAGGGATGTTGACCGGCGGTGTGTTTTTTTCTTTGCTTTTCTTCTTGTGGGACAGGTTTGCTTGCTCCCCCTAATCGATCTTCGCACAGGTGCCGGAAGACGCTGGAACATGTTTGCGTGGGTTGTGTACAAAGCGTTACAACGGTATATGGTAGCGGCGTTTTTTATACAGGCCAAACAGAGCCGTACGGTGGTTCAGGACATGATGACGATGCCAATGAAAAAGAAAAGAGTTCTAATAAGTACCAGATGCCCCTAACGCCGAACCAACATCCTTGTAGTTGTGTCAAGCATCCCGTGAAGATCTCAGCTGTCTTCACCCCACAATATAGGTACCCTCACGCAGAGCCCCTCCAAAAGGCCCCCCGATCACGCGGTTTAGCTTTGCTCTTCTTCCTCTTCCCGTCCGCTTGCACTGGATTGTTCCTCTCCCAAGCCTCGTCATCCAGGTAGGCCTCCATCGCCGCGGCGAGGTCGTAGCCGACCTGCTCGAGGTACAGCACGGCGACGTCGTAGTCGGAGACCTTGCACCCGGTCATGAAGCGGCGTATGCGGCTCTTGCGCAGCTCCTCCTCCTCGCCCTCGACGGGCCGCGGCGACAAGCTGACGCCGGCGGCGTAGTACTCGCCCGGGATGAGGACCGTCCGGCGGCCCTGCAGGAGGTGGTCGCTGGCGATGTTGTTGGCGCGGCGGAGGACGGCAGCGGGCACGCCGTAGCGGAGGGACAGCGAGGCCACGGTGTCGTGCTTGTGGTCCAGGAAGTGGAGGGTGTCCTCAGGCGGCGTGGTGGTCGAGGACGACGACGACGACGGGACACCGCCGCTCTTCTCGTCCAGAGGTGTGCCAGCGGTGGTGCTGGGCGCGTACGGCGGGGGCGGAGCCGCTGGGGCGCCGGAGGAAAGGTGGTGGATCGGCGGGAAGGAGCTGTAAAAGGGCGGGTCCTTGAGGTTTGGAGGTAGCACAGACGGCGCCGAGGAGATTTGGCAATACGGGCAGTAGATTGCGAAGCGGGGGTTGTTCTGCATGCGGTCAGCAAACTCCCAAACGGGGGTGGGGGGGGGCATGAGGAAGCGCGGGTAGGCGAACGTGGATGCAGTTTCCGCAGATGACACGAGAGCAGCACTCGAGTCGCCTGTCGTCCGGGAGTGGTTTCTCGGTGGCGGTGCTGTGCCGGGGGACGGAGGCGAGGAGCTTCGCGCAGGTACAGCAGGCCTCGCCGTCCGCGGCCGCTGGGCCGCGCTCGGTTTTCATGGTTCCGTGATATCAGAAGGGTCTGCCTTCGTCTACAAACCGTCGGATCGCGTGGTTTACAGCGAGCTTTTCCGGGTGCAAGTTTGCCAGTATGGACGGGTGGGGAGGAGGTGGTGTTACGGACCCGGGGAGGAGATGCATGAACCTTAGTTAGTCCGTGATGATGAGCCGTCGACGGCTGTCACGGGGCTGGAGGGCCCCCCCCCCCAATCCCCGCAGGGTCGCCACCCCCACTGCGCCGCACCGCCACCGCGGCCGAGTTGGCCGCAGCTTGCTGACGTCTTTCATCCGTACTTCGCTTGTGCCGTTTCGAGCCGCCGTGGGCGTGGTTGTTCATCGAGGTCCAACTCGCCCTACGGGATTCGCACCGCATGCGAACTCGGAAGCCGCCATGGCCTGCAGGCTCGATCCTTCAGCGGCACATCGACGGGCTCCGTCAAGTACTGAGGTACAGTTTGCAAGGCAGTTGGTTTCTCGTGAAGTCGCCGGGTACACAATAATAGCGATACAGTTAGAAAAGCACAGTATGAGTATTATGCCCAATACTCAACACACTAGGCTCCGTCAAGTATGCACACAGGCAGCAAGCGGGCTCCGGAGCTGCTGAGACCTCAAACGTGTGCTGTGAATATGGCCGGGTTTCTATATGTCTCAGCAAATCCCCCCTCCCCGTTCCCACCTTGCTGGAATGAACATTATGGCACCTTGCTGTTCTATTTCTGCGCGATCAAAACTTTCCGATTCCACATGACAAATGTTTTTAAGGCTTACCAATGCAAGCCTGGAAGGATGTGGGTGAGGAGAAACACCATGGCGTGTAGCGAACAAACATCTTGGTTCCTATCGGACCGTTCATACCAAGCTTTGAGCGCAAGGGTGTAGGTGATTCCGCAGGATACCATGCGTCTTTCCGGATGAAGTTTTCCCCGCTATTAATTGACTTGAAGGCCAAGTCATCGACGAAAGGGAAGAGACCTTCTGGTGCGCGACGTGTTGCGCATTAAGATCTGTCGACCTTTCGATGCTATCCGACAATCCAGACTATTTTCGGTCTGTTGAGTCCGCTTTCCTCTCGTTGTCTGTCTGTACGAGGGTGCCCATGACTGAACCGAACCTTTTCAGTCCCAGTCATATCCTCTTCCTAAATCAGGAGGATGACAGACAGCCCCGTGGGCCGCTCCATGATCCGGCGATAGATGGTACGGCCCCGCAAGACAGGGTCTTCGGCTTGGTCTACACGGCTTCGCGGGAAAAATGACAGATGCAGAAAAAACCGAAAGAGATTCACTCGGTGTTTCACAGAATTCGGGGCCCAATAACTATTCCTCTTCCCGTAGAGGGGCTTCAACAGTTCTGGATCAGCCTGACAATGCATCAGCAGTTATATAACCGTCTCAGCAGGTTCGGCACATCCATCCGCCGTGTAGTGAATGACACGGTACTTTCAAATTCTCACCGCAACTACCTTCTCAAGTAAGGCTACTTCGTCCATGTGCCCATGAGCACCGTTCAGTTGATCCGGGTCAATGAGGTTTGGATGCCAAGGACCTCGTTGGCTCTCTACATAGTCAAGGGAACGGAGGACCCAAAACAGGAGAAGAGGATGTACTACCCATTCGGGGATGTTTGGTATGCTTACCCGGGTCGTCTATTTTTGCCGAGGGCTGAGACTTTCTAGTTATTCCCCTGATGGGCTTCAGAGATTACGATTGCCGAAGGCGGTCAGATGCATATTTCAAGCGAAGCTGCAAAACATGATGACGTTCATCTGGCGCTCATTGTCCATGGGAGGCTTGAAAGTCAGGGTTTCAAGAACGCGAGGCTGAGAAGGCGTAGTGTGGAATATAATGGAATGATCCAAGTCAAGTGTTTGGCGGAGAATCAACTTCTTTTCTATATCTCCACCCGAGCACCACAGACAGAGAAAATAGAAATGACGAGGAAGGGCCCAAACACCTTGGGGCAATCGTTCTCATTGAGACAACTGTGGCGAAAGTTGATACCACATTGTGAATAGGCAATGCTTCCATCTCCTTCCACTGCGCACGACTCTAACCTGGTAGTGAAACAAAGAGCGTACCGGTGGCTGTCCGTTTTGTTGAGATGATTTTCTTATGGGATCGTATACGTTTATTTGCAAATTGGGAAAGGGGTTCCAAACGTCGCCCGAGAAACCTAGGAGTAGAGACTGTTCTTGCCGCGACGGATCCTACGTAATAGGATTGTCAACTAACATACCCACTCGCCGTAGTATATACTGATGGAGTAGAATATGCGGTATTCGGCGTTCGAATGTCCAGCATCCTTCCTCTTCACTAGGTTATGCCAGTGTTGCCCATAGCGTTTATTGTCCATGATTCAGACATGCTCCATGGGCTATGCCTTCCTTTACTTTGTCAGCTCTCCCAATGTATGGTACTATGCCTGCTCAGGTGGAGGTCTTTGCGAACCACTTGCTCTCTACCTCGCCGTTGTCGTGGCCCGATCGTCCGGACGGCCCCGAAACCTACACCCAGACCCTCCTACTCCACGATAGCCGCCCTTGCCCGATTTACGTCCGGAAAACCTGCTCAGACGCAGACTCATGAGCTAGACACCTCGGACTGGGCGTCAAGGAAGGCGGTAGCCAAGAACATCCTTGCTCGCCTGACCGTCCTAGACCTTCCTTCCCCTTTGGCCGTCATCCACGCGGTCATTCTCTCAGCTCGGGTATTTTTACCTCTTAGAAAATAAGTTTGCTATGACGACACCTGGAATTCCCTCCATCTCACGTGAAAATCAGTTTTTCTTTTATGCAGAAGCGAGGAATAAGTACCACTCTGCTGAGTTCATCGTTGCATGCCTTTGGTCTTCACTGCGCAATGTGGTCTTGAGCACTGAAGGCCCGCGGCCAGGGCTCCCCCAGTAAAATGACGTTACAGTAAACGATACAGTGGTCCGGGGCGAACCCGGCCTGATCATGGTGGAGCCGGCGCCGGCGCCGGAAGCGAAGGAAACGAAACAACAGCAGCAACGGAATACGGAGTATTTTCGGCCAGAGCCTTTGACGGTTCCGGGTATCTGATTTCCGCGATTCGGATATTTTTCATGCGGCAAATGCTCTTCAATCTATGCCTATGGCATACGTTTTGGCTCAAACGTAACCAGCAATACCCATGCTTCGCCAGGAAACACACCTGGAACAAGTCGAGGATATAACCGTATAGCTGCGGTTGCATTTCCCGAGTCGCCTGTTGAGCTACCGCACGGGCTGTTGTATTATACCTTCGGCTGAGTAATTCGTCTACATAATGGAGGTTCAGTGAGAGAGGAAGCGGTCGAGCTCATGAGCGTTGATGAACAAGATGTAAAAGTAAGGCAAGGCGGAGGGGTATGCTGACCGCTACGCCATATCGCAGGTACTGTGAGAAACAAGAGAAAAGTGAGAGATTATACCTTGAGTGTGGCGTTGACGACCAGATATCCACGTGCGTTCCGTGCAAACAACCTTGCAATGGAAGGTACTAAGCCGAGAATCTACAGAGGTGACATCCAGTTGTTGGACTTTGGAGTAGCAATGCATCACCAGCTTTTCTTACTGGTGAAGAATCCTCCTGAGCGAAGGTTACCAGACAGAGTAGACGCGTACCGTTTACTCAAAGTTTGACATGAAGGTTGAGTGGCATACTGCAGTTTCTGGCCAAGCTGCCTTAACCAATGCACCAACTGGCCCCAGCCGGCGGGATGGCAGTTGAGCGGAAGATCCACAGTTTGTCAGGAGCGTGCGTACTGAGTCAAGACGAAACCCGGACTTCCTTGAGGGTGCCGGCTCAAGGAAACATTCAAAAAAAGGCACCGATGTCCCCTTTGCGTTTCTCCTTTGCAGACATCCGTTTTGACTTTTTTCTTCCTATTCTCGACATCAAACGATGCCATCCATGAGTGAGCCGCACGTAAGGCCACTCTCTAGAGATGGCAATCGGAGCCGCCTCTGAGCAGAGCAGGTTTCCCGATTCATCGGGTTTTCCATCCCGCCACGGTCGAGGTTTCACATTGCCAAAGGCTTCGGAGCCAGCAGCAGAGCCATCTTGGCGAAGAAGCCGGGCTCAGTCCGAACGTGTTTGTAAGGCACCGAAGCCAAGCATCGTGACGAGAGAAGCACGAGGCGCCAGTTGGAACCACAACCGCCTAATCGCTGCACTCTCCACAGACTTGCTGAGATGACGACCTCACCGGCTTTTGTGTCAATTGCATACTGCGTGGTTTACAGCGCTTATTCTTGGCGGGGAAGATGCATCGCCTGACCACCACCACCCAAACGGCGCTGGTGTGTGTTGTGATGTGATGTGGTGTGTTGAGCGCCAGGTGCTGCGGCCGGCGGCCAGCTTCCCACTCACACCCTCCTGGACGGGCTTGACCTGAAGAGGCATTGAAACGACAAGCCTTGCGTCTAGGGGATACCTACCGGTACATCTCCACCGCGGTCCACCGAGTTGGCGTCCCGCCTTAGGGCTCGTCTACGGGATGTGAGGAGAGTTATGTCGCCGGAGGAAGAAAGAGAAAGGACAAGTCGACAACTGAAGAAGCCGCGCAACCCAGAGGCATTTTCTTGTGCGCTTTCGTTGTCAGCCCTGATTCATTCGGTTTCCGTTGTTCGGACGCTGCAGCAAACACCACCAGAACCGGCGCAGCGCGCGGAAATGAGCCGGACCTGACCTGCCTTGGATAGACACGTTGGAGACTAGAAATTTTCTAGAAGAAGCCGAGAGATGCCCGCCTTTGGTCCTCGCTCGAGGGCTCGGGCCATCCATCCAAGCAAGTTGACCACCAGACCTCACTCAATCCGACGCTAGGACCAATCTGGCGGTATGGACGATGGGTCAGCTGGACGGAAGCCCATCGAATGAACCGTCTGCCAACGTTGCCTGTTTTGGACGATTGTGGACGGACGGTCGGTCGGTCTGATCGGCTGCCAACTCAACAAGTGCTGCTCGCAACAGAACCTTGGCTTCCCAGGCAGAGGGAAGGGAGCGAGAAGCGACAGGATGAACGTCAGTGGGCAAGGCCTGGCATGCAGAGAGGCGGCCAGGGGAGGGTACGTGCAAGATGGGGAGGGGAGGGAAAAAAGGTAGTTGGAGTAAGTCTCCAAAGTTGCATAACTGAGATACGTATCCAAGGCGGTCCGGTCCCTCTTTGGTACACACACACATACACACATACATAATGTTGGTCTAACACAGCGACGTGAAAATTATTCCAACCTTACGACGCAAACGAGGAAGGAGGGTGTGATGAAACACGTCCAATCACTCTTTCTCCTCCCGACCCCCGACTCTTCGGTTCCTGCCGCACTGCAACAATACCGTAGTGTAGTGTAGGTAGACACAACACAGGCTTTGTTGGACGGCCGAATAGGAGAGCCCGACAGCTGTCACAACGACATGAGGTGATCCGCGGAGATGCAAATTTCTCATCCTCAAGGATCCGAGGCAAGCATCCCTTAGCGCCGTCCGCTAAACCTTTTTGCCTTACCGCGCAGTTCGCAGGGATGGGCACGCTAGGCCGTCGCGGGTGTTTCCTTTTTTTCTTCCCCCTTCTTCTTCACCTTCCAGGGCAAGCCGCATTCGGGCTTTCGCTGACGCCTTTGCGGCATTTCACTGGCCTCGCCGACGCTGATCATTGCGTCGCTGCCGCTACCGCTCAAGAACGTCAACGCCGTTGCAGGTACCTGTAGGTCGTCCATACCGAAAAGCTTCGGCGCCGGTGGGAGGATGCAATCTGCGTACGATGTAGCATTCGCAGTGTCAGTACACCACCTCCCAAGCCAAGTGGTATATCCTGAGATATGTCAAGTGGCACAGCTCGGCCATCATTCGCCAGGTTGCTTTCGCTGCCCTGATGCTTCTTCTTCTTGGGGTCCAAGGGAAAACCCCGCTTAAACGACTATCCCGGGCCACACGACAGAACAGCCTAGTTGCCAGAAACGTTGTAAACGTTTCGCCAGACAATGGTACATCGGCTGCATGTACCCGATGCCACCATTGGAGCACTGGAAGGTTGCGGTTTCTCCGCCGCCTGGATGCTGGCCTAGAGCTCAGGTGGTCTGAAAAAATTCACCCATGCCAACGCCGGCTCCGCCCTGGTTCAGAGCTTGACCCCAGCTTCGTCCGATGACCGCCCAGAGGCTGGCTGCACCAGTCGACAGCTGCACCGGATCATCGCAAAGAGATGCCTGTGACGTTATACATCTTGAAGAAATACAGATAAACAAAGGAAGAACAAGAAAAGAAAGAATAAAAAGGGGGGTCTCTCCCGAGCGAGATGACCTCGTCTCCATTGCCAGGGACGGTCACGGTGATGATGGTCCTGTCCAACTGCAAGGAAATAAATAAATGCTCATGGGGCACCTCCGAACCGAAGCCTGGGAGGTTGTGCTGATGGAACTCTACCATTGCCTCGCCGTTAGGGCTTTCATATGCGGCAAACTGCTAATAATAATAATAGTACCCGCAGATTCCATGAACTTGCGGGTTGGCCGGGTAGGTACTGCGTACACTACGTGTACTGTACTATGTAGGGCAATGGGCGGAAAAGTTCCATCGCGTCACAGTGCAATGCAATGCATAGGAACAATTCCCTCTCCAACCTCCAGAGAGCGGTCCATGTATCTCCTGTCCGTGGGAGATCTCACACACTCGCCTACAGCCTATTATTCCCTCTCGTGAGCTGGTTGTCTCAAGCCAATATATTGGACCCATCGCCAACGGCGAAACAAGAGCTCACGGTCCGAACCAAAAATCGGGGCTTCGTGGGGCCGCGCTGTGAGCATCCAGGTTTGGCGTGCAAAAAGTGCGCCGATTCTGCAACCCTGTCGCAGCGATCTGACGAGGATGGCTGTACTACAGTATGTATACTACCTAGGTAGGTGCCGTCAAGGGCAAGGTCTCCCCGAGGCGACGTGCTCCTTGCGAGATTCGAGATGATCCGTCCAGAGGGGCAAATCCTAATCAGGTATCTTTACACTGCAGGACGACGCAAGTGCCTTGGTTTCCGGTCCAGCCTTGCCAGATACCCTGATTCACGGGCGATCCCTCAATGTCATTGCTTCCTTTGCTTCAGAACGGCAGGACAGAAAAGAGAGAGAGAGAGAGAGAGAGAGAGAGAGAGAGAGAGAGAGAGAGAGAGAGAGAGAGTAAAAACGCCAGTTGGAACAGGGGGGTGTGCACGGTTGTGGTGGGCGGCGGCTTTACGCACCAGAAAAGCGAAAGTGCGAAAGTGACCTGAGATCAAGTCTCCGTCCCGCCGAAAAAAAATCCCATCATATAGATACCGTGCCACATGCTCCGTATCCGTAGGTAGGTATGTAGGTAGTTAGTTTACATATAACCAACCCAGTCCCACCCAGAACCCGTGAAAAAGGGGTTTGAAAAGCTTTTCTGGGTTTTTTGCAACCGATTTTCTCCGTCGTAGACACCCGCCTGCGAGACTAGAAGGGACTGGCTCATCTGGTTCTCACAAGTACGTGCGGGCAGGGCAACCAATACATACATCGTACTATACTACCCCCGAGGGTGCCGCCGCCGAGACAGCCAGAGGGAAACGACGACCGAGACAGCGCTCGCTGCGTGCATTACGGCTACGACACGACATCCGCGCGCTGCAAGCCATCGTCAAAACCCCTCCAAAAACGAGATACACACGCACCCACCAGCCTAGGTACTTCTACGACCGGCCCTCCTCTTCCACCCCGGTCGTTTACCTTGAGCCGGTTCGACCAAGACCTGAGCCGCCGCTGGCCTCTTGCGGTAACCAGTCCATCCCATCAGACTCGGGAATTTCTCCCTTCCCGTCATCGTCAAAGGTAGCCAGCCTTTAGGAGGAGGAGCAAAGACAGCCGCTCCGTCCCATCCTTTTATCGATCACCGTCGATCGTCGTGTCCTGCTGCTGCTTGCCGGTCCTCGTCAACGCCGCCGTTGAGGTGCCACAACATACCGCTAGCAATGTTGGTTATTTGATTGTCGAGAAACAGAGAGTAAGATTGACACCCCGCGGCTCCTCTTTCCTCCTTCATCTTAGTCCCTACCCTCTCATATCGTCCCAAGGGGCTGCCACCATCATTATCACCACTCGATTCGTCCCGGCAATCTTTCTGGAAAGCCAGCCAGGCAGGGGGAAGAAACGGAGAAAGACGAGAGTAAATGAAGGAGAAGAGTTATAGGGGGGGGAAGAAACAAAAAGGAAGGATAGAAAAATGAACGTTGGCAAGTCTGGTCCGTACATACATCCAGACAACCCTTTTGGCACTACGTCTGCACCAAAACGTGGGGAAGACTTTTGGTCCACTTGCACTAACGAAACAAGACAGAGAAGAGAAAAAAAGAAAAGAGGAGACAGCGAGAAACGTACACTCCCTACCTACACACACGAGCATACTCCTGCCAACGTAAACTACCTACCTGTGTGGACGTTGCGAAAACAGAGCATCTCGCCCTTTTCAACAAGGAATTGCGAGCGTAACCTGGCTGAGCTTGGCCTACAGAGTCCACACCCTTGACACACACACACACACACACACACACACACACACACACACACACACACACACACACACACACACACACGCACATATATACACATACACGCCCCCCCTTGCCCTGATCTTTCCTCCCATTCTCACCCCTCCTCCCTGAATCCCCTCCTCTCTCTTCCCTCTTCCCACCACCTACGCTCTCTCTTACCCATCCATCCCTCACCCCTCCCCGGTGCACGCCCACCTCCCACGCCGGCGGCCCTGTTGGGTGGTGTCTAGCAAGTTTGGGTCTAGGCGAATAGGTGAAGGGTGCCCCCCCCGTCGAGCTGGCAGTTTATTATCATTACATAAAAGACCGTCGCTCTCTTCCATTTCCTTACACACTGCAACCTCTCATCGCTGCGTCCCTTATCTCTGGGCTGGCAAAAAACAGCTGTCAAAGATTCACCTGAAGCTCAATTGCGCCCGCTTGGATGCCTCTCCCCCCAGTCACAGTCTCAGCTGCGCACCGCTCCGTACCTTATCTTGCGACTGCTTAGATTTTCCCACCCATTCAAGGTCCCGTCAACCACGCTGTCGGTTTCGCCCCAATTCCCGTGCGGGCGCTCGTAGGCGCCACTGCCCATCTTGTCCCCCGGATCTCCCTCTTTCGGGCAATTGTTTACGGCCCCGTCCCTGCTTGTCATATCCTTTGCGCCCGCAACCACGCCCAAACACCCATACAACCAACGCATCCAGAACATCGTAGGGCTGGGACTGTGGAACACGCGACGTCACAACGGCGTCCTATCTACCTACACTACAGATCCTCCCGTCCTTGCTGCCGCTGCCGCTGCCGCTGCCTGCCGCTGCCGACCGGCCACCTACCTCAAACACCCCTCCCCCGGCGAGATAAGGCATGGCAGATAAGATGTCCATCGACAACAAAGCTCCCGTCAAGGAGGATACTCCCGAAACCACGGGCTCTAGCCCCGAAGCCGACCAACACGGCTCTGCCAACGGCTCCTCGAACAACGCCAATGCTGCCACCGAGAATCAGCAGCCCAAGCGGAAGGGCGGCCGTAAGCCCGTAAGTCAATCAATCCCTTCTCTTTACCCTCGCTGCACTTGACACACCCCTCTACCTATCTCCATCTCTTGTCAATACCAACGTTTCCCCAAAACTTTTGTCAGTGTCATCAGTTCCAAGGTTTCACACCGGGGGCGAAACTTTGTTCGATCCTATCTCTCGCCCAGCCGAAGGCTAACTGGGCGACCCCAAGATATACGCTACCTCCGAGGAGCGTAAGCAGCGTAACCGCCAAGCCCAGGCCGCCTTTCGCGAGCGCCGCACTGAGTACATTAAGCAGCTCGAGGAGGCCATCCGCGTCCACGAGTCCAACCTGCACAACCTTCAGGCCGCTCACCGGACTGCCGCCGATGAGTGTTTGATGCTGCGCTACAAGAACTCCTTGCTGGAACGTATCCTCTTGGAGAAGGGTAAGCCAACATCGTGCCATGGCATCGATGAATCCTCCGTTAACAATCCATCGCAGGCATCGATGTTCAGGCTGAGCTTCGAGCCAAAACCGGCAGTCCTAACTTGGGGCCGACTCATGCTCCCCAGAATATGGTTCAGCCGCCACCAATCCAACGTGCCATCCTGAATCGGCATCACCAGTCGCGAAGGTCTCACTCGAGCATCGCCCCGAAGCTCGAGCCCGGCATCAACAGCCTGCCTCCGCCGATACAACCTGCTCATTCGGCCGCGTCGCCCAAGGGCCGACCTACACCATCATCTCATGCCAACTCCCCCACGAACACGGCGGCGTATGGCAGTCAGCCAGCGCTGTCGCCGGCGGCCTCCGACCACGGTCCGCTTCGTCCAGGCATGTCATCGTCCATGAAGCCCCAGCTCAGCCCAATGGGCCCCATGAACCCGGCCGCTCGAGCTCACATGATGTCTGGCGGTCCTCCTCGAGTCGGCAATCCCGGCTCGTACTATCCGTCGCCTGGCTTTCAGAACCACATCGAGCAACTAGGTAAGCCGCATTTTCCTCATGCTACGGAACTCTGTTGTCCTAGTCCTAACACCAAAGCCCAGAACAAGAATACGATGCTCCTGCAGCTATGATTGAGGATTCAGAGATCGATACCCCGAGTGGACCCGGTCCATATCCCAGCGGCTTCTCAGGCGACGCGCCGCAACAGATGATGCCTTCCCCAAATTCAGTTGGCCACGGCCAGCACATGCCATCTCAGGGCGAGCCTGCGCAGCCTGCCCATACGACCCAGGGTGCATATCCTTCCATGACGCAGCTCTTGGACACTGGCATGGAGTGGGACCCCTTTGGACTGAGCGCCAGCATGGCCTTCCCATCACAGTTCTCTTTCGACACGAGCAACATGCGATAACATCACACCTCACGCCCAATCGAGAGCCATTCGACACGGCTCGCAGGAAAGGGGCCAATGAAGACCGAGGCTCTTTTCACTAGTTGACAAGAAAAGATGAGGGGTTTCTGCATATGTTTCATCACGGCCATGGCCATTGTCGTATTTTGTTTTATATAAAAAGAAGTAATCATGTGAAATGGGGGGTGGCGAGAAGCGGGGGAAAAAATACTCGATACCCGAAACGACACGACATCAGCATTCGGACGGCGAGATTGTTTTTCTGGGACGGAGCATTTATGCAGCGTTCTTCATGACGACAGAGCAAGAGGGATGAAACGACTTTCAAGATGGCTTGAATACTGGCGCCGAGCGGTTATCTAAGAAGGGGAAATGCGACCACGACATAAAAAAGTACAACAACAAAAATGTTTTGATCTTTCAGCAAGGGCATGTCAAATGGGCGGCGGGAATACCCCACGGGAGGTTGGGCGGCCTGCAGTACTTCGTCTTCTTGCTTTCATTGTAAGGGCGGGCCACGCGAGAGCCTGCCAAGTTTTTTGTTTTCAAGGCGTTTTCTTCGGCATCACAGTTGCTGATGACACGGGGGACATGAGGAGGAACGGGGGAAAAAAGTTTTTGTCTACTTCTGTCGGGTTCAAAAAGTTACATCGTCTCTTCTCTACTTGGGCCTTTGTGCGTTTGCTCCCAGTGTGAGTGAAGTGGCGGGTTCGGTTTCGTGCCCCGATTCCTTGGACAAGGTTCGGATCAATGGCAGAAAGACCTTGACCTTGTCTATTATTACTTGTTTGATATCACACGGTTTTTTTTTTGCCCTTCTTTTCTTTGTACATAATTGAAGCATACGAGCAAATGACCAGAATCGACGTCGACTATCGTTCCTCACACCCCCCGCTGGTCCCCTTGCCCTGCCTGATCCAAGCCCTTTTCTTACGCACACTGACGGATTACCTGACCTTTGCAACCCGGCTCCGGTTCCGTACAACTCCTGTTCGCGCCGATCTAGGGGTAACCAACGGGACTGAATGCTCGGGAGCCCTGACTCGACGAAGGCGCGCCGGCTGGGCGAGCCCCCCTTTCCTTCCTCCTACCCTACCTAGCCCAGGAGAAGAGACGAGACTGTAAGATACAGGAGTTTGGGGGGTTCCTCTTTTTTCTCTTCGCAGATCTTCCATGTCCGCGACGGTTTAGTAAGAGTTATGTCTGTGGCGCCGAGGCTGGCAGGGCATTGCAACATGGCGTGCCCGAGGCACGCTCCTCATCCATGAGCGATCGGGGTCCAGACTCGGACTGTGAAGAGGGGGTGAGGGGTCAAGGCTTGTAAGGTGATTTGACCAGGGTGAGGAAGAGGAGGAGGCGCCGGTATCAGGCATATCGGGAGCGTCATGTGGATGTATGAACCCATTCCTGACGACGACCCCAGACCCTCCCCCCCCCCCACTGGTTAGGAAACTTTGCTAGTTTGGAAAGAAGCAAAAAAAGAGAAGACGGAACAAGAATCTGGGGACCCCGAACTGTTCGTTTGGTTGATTGCACGTTCTTCCCGTCGAATCCGTGCGGCAGGATTCGGGAGGAGGGTTGGGGAACGAGGGGGAAAGAGAGAGAGAGTCTCGACAAGGTGGGCTTGCCTGTCCATCGTGACGAGGAAGTGGAGAGCAATCACCTAATAGTTATGTTTGGGTTTCCGAGGAGAGCCACCTGCCCAGCAAGGGAAAGAAGAGGGGTTTGAGATGGAGTGAAGAGGACAGAGTCAGAGAGTCACGGTCTCCACCGGTGACTGTTCGGGAATTACGTAACTTGCACTCTGCGATGTGACCCGGTGCGCAAGGGGAGGAGTATGAATATGTGAGGTGTTTGGGAGGGTTACCCATCTGAGGCGATGGCTCGCTAGAGCCTGGCCACATGGACCTAACGAGGAGGCGAAGAGAGAGAACATTGGCACAGCAGCCTGGGTGGCCCGGGACTTGGGGAGCCAGAACGGCAGAGCTCGCAGAGATGGGGCGAGGGCTTTCGGAACGGCGGGTGCCGAGTGTTCATTGGGAGTTACGTGGATTGCTTCTTGAGAGGCGGCGATGACTTTGCACGGAGATTGTGACGTTGCTTGGACAGATCCATCTAGGAAAGTGACCAACTTGCTCAGCGTTTGGTCTGGACCTTTTCATGAGGGGCCCGGTGGCATGAGTCACACACACACCGGGTGTCTTTGGCTTTTGTGATCTGGGATTGTGCTGTCGATACAACTTGGGACAGATTAATCAGGCCTTGGTGTTTACTTTATTGCTATCGAACACGGTTATCTGGGCTTTATGGATGACTCTGGTAGGTAGCAACTTTAAATGCTGACATTATAGGTAACAGCAACCTCGGTTGTGTTCCATCCATCTCGTCTCCGTCTGTACCTTCATCTGTCCTAACATACTAAGAATACTGCTTCAGTCTGACTGGCTGGCCGTAGGCATAAGACGAGAGGAGATGAAATGAATAAGAAAAAAAACTAGAAAAGGCTATCGATGCTCTTTTTCTCGCTCTCCATCTCCACGCGTGCGATGAATGTTTCCGGGCCGGAGCTCTCGGTGAGCTTATGGCTAACGTTGAGATAGGCCTTGCGAAAAACACCCCAGAGCTCCTATCGCGGTCACCTTACTGGTTTGGTCGAGGGTAGTAAGGATCGTTAAATCTAAAGGCCTTGACAAGCTTGTCGATGCCGGCTTTATCATCCGCGATCGGGGTGCACCTAATAGCGATTAAATATTAGTTGAGATTATAATCGGACGAAAAATGGGGAGATGACTTGCTGATTGAAGTCGATCAGCCACATTTCCATTGCCCGGTGGTTGAACTCGAAGTTGGTAGCTTCGCACAGCTCCCGTGAGGTCATGGCCTCAGCTTCCTCCGGGGCACACGTCTACTCTTGGCACGTGAGCTTCCCAGGATAAACTCGACATCATTTCCGTCGACCATGGCGCCCCAGTGCATGATGGCCAAAGTGTTGGCCATGAGCCTCGCAAAGTGGGCCTTGTCGAGACCCAAGTCCTCCATCTCATTGACGTGAAGGGGGAAGTTCTGTAATATGAGGTTCTGAATTCTGTCCTGCGTCTTGGTCGTGTGACGCCGGCCGAGATACATGCGATCGAGACAGTTCTTGTTCTCGGGTCTGGTCAGAAAATCCTGCTTTCGACGCCTAATGACCGCGGGAAAGAGAGCGTCGACAAGTGCCTCTCTGACAGGGAGAGGGGCGGGGAGCACACGCTCTGAGACCAATGCGGATTCTCTAAGTTGGACATGGGAACCAAAGAGAAGTCCGTACTCGGCCCAAAATCCCGATTCTCGATCGTGCCAACCACCGAGCTTGGGGAGCCTGGCGCTGATTTCGTGGCTTGGGTCATATTTCTGCATTGCATTCTCAATCCTGTTGTGCATGAGGTAATCGGCACGAAGTTCATCGACCTTGACAGGTGCGTTGGGCAGCTTCGTGACGGTGGTGCCGAGCAAGCCGCACACCGTACCGCATTGTCCCCTGCCAATTTCTTCGAATTTTCGTAAATAGTCGCTGAAGCTGGCATTGTTCTTCTCTGCGAAGCTCGAAGTTGTCGAAATGTATGATTCTGTTGAGAGTACGCGCTGGAGGACTTGTTCAGGGGTGGACTTTTGATATTGCTCCTCGGTGAAAGTTTCCCTAACCACACGGAAACCCTTGGTCGAGTTTGAGAGCGGTGTCATATTGACGGATGGGATGAGATGACGTCAAAATGGATGGAATGGTGTTGATCTGGATGAGATGCCGTTGATGAATGGGATGAATAGATGATGATGGCATGAGAACGGAAGTAATAGTCAGGATAAGAATAACTAGGGAGGAAAATCTATACAAATAAGGTGGTTGCTGCTTCGGAGATATATTCCTGGCAGTTTTGTAAAAAAGGTGGCAGTTGTCCAAGATTGCGACTTCCCAGGTTGCCAGCCAACTCAAATATTTCAGGAAGGAAGCAGGAATGAAATCCATCCGGATAGTAGCTACTAAAAAACACAAAACCTTCGTGACGCCCTGCTGTACCAACTTTTATTTAGATGACATGCGGAGGTTGGTCTTGCTACTACACAAGAGGACAAACGGTCAACTGAGATATGTATCCAAGGCGAGTTCTCTTGCGCAGTCAGAACACACAGAGGCCATCATAGTCTATTTCCTATTACATTCTTATTTTATTTTTGTGCCGTAATTCTCTACTGTTACAAGATGTTAGATATTTCTTTATAGAAAATATTATAAATACTCCTGCGCTTACTCTCTGTCTTTATATATGTAACAAACGTGTCCAGGCCTGTGGCTTTCGTTGAGATAAGCCTTATAGCAGCAGACACCCTGAAGTTCCTGATTTAGTTGAGAGTAGTAAGAATTTTAAGGATAAAAGCCTTGAAAGACTTTTTAACGCATTAAGGTTAATTAGCCACATTTCCATGTTCTGTTAGATGGAATTAATGTTAATAGCATCAGTTAGCTCTCAAATAGATGTGTCTCAGCTTCTTCAGAGAACATCTGCAAGCTACGAGAATGCATTAAAGAAAGATGGAAGGAGCACTGTGGAACGAACCCTTAGAGACTGCCTTGCCCGGATACCTAGATGGTGGGCGCTTTCCTGTTCGGGAAACTTCCACAAGCAAAGCCTCTACCTCCCATCACACTTCTCAAATCACTCTCAATACAATCCTTCAACTCGACTGAACTGACAACCGAGCCATTCGTCTCGCTTTACCACCCACCGAACTTCTCACTTCAAATCGATACACGCCAAGTCCCAAGGATGAAAACCAAACCCCGCGCCTCCAGCCCCGTTGAGGTCATCAACCCGCTGCTCAAACCGCCGCCGAAAATTAGCCGCAAGTATGAATGGGCTCTCAGACGCCTCCTCTACGCCAAGATAGGCGGCGTGAGCGAGGCGGACAAGCCGCTGATCCAGTCCATCATGCCCGCCATCATCCGCGCCGCCAACGATCCCCTCATGCCGGACCCCAACCGCTTCTACCAGGATCCCGACTACGTCCCTGACTACAATAGCCTTCTGCGGCTGGTGCAGCAGTTGCGGGCTTGGTATGGTGGCCTGCCGACCTTCTAGAGATGAAGGGACAGGATATCCAATGTCGAGGAGTCCACGATAGTCCTGTGAGTCTTTATTTTACCTGCGTTGGGATGCCCCTATAATACGTGGGCTGACTTGGCAGATTGGATGCCAGTTGTTAGAAAGTAACAAATTCTATGGTTCGAGGTCTCGAAGGCCAAAAGTGGTGGTGAACAACAGGCGCATGGTAGAGGAGATCGCGAGATAGACGCACAGAGTAACAGCGTGATGAGAACATCGCGATAGCTCAAGACAGAAACCATAAACAATGAATGAGATGAACCCCATAATTCAAGGCAATGAAATGAAACATTGGTTTGATGCCCCTCTAAATACTACATAGTCTGTCTTAGCTATCCTCAATCCAAGGTGTCAGCAGCAACTGCTGCTATTAGCAGACTTTTGTTCTGTTTTTGTTTTGCAGCTGTGCACCTTCGAACCGTCAAATCCAGCCCGCAAGAAGAGAGGAGGGTACTTGGCTGAAAAATTCCTCTGGATTCTTCAACAACAGCCTCAGTTTTCGAAGGGATGGCTTGAGGCAACGGGGCCAGATCCAGCGCTGAGTGCGGCGGCGGTGAGTTCATGTTCCGGCATGTTCCAGCAAAGCCTTTCTTTTTTTTGTAGCTTCTCCTGAATTCTCGACATGTAACCACCACAGTATACACGTCGTTCGTATGGATCCCCTCACGCGCTCAGGTGTACCCCGTGGTGCGGTGCCGTCTGTGGTGGGACTTGCTCTGGTGTTGTCAGTTCGAACTTGTGGGTACCTTCCGTCCCGTCCCCCGGCCCCACCACGCAATCGGCCCTGCGTGCGCGAGTGCATCCCGACTTCCTGGGCGGGAAAGCGCCAGGTGGTCGAGGGGTCAAGGAGGTACTGTCATCTTTATTGAATTGGTAGGTCGCTCTCAAGGTCTAAGGTTCGAGCCTCTGCTTTTCCCGGGATTTTTTGTCATATTCAACGTCATTCATCATTTGGTACTCGCATTATCTTCTGTTTCTTGAAGGTCGGAAGTATGAAGACAAGGTTGGAAATGGAACTGAGCATGGGTATGAAAGCGAAGATTGGGATCCCTATTCTTGAGTGAAGGAACGCGCTTGCCTTGGTATGGCAGCGGGAGTGGCAAGTCCCTATGGATTGGCGTAGAAATCACCGAAGCAGAGGCCCCCAAAAATATACATTGTGTCCCCTCAAGTTTTCCATCAGATATGGATGTGGTGCCCTGATAATGGTTGGTTTAGTATGCCTAGGGCCATGTCATCGGGCGTCGTGTCTGGCCGCCTCGTTGGGTACCTTTGTTGATGTCTAGTTCGATAATCACGAGCTCGATTATATCGTTGTTGCAAATCTCATATGCACACATCCTTCCAGGCAACCAAATGGTGGATTCGAATGTTGCAGAACCGATCTGGAATCGCGCCGAGTTCGTCAATCGGGATTTACCTCGATCAATTTGGTGCCGAGTACCTAGTTTAGCGTTGAACACATCAAGTAAGGGCTACAAGCTGCAAGATTGTCTCTATGATTAGCGCTTCGGCAGTTGTAAGGGATGTTTTAGTCTAAAGAGATACCTCCTCAACCTACCGATAAGCGCATAAATGCTTATCGTCATAATGCATAAGACAAAGATCCACCACAGCTACCTACCTCCCTCGGCGGGCTCAGCTGCAAGCAAGCTAACCTAGTGTGACCAGTAGGTACTACAAGTGACACCCACCCACCTACAATACCGAGCCGTCAACCGCGGGTGTCGACGACATCTCGAGCCAACGTCTCTTCACAACTTACCCACTACGCAGACAGTCCGCTACAATGTCACAAAGGGCACGCAACTACCCGCCCGAAAACTACCATACGCCCTCGTTCCCCAGCATCAACTGGCAGCTTAGGGACCTGACAGCCGACCATCGCTGGAGCCTCTTTCACATCGGCGACATTTGGCGCTTCACCGTGTTATGGACCACCATCATCTACGCCGTCGTGCACCTAGGCGCCGCGGCCATCACCATCGCCATGCACACCAATAAGCGGGGGTCGCTGACGTACATCTGGGCCGTGCCGCTTCTGTACCTCATCGTGTCCGGCGTACAGGCACTGGTCGCGGGCAGCGTCGTTGGCCTCATGTAAGTCGCTCTCTGGGGAACGCCAGGTGGTAGATGACGAAGCGGGAGTTGCTGACCTTTGTATCTTTACATAGCCTCGGGGCGGTCTATAACGCCGGTTTCTTCTCCATGTCGACCTGGATCCCGCTGCTCTGGGGTATCATCAACGTCCTGGTCCTCATTATCGCGTCCTTCACCATCCAGGGTGGTCTATAAATCGACCGGTCACACACGCATGCGAAAAAGAACAAGATAATATTACTACATAGTAGAAGTATAATTGAAATTGGTCGACAACGCCGGCGTCGACCCGGTGTCGGACGGCACGACCTTTTTGATTATTCGCGCCGGGTTGCCAGCGACGCACACATAGTCCGGCACATCCTTCGTCACGACGCTCCCTGCACCGATGGTGACGCCGCGGCCGATGGTGACGCCTGGCAGCACGATAACGTTGCCGCCCAAGTAACAGTCGTCGCCGATGGTGATGGGCTTCCCGCTCGCTGGTCCTCGGGTGCCATTGCGCAGGGAGGGGTCCAGCGGGTGCTCGCCGCTATAGAAGCAGCAGTTGGGACCAATGATGGTGCGTGATCCCACCGTGATGAGGCAGGTGTCTACCCACGTGCTGTTGGAGGCAATGTAAACATTTTCGCCTAGCCTGTGTTACGGTTAGAAGCGGCGAGACCTCCCATTTGACTGTGCATGGGGGACGAGCGGGTGTACGAACTTTACATTATAGCCGTAATCCATCTTTATGGGGGTTTCAATCCACGGGTAGTTCTCGAGCAGGGCATTATCCTCGTCCCGGCGAACACGTAGTGGAGGAAGAGGGATCGTGTCGCCGTTGATGCTGGTATTCCGAGTTAGGTCCGTACTTCTAGGACAGGGCAATCAAATTTCCCAGAGGCAGAGGGCAACTAAGTGCCCAGAAAGTCATGAATGTAAAAAAAACAATCAAGCGGCAAACTTACTCTTTCCACAGGCCGACAAGTGTGCGGCGGCTCACATCACCAGCGGTGTTGAGCTTGTCGCATGCCGTTTTGCACCGTTTCCGGTCCGCAATGAGATCCGGGGTGAAGGCCCAGTAGAGCTCGCCGTCCCTCATGCGCCTCCGGTTCTCCTCTCTGTCGATGGAGTGTGTGTTCATGGCTATCTGCTGGGTGCGGGAACAGCCCGTCTGCGTGTGAACGTGATGGGTATGCGTGAATCTCATGGTCGGGACGGCGCGGGAGAGATGTCACGGGCAACGGGTTTCTCTGAGGGACCGGGGGTGATGGAAACGAGAGGCTGGCAGCGGTCTGTGGTTTTACGAGAAAGCGAAGAGCAAAGAAAGGCAAAAGGAAGGGGAGTTCTGTAGCAGGTGTTCAGGACTTTTTGTAAATGACACGCTCCAATGTGCAACGGGGATGCCCTGATGCAGAGGTGCGGTATGAGCTGAATAGCGTAGACGATCTCGGATGCCAATGCCGGCCGTTCCCAGGCTAGAACTTAGCTTAGTAGTTTATTTGGCCGCCTAACCCTGGAGAAGAGGTGTCAAGTGACCAATGGAGCGATTCGGAACCAGAGAACTAGGCGAGGGAAAGACTAAGGAGAGCAAAAGCTGTCGGTGAAGCCGAGGATTTCAAGGGTAAAGTTGACAGCCCGTCGTCAGCGCCTTGGTGCTGCTGCTGCCCACCCTCACCGACGACGACAGCAGACCAAAGCGCATCCCATCTCACATCGAGTCTCGGGGCCGAGCAAGCTCGCGACGACAAGGACGACGACGACGACGACGGGGGGGTGGGCAGCTGCTCCACGCACTTGCGTCACCCGCCCCCCCTTAACTCGGCCCGCGCTCACGCTTGGCCTTACCCGCGTCCGACTGTTGAACTATGCCTTCGTCTCTCCCCTCCAAATATGTGCTTGTATAGCGAGAGAAGAGAACTGTGTTGTTTGCACTCACTAATACTAGGGACTGGCAGGCCTCTCTCGTGTTTCTCTTTATTTCTCTACCAGTATCTCACTCACTCTCTCCCTCTCTCTGTTTTTGTGTTTCTCTCTCTCATACTCACTCTCTCTTTTCCTTTATTTACCCTTTGCTTCTGGTCGGATGAAATTAGAATAGCATTATGCCCAAAGTGGGGGATCTGCGAAAGGAGAAATAAAACAAAAAAACCGGGTACCTACTCTCCACAGAGCACCAGTCAGTCCTCTACGAATACGGGGGGCCAATTCGACCGCCTTCCTTTGCTCTTCTTTCCTTTTTCGGATTACCTTCTTATGACCCGTTTTCCCCCTGTCGGGCTCTCCCTCCTCTCTGTTCTCCCCACGCAGCCGCGTCTTCGGAACCGACGACGAATAGTCCACGCCAACGGGCTCTCTGCAGGGCCTCGCACCCGCATCCGAAGTGTTCTTCTTCTTAGGCGTCGTACTTTGTGGTGGCCGAATTACTCACCCGGTTCGGTCGTATCGCCTTACGCTTTGATCAGAGAGCCGACCAGAGTTGGATCAGTGTTGCCAAGCTTTTCCTCAACCTTCTCGTCCCAACGTCCCGTCTGTGCAACGCAGGTGGTATTGGAATGCCGGCACCTGGGAGCTGGAGCTAGAGCCGCCACACACGACTTTGTTCCTGACGTCGTTGGCCCCCCTGCCTTGCCTGTCTGTCCTTTTTCGTCGCTTGAGACTCAGGCCGATCGATTGCAGACTCACGTTTCCGTTCCTGCCCGCCTTAACCGCATCCCGCGGCCTCCAAGATAAAATAAAAAAACTCGGGCCCACTCACTCCTCCCAAGTGGCTCGCTCGCTCGCTCGCTCGGCCAAGCCTTGAGGACAACATCGGATCACAGATTCCCGCCGCCGCTACGATGTCGACTTTCCGCCGGGTGTGAGTTGCTGTCCTGTCCCGTCCTTGCCCTCCCCTACCAACTCAGCCCTGCCAAGCCTCTCCTCACTCCCTCCCACTCCATCCCCATTTGGTCCAACCTGATTGCCCCGTCAATTCCCCGTTCCCGCCCGGGATGGTGCCCCTCGCGATGCGTGGCCACCGCAGCGGAAGTCCCCTTCGAGGGGTCCCTTCACTCAGCTCCTGCCCCTCAACACCACGAGCCCCGCCATCGCCATCTTCTAATGCAAGCCCATGAAACCCCTCGTTTGACTATCAGCCCTCGAGCCTTCTCGCCTGTCACCATGAGACAACCCCTCCTTCATCATCTCAACACCCTCTCCCATACCATCCCATCCTCACATCAGCGCCTTTGACACTGTTTCCCCCTCACTCATGACTAACGTTGTCTCCCAGTGACGCCCGCCCCGCCGACCCTCCCGTCCCCGGCAAAGAATACTACCCCCATCAGCCCAAGTCCCTTGCCGGTATCGCTCTCCGTGCTTTCTGCCTCGGCGCAGCTCACCTGACCGGTCTCCTCCTGACCTTCGCTCTCCTGTTCTCGACCTCGTCCGCGCTTTGGCGCCTCCCCTTTTTCCTCGCCGCGCTCTCCCTCTTCCATTTCCTCGAGTTCTGGACGACGGCAGCCTACAACACGTCCCAGGCCACCGTCCACGCCTTCCTCCTCACCGCCAATTGGCCTGCCTACGCCATCGCCCACGCCACTGCCTTCGCCGAGTGCCTCCTCACGAACCTCGTCTTCCCGGGCGCCGTCTGGGCCCCCTTCGGCCTGCGGCCTGTTCTGCTCGCTGTCGGGCTAGCGCTGGTGGTTGTGGGCCAGGCGGTCCGCTCCCTGGCCATGGTCACGGCGGGGCAGAGCTTCAACCACACGATCCAGCACTACCGCGCCGAGTCGCACACCCTAGTGACGAGCGGTGTCTACGGCTGGTTCCGGCACCCGTCCTACTTTGGCTTCTTCTGGTGGGCGATTGGCACTCAGCTGGTCATGGGGAACCTGCTCTCCCTCGTAGCCTACGCATGTGCGCTGTGGTATTTCTTCTCCAAGAGGATACGTCACGAGGAGGACCTGCTGGTGAGGTTCTTCGGCCAGGACTACGTCGACTACCGCAAACGTGTCGGTATCATGATTCCCTTCTGCGGTTAGCATGACTGTGCATGCAGCCCGGGACACCGAGCCAGTGTACTGTACAACTACTTGCATGTGATGTTGAAAAGCGCCATTCCTGCTTTTATTTTCTTCTTCTCTTCTATAATAAAAGGTAGATAGTTACACAATAGATCAGGCAACCTTATGCCCTTTACAAAATACGCTCTTTACGAGCTTGGTGCGGCTGACCACGCCATCTGCCTGCTCACGCTGCCATATTTGGCCTGCCAGGCGTAAAAGTACATCAGAGCAGCAAACGGTTGTCCGAGGATGGTGAAGGAGATCCAGAATATGCAGTTGCCAATCATGCGGCCCGTCGGGGTCTGCATCTTCTCGAGGGGGGTGGTGATGGCGATCAGAGGGAGCTGCAGAAACATACCAGCGAAAGCAACACCTGGTACATGTTAGTGTATGCACCGTACTGTACTGTACTGCGCTGCAGGATTGTGGAAGGGGGCGTACCGATAATGTTGTGGGTCGGGATGCCGACAAGTACCTCATGGAGAACCGCCGAGGCGAAGAAGACGGCCAGCTGGGCAGCCCTGGGACTCCATCCTCGACCGATCAGGGGCGAGTAGACGTGACGCTTGAAGTACTGGTAGACAGGCTTGTTCCACAGGCGCCAGTAGGCACCCAGACTCTCACTGTTCCACCAGTCCTCGTAGAAGCATCGGTCGCCAAAACGAGTCACCTCAGCAAGTGCGTTGAGGAAAGACTGGAACAGAGCAAAGAAGCCGGCGAGCCAGATGACCAAGGAGATGGTTGAAAGCTTCATCAGCCGCTCAAGGATCTTGGGGACATCTAGGGACGCGATCTTGTCGAGGGAGTTGATCAAGACCGGTGCGGCGTACTGAGCACTCGCGAACCAGATAAAAACGCTCAGACCAAACACCTCCGCCATGCGCTTAGCGACAAACAACCATCTGATCTTGTCCGTTCTCGGGTACGCCGGCTGGTAGACCAGCGTCGGTGCCCACCAGAAGTAGGCCAGGTTCTGCATCGTGATGTTTTGCGGGTAGGGGCACTGCTGGTAGATCTCGGGCATGGCTGCGAGCTCACCCTTGACAGGGTGCAGGTAGGCATGCCGCAGGTCTCGGTTTGTGAAGGCGTACGATGCCGTCTTGAGCCAGACGATTAAGGCGTGAAGCTCGGTTAGGGTACCGATCAAGGGGTGGTGAATGTGGAAGTATACGACATAGGACGTCACAGCCAGAGCAAGCGTGACGTTGACAGTATGGATCCAAGCGATGACCTTCCAGGTGGAGTCGAATCGTGAGCGTTGGTCTTGTGTCGGGCTCGCGGCTCCATCCTTTGATTTGGCTCGCAAGCCCCTTGCTTGCTGAGCGGCAGCCAGTTCGATCAAGTATGCGGCAAACAAATGGCAGGGGATCAGGAGGTACAAGCCCAAGCCCCACGCGAGATCTTGCCGACGGAAATCATGGCAGCGAACACAGATCAATACTCCATACTACGAACGGTTAGCAACGCGGAACCGCGTTTGAAATATCAAAGACTACTAACCTTTTGGATGTTCTCCATCATCAGACGAAGATTACCGACGACTAGAAACCGTAAGCCCAGCCGCCCAGCCGCCCCCGGATGCCGGTTCAAACATACCTAATACGATTACCATTAGGTTCCTGAAGCCAATGAAGCTCGGAGCAGCATTAGAGTCATGGCTCAAAGTGGAAGGGCGCGACCTGTGGTGGACGGCAGCGACGTGCCGGTACTTCCGCTGGACCGCTCGCCTCAGTTCCTCGGTCGTGCGGCGCTTTTCGGGTGTGGTTGGCTCAGCGGCTTCCTTAGGATTGGTGCTGCCATTGTGGGTGTTGCGAAGGGATGAGGTGGTGGTCGAGCTCTCGAGGCTCGTCACCGTGGCCGTATTCATGGCGGGCAGGGCGTCCTAGAAGCAATTGGGTCCCCGGCAAGAACGTACGAAGTTGCGTGAGGGAAAGCGTTCGGGGTGGATAACGAGGAGGGCAGAAGGGTGAAAACGAAAAACGTGAGAAGAGCTTGATAGGTAGGAAGAGCTAATTATTATGTATATGCAATGCAGGTGAGAGGTGGCAAGCGATAAGGTATCGATCGGACAGCAAGTATGCGTGCAAGACACCCCGCCGGTCCGCGGCAAGAGGAACAGGAACGAATTTGCGACCAGTGTTTCCAAGGGACGATGGATGGCGAATTCGCTCCGAACTAAGCTCCCTAATAGCTGAGAGAAGCTATTTTATTTTGGATGAATGAGCGCATTGGCCTTTGTAGGACTAGTCGTACCTTTTTGCGGAGAGAGGGGCAATGACCGAGGGGGAAGGAAAGTAAAGTAGGGGGTACGTCAAGGCACAAGGGGGGAGAGGGAAAAGACAAAAACAGGTGGAGGAAGCTAGGTAGACGCCACCAGCCCTCGAGGCGTGGGGATGCGTTTGGCAACGTGGAGGAATGGCGGAAGAGTGGGCGCGCTGACGACAGGAATGCAGAGACGGCGTGCAGATGTAGGCGGTTTATAGAGACGCGAGGCAAGAGAATAATGATTAGAGACACAAAGATGCAAGACAGCATAACAAGAAAAGAACTAAATAATACTAAGCAGACCGGGATGATGAGCAGTACATACTAGAGAGGAGCTAGACGATGGCACGGCCCCGGAAATTGGAAGGGGGGTCCTTGAGAATGTCAGGGTCGCTGGAGCTGTCTGTCTGTTTGTCTGTCTGGCTGTCTGTCCGTTCGTCTGCCTGGCCTGGTCTGATCTCGCCCGGCTCGTTGGGGCAGCCAGCCCAGCTTTGCTGCCCACCAAGAACCAAAGCAATAAATCTCCTCACCACGGATAGTTTAGCATACTAACCCTGACGCCAAGGTAGTTGAGGCCCGGAGAGAAAAGCGCATGCATGCACGCCAAGGGTCTTTATGGTTCCACGGAGTGACGGCGATGCCCGGTGGCATCTCTGAGTGGTGGACACGGGGAGGGGGGTTCGTGGGGCGTAAGGGTGCTTTGCGCGAGAGAAAATGAAGAGAGTCGTGGCTTGAACTCAATCACATGTAAATTGTCAAGGGGGCAAGAGGAATTTCTCAAGTGGGAAGAGTGACTGGGGTCATAATTATCGCCTCGTTCTGACAATCGGGGGATATTTTTGGCGGAAGGAAACTTGGGAGCGAGCGAGCTGAGCCGGATGCTGGCCCGGATAAGAAATCCAGATAAGAGCCGTGGAGCCCCTTGAGTGAGTGCTTCAATCAGCTCATTGAGCTAGGTAGGCAAGCTCCTCCGCCCGACGTTCCTCCCGCTGACTTACCTTGCTGGTCAGGTGACCTGGAGAGTCGGAGATGGCGCGTGCACGCGTCGTGCTCATTTTCGCTGTGATTGGCGATGAACCAGCCTCGTGGACCGAACGAACAATTGGAAGCTAGCTAGTTCCCTCACCAACAACGCCAAACTGCAATTGTTAACAACCTCTGAGCTTCTTACCATCAGCATTGACAAGTATACGCCTTTCAGTGATATCTAGCTGATCCGGGGCTTGCTCATGACAGTCTAAAGATGGCGTACGATCCTCGAGGGGATCACCATGACAGGAGAGGGCCAGGCGGAGATGGTGATGGCGGATTCGTGAGAGCTCGAGGTCGACGTGAGTCAGCT
The DNA here is from genome assembly GCA_030867255.1 of Colletotrichum somersetense. NCBI lineage: Eukaryota > Fungi > Ascomycota > Sordariomycetes > Glomerellales > Glomerellaceae > Colletotrichum > Colletotrichum somersetense. The sequence continues at coordinate 460,197 of MU843426.1, read as the reverse complement.
CATTGTTTTTTCGTCACAAAATCATGGAGAATTTTCCACCTTGGTGGCGCTCGTTCTGCTACTTGATGAAAGGCTGGGAACATCAGCCTTCATAATGGACTCACCTTGAGATTCGAGACACTGGTCAGCAGGCATTCAAGAGGGCGCATGGCTGACATCTGCTAGGTCCCGTCACTGACTACGGGTCAACTGTCGCTAACTGGATGCGCCATCGGTCACCCCTGGATGGCGATGCATACACGGGAGAAATTGAAAGACCGAGTGCTAGCTTCATCGTCGACGTAAGTTCTCAGCTGGTTTCTTACCCCCTAACCGTGGCTTCGGCACTAACAGTCTCACAGTTCATACCACCTGCTGCGAGGAGGACAGATCCTGGCGACACAATTCCAGTGAAGCACCTCCACTCTTCACTCAACAAGATCAAGCATCCCATCAACGTTGTCCGATGGACACCAGAAGGTCGCCGTCTTTTGACCGCTTCCAGCAGCGGAGAGTTCACACTATGGAACGGCACAGGATTCAACTTTGAGACTATTATGCAGGCTCATGACTCCGCCATCAGAGCGCTGGCCTACTCTCATAACGACGACTGGCTCATATCTGCCGATCACGATGGATGCGTCAAGTACTGGCAGCCCAACTTCAACAACCTCCAAAGTATTGCTGCGCACAACGACCCTGTCAGAGATCTCGCCTTCAGCCCCAACGACTCCAAGTTCGTCACTGCTTGCGATGATTCGACATTAAAGATATTTGACTTTGCGGGAGGAGCAGAGGAGTCAACCCTGAAGGGTCACGGATGGGATGCCAAGAGCTGCGATTGGCATCCGACCAAGGGCTTGTTGGTATCGGGCTCGAAAGATCATCTGGTAAAGCTGTGGGATCCCAGAACCGGCCGTTGCCTGACTACCCTCCACGGACACAAGAACACAATCACAAAAACCTTGTTCGAGAAGGTGCAGGGCGACTGCCTCGCGACATCAGCACGTGACCAGACTGCGCGAGTCTTCGATCTCCGAATGATGCGCGATATCTGCTTGCTTAAGGGGCACGAGAAGGATATATCGACCATTGCCTGGCATCCAGTCCACTCGAACCTGCTGACCACCGGCGGCCACGACGGCTCCCTGTATCACTACATCCTGGACGAGCCAAACACCCCAGCGGGCCATGCCAGCTCCGTGGCGCCGTATGACAGCTCCGATCCCTCAACGATCACGGCGCAGACGATATACCCCGCGCACAAGGTCCCCTACGCCCACGACTTTGCTATTTGGTCTTTGGACTGGCATCCTCTTGGTCATATCCTGGCTTCCGGTTCCAACGATCGTATCACGAGATTCTGGTCCCGAAAGCGTCCCGGCGATGCTGATGTCTTCCAGGACCGCTACCACGTTGGAGAGGCGGCAGCGGAAGCAAACGGAACCTGGGACCGCCGCGGTGGTCGTCGCCAGCGGCAAGAGGAAGAAGAGCAGGAGATGGAGGACGAGATGGACGGCCTTGTCGACCAGAAGATGCCCCTCAAGCAGCCCATGGTACCTGGCTTCCCAGGCCTGCCGGGCTTGCCTGGACTACCCGGCCTTTCCATGCCACAGAACGGTGCTGGTGGTCCTGTGCCACCGCCGCCCATGATACCCGGCGTCGGTGCTAACAGCGGAGCACCTCCTCCACCTCTTCCTTTCCCGCTTCCCGGCCTGAACGGCGCACCGCCGCCGCCAATTCCCTTGCCCGGTGGCATCGACCCCAGCAACCCTGCGGATCTCGCCAAAATCGCCGAGATGATCCAGAAAGCTGGAGGCACTCTCCCACCACCGCCTCCCGGCGGCTTCGCACCTCCCGGCTTGGTACCACCGCCCAACTTTGTGCCACCCCTGGGCTTTCCGCCTATGCCCATGCCGCCTCCTGCGAATCTCCAATACGAGTCCGACGGGCGTGGCGGTAGGAGGGCCCCGCTTCCTAGCCAGGAGGAGAGCCTGAAAGCGGAGCAGCGACGGGGCAACTATACCAGGTCGCGTTAGGAACACCTCCATGGTAAGAGAAAAACGAGCGCGAAATCCGAGGGGAGTAAGGGGAAGGTCGCAAGCCAGCAGCACCTCGTCACGCTGCCCCGATAGCCCTCCATGTATGATATTGACTTCGGCTGGACAACGGGTTGATACCCTGGCGTTAGATGATGGAAAACAAAAGAACACTAGTCGGATCCGATTAGGAACGCGGCTGCGCCCTTCCTCTTTCACGCTGTGATGTATGTGGGGACAGCCTGTCGCCCAACCGTCTATTCTGCAGGGACTAACTAATGTACATGTTCGTCGTTGCTGGGAATATTTCCCGCCCAGTGCTAACTCTCTTCTAATGCAATCGTGATGCGACCAGCCTCTTATGATTGCTCCTCAGAGGCACAGTGATGGTACAGAAATGAAACAAGAAAACCCGCCTTGTCATGCAAAATTTCCGCTACGCAAAAAAAGGGCCAAAAAAAAAAAAGGAAAAGAAGAAGAAAAAGAGAAAGAGAAAAATAGAGATCCGATGATCGGAGCGAGATACCGCACCCAATTGCAGTCCCAACCCTCTCTGCCCCTTTTCCTCGCGCAGTTCCGTCCCTTATGGGCTCGGGCTCCGGGACTGCGATCCGCCCTTGCCGAACGACTTCTGCCTGTCGGCGTATTCCTTGACGACGATGGCGCACGAGGCCTCGCTGCAGAGCCTCTTGCGGCGCTGGGGCGCAAGCTTGGACGCGAACTCGACGCCGGCAGCGCGCTCGACGGCCTCGAGAGGCATCTCGAAGTCGGAAAGGGGCTTGTCGTTGGGGATGGGGGCGTTGGGCATGACGAAGGCGCCGATGGCGACGTTGCCGCCGACCTTGCCGTCCTCGGCGAAGATGACCTTGTAAAAGTGCGTGGGGACGGCGACGTTGGGGGGGTTGCCGATGACCTCGTACTTTGTATACCACTTGCCGTCGACAGGGTCGCGCTTGGGCAGGTAGAGCGGACCGGTGACGATGCGCACAGAGGGGTAGCGGGTGGTCAGGCGGCGGCAGAAGTCCTCAAAGTGCGCCCAGTAGTCGCGGTTGAAGCCGTCGCCGACCTGGGGGCACATGTTGGAGAGGTAAAATGTGTCGTCCATGGCCTTCTGGGACCACTTGCAGTCGGCGGCGGGGACCTGGTGGCCACGGTCGTAGCCGCTGCGGAAGTAGTCCTTGAGCTTGGCCTGGAACTTTTCGGGAATGGAGGAGTCCTCGAGGAAGGCACTGTTCTTGCGGTCGCCGCCACGCTGGGCGAGAGAGGCCGGGGTAATGTGCTCGATGACCCAGTGCGGGTTGCGCGTGCGGCGGTCGTAGCTCGATATGAGGGCGGGGCGCTGCGCGAGGTCGGCGACGGGGCCGGGGAAACCGTATTCGAAGAGTCCAGCCGGGTCAACGAGGCTGCCGGACACAGAGCCGGGCAGTGGCGGGGACGGCGCTGCGACCGCAGGAGGGAGCGGCGCGTTGGGGTTGGTGAAGACTTGGGTGGCGGGCACCGGAACGGATGGGGAGTTCGAAGGGGAGCTCGCGTTGGCTGTCGAGGGGGCAGGTTGCTTCTGAGAGCGGAACGAGTACATTGTCGCTGTGAGTGCGGCACCGCCTCCCGCGCTTAGAGCTGCGATGAGGGCGAGAGATGTGGTTTTGGACATGGCGACGGTGGATTTCGGCAGCGCACGCCGGCCTTTTTGTTGGCGGAGCTGGTTTTGGTGAAAACGAGAAAGAGGGAGAGAAGGGGAAAGTTGCCAATGTCAGGCGTCTGGCGATAATGACACTGTTATGGCCACGGGAGGAGGACGAAGAATGGGCATGTGGTGATGGTGGTGTGGTTGGTGTGTCAGCTGTGCTTCGGAGCTGGAAAAATTTGGGCAGGGCGACACGGCGGGCCTGCGGAGGGATCTCCAGGGACTTGATCGGAACGGGACAGCTCGTGGTGCTGTTGCAGGGTAGACCAGTTTCCTTTTCCCGAGCATTTGCCGGTATAGAGATTTTCAAAGGTGGGGTGGAAGGGTTTCGGGTGCAGGAACTGCTCCGTGGGAAGGCTGCGGCGCTAAAGCAGCTCACCTTTGGATGGTCTCGGTGTGCGTCTCTCACCGAGTGTGGGTCTGGTGGTAGTGGTGGTGGTGGTTGTGTGGGGTCAGAAGGGAGGTGACGGGCGGATGACCAACTCCCAGTCCCCGATTCGCAGCCCCCGATAACCCTGCAGCAGGAGAAACTCTCTTTCTTCTTCTTTTTTTATACAAACATCCCATCCGAATGGCAACAAGCATAGAAAATATGACAACAAATGAACAAACAGGCATGTCACTTCAATAAAATGCAAAAACAACCGCCATTCATGTGTGTAAAGTCAGACAATCCTTGGCCAGGCGCTTCAAGCGGCTTGCTTCAATGAGTTGGCGCGCATAGCAGAGATCACGGGACCCTAGGAGGCACTAGGGTGCCCAGCCCATCCGGGTCCTCAAGCCAAGCCGCTCCTTGATCAATCGGCATGTTGTCAACCGCATTGACTCGATCTAGGATCTAGGGCGGGTGGAATCCCCAGTGAAGTTGGACAACGTTGCTGTTTTCCAACATTCGTTTGGCTGCGGCTTCTGCGGTATAAACGACGGCGGTCTAACAGATCCGGGTTGCCCGTGGACAAACGGCTGGCTTATTCTCACATTCGCCTCCTCGCCTCACAGCTTCCCATGCATGTTAGAATGAGCCGCATAGTGACAGCATCGAAGGAAGAGAAAGGGAGGTTGCTCCCGGAGAGGGTCAGACAGCCTGCTGCAGGGCGGCTCATCGGTTAAAAACATAAACAAAAATAAAAGACTGGTGCCGGACGGGAAAAAGATTCATCAATCATGCAAATGAGAGTGAAAGGGAAACGGACAATGTCTGGGCGTGAGACCTCGGACGGGGCGAGTCCTGCCACTTGGCCATCAAGGTTCTCAAGATTCGATCCGCCTTTTTCCATGTATTCCCTGGTACCTACCTACCCAGCCATTTCGTGCAGAAACAACAGCGGCTCCGCCAACAGCACAGCGCCAAACCCAGCGCTCTCAAAGCTTAAGGCGTCCGTCCCACCCCATTCCCTGCGTGGCCACAGCGCATCCATACTAGTTTAGTTCCATTTGTTAGTATGCCGTCGGCATCACTGCTTTTTCAGCAACATAACATCACCCATTAATATTCACTTACTAGGTACCTACCTACACTCGTCATATCCTACACCTACCTACCTACGTCCTCTCCAATCAACTTCTCGTCCTTCTCGCTCGAACCTGTGGCCAAAACATCGCAACGTCCTTCCAAACCTACCTGACACCTTGGTATCCTCATCATACTATCTCGTCACGTCCAATCTCCGACAACCCATTCATCAACACCCGCCTGGGTCTCTTGCGCGCCTGTACTACGTCAGTGGTCGCCCACTCCCGCAGAACGAGAGGCAGCCTCACCGATACCATTGCCCAGCTTACTGGATCCCGCGAACCAGACTCAAAAATCAAATTCAATAGAACAAAATCCCCTCAAGAAACGTCGGGTTTACTGTCTGCCCCTCATATGCGCTGAGCATTAAACCGACCTACAGGCAAGCATTGATTAGAGGCGTCGGAGCCGGGCTGCTCATCATGGAGGCGGCCGAGGTCGACAACGACACCAGGGGGTGGATCATGTCAATCGTGAGCGGGATGGGTGGGTGATCAGCCGTTCTATTCTGATCAGTGAGCTGTCGCTGACATTTTTTGTTTCATTGTAGCTTGCGTCGTTGGCGCGTCCATCATTTGCGTCGATCTGCTTGTGCGCTACCTTCCTGGGAGGCGCAACTTCAGGATACAAGACAGCAATGGCTTCTTGGCCTGCTCACTAAGCCTGAGTTTCGGAGTCATGGTTAGTCGGCCCCCAAGACCTCTGCGATGATGTTATGGAGAACATTGACTGAGAATGTCATTATGTGCATCAGCTTTACTCGGCCTTGAACAGCATGCTGCCGTCTGCAAAGAAGTATTTGAAAGATGATGGATTTCAAGATCAGCTGGCAGGATTCCTTATGATGGCCTGCTTTATTGGAGGGTTCGTCGGCATTCAGGTCATTTCACGCCTGCTGCACCAGTACATGCCGTCGCATGTTGTTGACTGTGACCACACACACGACCACGGCGAGAATGGTGTCCGGTCGCGCAGTCTAAGCAGAAAGACATCTCTGTACACTTCGAGCCGTCGATCATCTCGCCGCCCGCTTCTCGAAACGGTCGTAAAGAACGGCCACGCCACCGAGTCTACTCCTCTGCTCAACGGAGGGGTGCCACAAGAAAACGGCGCCCACCTTATAGCGAAGCGCCACGCCTCGAGTAGAACCCCGAGCGTCAACACCGCGCATTCTACCCCTGCCAGGATCTCGCGGAGTCGTGGCCCCACTGTCGATAGGCGACCGTCCATGGCCCAAGTCCAACAGCGGGTCATGTCTTTCGTCAAAGACACAAAAACCAACTGCGACGAGGACGGGCCGTGTTTTGGATATACTGACCCTTGCGGGCAGGAGTGCTTCAAACACCTGAGCAACCGATCAACGACTGCTCCAAGACATCCGTCCATGCTTCGAACAAGCATTGGGAGCTTCCATGCTCACAGCCACGCCGACCTGGACGACTTGGAGGAGGGCGGCTCCTCATGCGACTCACCCGTCAGCGGGAAATTGCAGACAAGTCGTGCGACGTCAAGAGAGCCTCTGCCAGAAAACCATGATACGCATCACCATGGTCACGACCAAGATCACCCCGACGACCATGGCCACAACTTCCATGGCGATGCTGAGCACATGGAGGAAGACGTCGAGGCCCAACACCACCACCACGTCCCGACCAACGCCTTCCTCTCACTTGGCCTGCAGACCTCGATCGCCATCGCCCTACACAAGTTTCCCGAGGGCTTCATCACCTACGCGACGAATCATGCCAACCCCTCTCTGGGTTTCAACGTCTTCATGGCTCTGTTCGTGCACAACATCACCGAGGGCTTCGCCATGGCGCTGCCGCTGTACATGGCACTCGGGAGCCGCTTGAAAGCCATGGTCTGGGCCGCCTTTCTGGGCGGCTTCAGCCAGCCCCTTGGCGCGGGCATTGCCGTTTTGTGGTTGAAGCTGGCCAAGCACACCCACCTCACCCCCACCCCTGTCTTTTACGCTTGCATGTTCGCCATTACGGCCGGCATCATGGTGAGCGTTGGTCTGCAGCTGTTCGTCGAGGCGCTTAGCCTGAACCACAACCGGAACCTCTGCATCTTTTTTGGGTTCATGGGCATGGCTCTTCTAGGCATCACCGGCGCTATCGCCTCTACGCACTAACGACATAGCACGCTTTCTCCAAAGACGCAATGCTATATTTGGAGACACAAGCGTCAATATCCCTCTCTCATCGGCGTTTGGGATTATTTTTGCATTTTTTTACTGCACTCTGATTTGATGAGCATGTTATCGGGCATTCGTACGGGTAGGGCAGGGCAGGACGGAGGCATATAAAGTTATACCACTGTACGTGTTCACGACTTGAAGGACTTCAATTCGGTTTAGAGTGGACGGACGGTTGTCTTTGCGACCTGGCAAGCATTGGCCTGGCTAGGCAGGTTAGGTCACTTGTCAACCGCAGAGCATTGCGCTCGCGCGACATTATAGATATGGGCATTCAGCAACGGGATTTGGAAAACACCCTACCACCATAGAAACAAGCAACAAGCAACAGTGACGTGATGTGATCAAGCTTTAACGCCTTTTCGTGGTTCTCACTGATGGTATATACATTTTGATTGATCAAAGCAACAACTCTTGGCGACCCCTTTTATTTTCATGTAGTAAGTTTTTGTGCGTGTTTTGGCCTTCCTTGTGGCCGGGTATCATTGCAGCCGTAAAGCAAATAAGAAAAAAAAAATGGCATTGCAGGAACTGTTTCTGTCTCTGCAACGGCCGAGCTCCGTCCGCCGTAGCCGGTTTAGGTCGTGGTTCCGAGCGCCGGGTCGACAAAGTGCGAAAAGTCCTCGTCGATGAGCGCGCGCATGGCCGCCTCTTCCTCCTGCCACGTCTGCGGCGGCGTGCCGAACTCGTCAGCCGCGCCGATCCAGAAGTCGTCATTCGGACCGGGAACGTCGCCCGCGAAGCCCGTCACGCCGGGGACGATGCCATAGAGTGGCAGCTCCGGCATCGGGCGATCACCGCCAAACGGCGCGCCGTTGGCGTCAGGCTCGTCCGCCAGGCTGAGGATGGCGGCCTCGATCTGGTCCATGTGCGGAGTGGTCGGGGAGGGCGGAGGGTGCTGCTCGAGGTGGACTTGCAGATCGTGGTGACGGATGAACCGTGCCTTACAGCCCGGCATGGTGCAGAGGATGGTCCGCTTCGTGCCGGCAATGTCGTCGATGATGTTGGGGGCTTTCTGGTTTGGCACGGGGCGCTCGAGGCCCAGGTGGACGTAGCGGATATGGTCCTCGAGGTTTGCCTTGGTGACGAAGCCTCCGCCGCAGCCCTGCTCGTTCGACCAGCTCTCAAGGTCGGGGGGGCCCCTGACGTCGACCTCGCCGCAGACGAAACGGAAACCCTCATGCGCCGTACGAATGTGCACCGTGAGGTTGTGTTTCTTGGTGAACTTCTTTTCGCAACCCTCCCATGTGCAGGGGATCGTCTTGCGCGCGTCAACAGGGATGCCAGAGTGGCGCATCTCGACATGCCGCTCCAGCTCCCACTGCCCTGTACACTTGAACTCGCAAAATATGCAGTTGAGGTGCTCCTTTCGGATGTGCGCTTTCAACAGAGCGAGGGTCGTGAACCCGACCCTGGCGTTGCCGTCGTCATTGCCGCACTCCTCGCACCAGAACTGCGGCTCGCTGTGCTCGCGGCGTGTGTGGTTCCGTAGTGCGCCCTGGGAGTCGAAGCCTGCGCCGCAGTCGGGCACCGTGCACGGGTAGGCGTGGGCACCGAGGTGCTCGGAGCGAATGTGCCGCTGAAGGGTGTTGTGCTTGCGGAAACTCTGGCTGCAGGGAGGGAAGTCGCGACACCGGAAGCGCTCCTGGCCGGCGTGGACGTCCTGGTGACGGCGCAGGCGGGTCGCCGTGAGGAAGGACTTGCCGCAGCCCTCGTGGGTGCAGGTATAGGCCCGCTCCTGGGTGTGGGAACCCTTGACGTGCTGGCGGAGGTGTTTCTCTTCGCGGTAGTCCTTGTCGCAGCCGGGGTAGGTGCACTTGAAGGGCCGGTCGTCCGTATGAGAGCGGAGGTGAGCGGCCAAGCGGGCCGGCCGGTTGAAGGTCTTGTTACAGTCCGGATAGGTGCAGGGAATCGTTTTGAGGTCGGAGGGAAACTTGCGGGAGCGAGTGGTGAGGGAGGTCTGACCGGTCTGGACGGACTCTAACTCTGCATTCGCGGTCGAGCAGGAGTTGCTGGCGGTATCGTCGTAGTCGTCGTCGCTGGGAGCTGTAGCATATCGTGTTAACGGGATACACCGCTGCGCGGAGCTCAGGTATCACCAACCGATGTCTTCCAAATTCTCTACCTTGGATCTTTTGGGGCCAGAAGCAGCAGCGGCCTCTTGAGCCTTCCTCTTCATCATGGCAGGCGAATTGGGAAGAGCATTGCCTTCCTCAGCAACGGGGAGGAAATTTCGTCTTCTGGGGTTTCAAGGTCGCTGGTGAACTTATTCCCGGCAGAATATTGAGCGGTCAGACAAAATTTTGTGCGCTGCACACTGGCAAAGAAGGAGGGGCCGGGGTGCGACTCGGTCCGGGACAAGCTTTACTCTGTGGTTTGATAACGATAGCACGGACCCACCTAAGGAACTGTTCAATCGCAGCCTCGTCAATAATTTTTCACGGCTAGACCCCCCCGCGACAACCTCTCAACTACGCGACAAGACCAGTATCCATACCCCAGCAACCGATCACACCACCATTTCTCAGTCACCACTCCGTTAATTGACGTCTCAAGATGTCTGACTTTGGCGACGACGATGTTGGCGGAGGGTACGTAGACGACTCTTGCATTTCCCCATAGCCACTCTAACCGGATGAACCAGCGACGAGCCCATGTACGAGGACGAGGCGGCCGACTACTGGGACCCCGAGGTGCCCGTTGAGGACGAAGATGTCGGACGGGCCGAGGGCGATGAGGATGCCGATAACGTGGTTGTGTCGGGAGATCCGTCGGCTGCGGCGAACGCGGGCAAGGGAAACGAGAAGTCACACCGCGACAAGAAGATTCCCGATGACCAGCGGTCTACAACGCCGTACATGACCAAGTACGAGCGTGCCCGCATTCTCGGCACGCGCGCGCTCCAAATCAGGTACGGCAAAAGAGCCCCTGCCGCCTTGCAATGCTCATTGCCATCCACGTGCGATCAACGAGGTTAATACAGACGTTTAGTATGAATGCGCCGGTGTTGGTGGACCTGGAAGGAGAGACGGATCCTCTTCAGATCGCGATCAAGGAGCTCCGAGAGAAGAAGATCCCTCTCATCGTGCGCCGTTACATGCCCGACGGATAGTAAGTGCTGGACTGTTTCCGTCCACGCAAATTGAGCGTGGACTCGATGGGCTAGGTTTTGTGGATGTATGCTAACTGCGCGCGAACAGCTACGAGGATTGGACTTGCGAGGAGCTACTCCAGTAAAAAGGGAGACCGATGGCCTTCGTCACTTGCGGGACTAAGAGAGACATGCACCACGCGACTAGATGCAAGGCACCTTATACCCATCTCCTATTTTCGTTGCCTGAAGAGTAGTCAGATCCGCCCCCTGAGCCGGGTCCACCAAATCCGTTTTCTCCGTCTCTCCCGAGCCTGCTCGCGTCACCTATTGCTGCGCAGGAAGACTTTGAAGGACAGCAACCCCCATCCATCCCAAACAAAAACAAAATTGATACACTGAAAGGCAGTGTACTGTAGGTTGATTTTGCATTTAGCGTGGCGTTTTTGTTTTGTTTTGTTTTGTTTTCCCTACCTACCTAGGCAAAAAGAAAGATTGGATTTTCAGACCATAAAAGAGTACCTTCTCAGCGTTGGACGCAACCGCACCCCACCCCCTTTTTTTCTGTCGATTGGAACTCGTCCCGTGTCTGCTGCAGCTGTCAGTCCAGGTACTACAAGGTCCATTGCTCGTATTTTCGCTTGTAAGTGAAAGGCTGTCTGCCCGAGAGTGAGACTCGGGTGACCTCCCTCCCCAACCAACACGCCGGACTGGGTGGATTACGTATTAACCCCCTAGCGGATGTGATTTTCTTCTTCGCTCCCCGGCCGTGGTCTTTCGAAGGTAGAAGTCCATGACTTGGGATATGGAAAGAAGGAGGTCTCTGCCCCTCTCGACGACTTCCTCGCCCTTTATTGCATCGTGACGAAACACAATCGCTTCCCGGTAAATAGTGTTCGTGAGTTTGATCGTTAATTGCAGAGTAGCGCAAGGGGAGGGAGGGGGAGGGTAACGTCCACGCTTACACGCTGGCAACGCCGGCCTTTCTCCGCAGAGCGACTTACTTACTCTCGCCCCGCTACCACGTCTAGACATTTGAGAAGCGAGCAGAGGTCCAGTGCAGAAGCCGAGTGCAACTACAATAGGAACCCGCCTTTGCCACTCGTTTTACCCACCTGTTAAAAATGACTGACACTCGTCAGAAACCTTTCGTTACTGGCAGTAAGGGCACGACGCCATGAGCAACATCTCTTCTTGCCCCATCGTTCTTCCGCCCAGCAATAGCGGCAGCCGCGCGCACAACAGATCACCTCAGCCCGCAGTCATTGCCGTACGACAGAAACGCCTCCGTCATCGACCACGCCCATAGAGGACAGCCCGCGCTGCCTGACACGGGACCTCAACACTTATTCGCTGCGCCGGTGATCCAGCTTCCGCTGGACGACGAATCAGATCCAGGATAATAATATCGAGAGATTCCTGCCCGTTGAGCAGGAGGGGACTCCGATGTACGTCCGTATCGGTGTGCTAGGCATCTACAGCAGCGGACAGTACGCGTTGGGCTGGGATCCGTCTGCAGATATGTTTTGAGCCCTCGCAGCGCGGCGATCTGGTCGCATCGCAGGCAGATAGGCATTATGTATTGGAGCAGGCAGGCAGAACATAGACTGGGCGAGAAACACCAGGTGAGTGCTCCCTTTTGTGCCGTTGGAAGCGTCTGGTCTTTCTCTTTTTCGGGCGTAGTAGTGATCGATTGCTGAAATACCGGCCTGGGCGTCTAGACCGTCTTCGGTAAGAACATGCCCAGAAACCAACCGCCTAGCTCAGGGGTAAAGCTTGACGACATAATGGTCGTAGGACCACAGAGTACCGGAATAACCTCAATGTAAGTAGTCGGTATGTGTAACAGATCAAAAGGGTACGCACAGTCCGTTAGAGCAACCTCTGTGGCTTGGTTTACCGCATGGTAAGCTGCGATGACTAGCCATCGTCTCATCATAATGTTCGAGCCCATTAAACGAATGGTGAGCGCCCTTCTGTGTTATGGATTGCTGAAGGATCATGGCTTCTGTATCAGCAAGTACAGTTTCAGACAGCACGAACCTCTCTTGGCAAGGAATAGCCCAGTCTCGAGGCTGCATGAAGGGTAGGGTCGAGAAAGAAAGTCACTTGGAATGGTAGACTTGAGCAGCAAACCAGTCACGAGCCAGTCGTCTTCCATCGTCGAGATCGAAGTGAGGCCGTGGGTAGCGGCTATGTGAGCGCTGTGGAGTCTCTCCTGGTATGATAGCGGCGGCGACGTCCCCCGAGCGCCTACCAAAATACTGAATGCCAACAAACGGTTCGCCGCCGTACGCGGATGGTTCTCTGTGTCTCCAATTCGACAGGGAACAACCCGGTACCTTTGGGAGCCGGGCAAGCCGGTTGCCCAGGCATGACGTCCTTTTACTCCTGGACAAATACACGGAGGTGCTGTACTGCGGCCTGTCGCCCGAGCGGCGATTCTCTGTTGTTCGGTTCGTCACCTCGAGGTAAGACCGTGCGAAACTGAAGCCTGACGCATCTGCCGCAGGTGGGATCCCGTCCCGTTTCCAGATAGCTTCATGCTTCATGCTCCATCGGTTCAAGCTCTCTCGGTGTTGTTTCGCAACAGAGCCAATCTGCGCTTGTTGGCGATCCGAATGGTGATTCCAATGGCGCTGCTGGTTTGCAACACCATCCGCATTTAGTTATGGTAGGAGGTTAGATCGGTAGCGGCAACTGTAGGCGGGAACTATCGGACGGCATCCGAGAAGCTTCACAAATGGACAATGGCCCTATCGCTCATGTCCGTGATCGTAAATGCGGTCAGACTCCAATCGCCCCTCTCTCATCTTGCAGTTGTGTATCTCGCCATTCTCGATGGGCACTGGCGCCTTGTTTCCGGAGAATCCGTTCCAGGGCAAAGCAAAGAAGTTCTCGTCTCTTCTTGCCATTACTGTCACCCACACCACGTGCCACCCATGGCCGCGCCATTGCTCGCTCGTCCGAACGTGTCCCGAATCGCTATCTCGATCTGGTTCATCACTCGACATCGCTACGGTGTTTACCTTGCTTCCTCCGGCTGTCGTGGAAAATTGCGAACGGACGAGCTCAGCGCCCTCGGGCCTCTCAAACCCGTCGCAACGGTTATTTTTGTGACAAGACAGCATGAGCCTCTCTGATGCAGATATGCGCTCAGTGACGGGGGAACTACTCGCAGCGGCTGCTCCAACTGTCAAGTGGCCATCAGAGCGTCTTACCGCCCCTAGTGCAAAGTTGAACGCCGCGCTGACATTATTGTGTCCTTGCGTTCCAATAGCATAGGACATTGCTGAGTAGGCATGACCACAACTTCAGCTGGGCGGGTTTCGCCAAAGTGATATCACATCAAGCTGTATGCAAGAGATCGGGTTTGGTCTGTAAGTTACTCAGACCAACCTACGTGGTTCGTGACAAGGGTGTAGGCTCCAAACGGGCAAAGCAGCTCTGGGAAACCGAGATTGCTGACTTGTAGACCGTTGAACCATACTCATCGCATCCTATCCGTCTATCGACCGTGGTTTCTCGGACGCGTAAGGTCGCTCGCATGTTGACCAGTTCCTCGACGAAGACAAGGACGAGGACGAGGACAAATTGCACCACACCACGGGCAAAGTTTCAATGCCTTGGGTCGGGACTCAAACTTTCCGCGCTCTGGTCTCCTGATCAAGTATTTTCGCAGGAATACAGAATGTTGTTGGGGTTGGCGAAGTGACGGAAAGACAACTCGTTACCGCATAATGTCGGGCATGAAGTGTAGGTGGTCTGAGAGGTGAGTTGGGGCTTACTCAAAAAGTCAGCCAGGAAGGGAGCTGTAGGCCTGGTCCAGTCAGCTTCCGGGGCAGGTAGAAGCTGCCTGTCTTCAGCTTAGGTAGTGGATACCTAGTGCAGTGTGGTACAGTGCGGTACCCTCATGCCGATGACGCACCCCCCACCTCACCAAGCCCAAAGACAAGGTAGCTCCAAGCTGTCTCTCCCCCTCATCTTCCAGCTTCGCCGGTCCGGCGCGACAATGCCCGCGGGGCTCGTTGTAGCATGAGTGAAAGGACCTCTCCATTGAGCACTCACCCACCCCCTTTCGAACGGCATTTCAGACATAAACTGGACCTTGCGATTGCTTGCCGGGTAGATTTACCACCTTCGGCATGTTACACGCCCCCCCCTCAGTCCGAAGATACCTTGCTGAACGAGACTCTCGAAGAGGGGTTGCTCTCCATGGTGGGGTAAAACTGGCATCAACACGATGAGGGGCAACGGTCAATGGCAGAATCGAACCGATGGGACGGGGGGACCGGGGGAAGAAAAGATACAGTCCATCCGTCCAAAAGCCAAGACCGTCATGTCCCTCCTTCCTCCACTTCTCCGATCTGATCTCAATGGACTTATCTCGGGGTTTTACTTATTAGACTCATCGGATGCCGCCCTCCTCCTCCTTTCTGCTCTGCAGCCATAGAATAATTCCAACCCATCCCCCCTCCTACTCTTCTTCTTTCATTGCCATCCTCCTCGTCCTCTTATCTTTTTTCCATCTCTTGCCTGTGCTTCCGCTCGAATTGAAAGCATTATACCCCCTTCTCACAAGTGATACCCCCCAAAAACAACCGCAACAATGGCCGCCGCCGCCGGGTTCCAGACCAAAGCATCCATCACCAACTTCGGGGGACAGCTCCTCAAGCTCTCCCACAAGTCCACCACCACCGGCACCGACATGGCCGTGAACCTCTACCTCCCTCCTCAGTGCACCACCCGCGCCGTCCCCGTCCTCTTCTACCTCTCCGGCCTGACCTGCACCCCGGACAACTGCACCGAGAAGGGCTTCTTCCAGGCCCAGGCCTCGGTCCGCGGCGTTGCTATTGTCTACCCGGACACCTCCCCGCGCGGCCTGGACTTGCCGGGCGAGCGCGACTCCTGGGACTTTGGCGAGGCTGCCTCCTTCTACGTCGACGCCACCCGCGAGCCCTTCCGCCAGCACTACCGCATGGAGACCTACATCACAAAGGAGCTGCCCGAGCTGCTCTTCCGCGAGTTCGCCGGCAAGCTTGACCGCTCCCGCGTCTCCATCACCGGCCACTCCATGGGCGGCCACGGCGCCCTGTCGCTCTACCTGCGCCACCCGGGCATGTACCGCAGCGTCAGCGCCTTCGCGCCCATCGCCAACCCCTCCCAGTGCCCCTGGGGCGAGAAGGCCTTCAGCGGCTACCTCGGCGATGACCGTGCCGAGTGGGCCAAGCACGACTCGACCGAGCTCGTCAAGAACTGGAGCTACGGCCCCCTGAACGCCCTCATTGACGTCGTACGTTGACTACCTTTCCCCGGGTTGCGAGATGACGTAGGAACACGAGAATGCTGACCAGGCGCAAATAGGGTCTTGGTGACAACTTCTACATCCAGAAGCAGTTGCTGCCCGAGAACTTTGAAAAGGCCGTCAAGGAGAAGAACATCGAGGGCCTGAACCTGAGATACCACTACGTGAGTTGGATCACAACGATCTGGGATACGCAGCGGGACGGGAGATGCTGACAATCGCAGGGCTACGACCACTCCTACTTCTTCATGGCGTCCTTCTCCAAGGACCACGTAGACCACGCCGCCAAGCACCTGGGCCTCGGTAACCCTACCGCCTGACTCGAAGGCCGGACCAATAGGCTGTAAACAAAGTAAATACCAGTGCTAACGTCGTTGTCGTTGGGTAGCAGTGGCTTGATGTCGAAGCTGAAGGAGACGGGATACCAGGCAAGTTGTGTAAACAGAGTGTCGCGTATTGCGCATAGTTGAAATTTAGGTTTTTTCTTCTCTTTCTCTTTTCTTTTCCCAAGAGTATGCTGTTGCTGCTGATATTCTTGAGATTTGAGGAAAAATAATGACGTCCATCCACCCATTCCTATCATGACCTTCGTGATGTGCAAACCCAAAAGCAACAGCCCTTTCCCTTTTTTTGCGCATTCCACGTTGCGCGTGACATAAGTACTGAGCAGTAACTCCAGTGCCGGGTATGGAGAACGCCCGTTGTCGTGAAGGATATCTAGAAGATTGCAACCGAACCAGTGTGTGAAAGCGCCTAGCTGACCCGTTTCTCGACCTCGGGACTCACACCCTCCTTTTCGAGCTTCATCCGCATCTCCATGTCCAGCTCCTTGCGTATGCGGTTGTACGCCAGCTTCTCAAACCGGCTGAGTGCCTTCCACCAATGCTGACCCGCCTCGTGCTCGGCGATGCGTTCTAGCAAGTCGGCCGTCTTGGCGCGCACTTCACGATCCTTATGAAAGAGGCCAAGGGCGATGTAGAACAAGCCGGCGTGCGATTCGGGCGCCACGCTCAATAGGAGGCAGATCTCGTCGTAAGAATAGACGTATTTGGCGAACGCCATGTAGATTTCTTTGCTTTGCATTGGGTTCAACCGTTGCGTCCGTAAGCGGTCATGCATGTGGTGCAAGTCCAAACCTTTGAGTGGCTTTATCGTGTACATAAGTGCGAGGTCCTGAGCCTGTCAGTTGGAGAGGCCAGGCACCAGTCGGTTCATGGTGAGTGCTTACCTGGATGAAACTGTAGTAGCTCCTTGTGTTTCGCCATCCTTCGATTCTCGTCACATTGCCTGCCAGCTCCTTGAATTTCGCCTGCTCGTTGGGCCACACGTAACCGTGCCCGTTGACCCCTATAGGCCCCATCTCCAGCTCATCGCCACCAATATAAAGAGCACTAGCGCCATACACGCTCTCTTCGAAAGCAGCTGCAATTCGCGTGAATCTGATCACCCAGTCTCGCCACTTGGCGCGGATTACCCTCTCACCATGCCTGGCTGCAATGCTCCTCAAAATGTCTTGCATGAACGCCACGTCTCCGGTGAGATCGCTCTCGGCCGCAACCTTGGAGGCACCTCCAACGAGCCCAGTATATGACGGATTCTGTTGTTGGAAGTAGACCATCCCCTCTGTCAAGGGTGCCGGGTCAATCTTGCTACTGATCTTGACGCGTCCTGTGGGCAGGTCGCACAAAACATCCCACCATTCGGGATGTAGTTCGAACGTCGGATTCGTGACACCAGCGATGAACCCAGGCACGTTGAGGAGATCGTCGATCTTTGTCAGGTCGGTATACGGAAACGCGTGCCGGGTAAAGCCCCTGAGTGTACCGCCGGATGCCAAGGCGCATGCCGCCAAGACTGCCTCCGCAACCTCGCCCGAAGGCATATTGTGCCCCAGGAAGATGACTCGCTTCTGCGTCAGTAATGCGTTGACTAGCACAATGATTGGGTGTGTATGCGGGCCGTTGGTCGTCAACTGCGCGTGCAGGGGGAAGGGCTGTGGCGCTTTGCCCTGCGGCTCGGAAAATTTCTGGATGAGTTTGATCAAAGAGAAGTCGCCCACGGTTTCGGGCATGACGGCAACAGGAACCTTGATAGGAATCGGGATGCCCTTGTACATGACTTTGCTTTCGAACTCGTGCGTATCGCGGGGCACCGAGTATTGTGACGACCCCTCAATATGAGCTTTTGTCCCTGCTCTGGAAACGCCAGGTAGCTTTTGCGAATCTCGACCCGAATCAAAGGACAAATCGGCGAGTTGCTCACCACGGTCCTCGGCTATCCGCATCTGAATCATCTGTTCAAACTTTTCCACAAACAAGTCTTTGTTGTCACTGGCTAATAGTAAATGCCTCTCAAGCAGGCTGAGTTTTGGCATGAGAGACAGGTCCATGGAGTTGACGGCATCGTACAGCAAGGCCAATGTCTCGGGAACCGGTGCTTTGAAGTATTCGTCAAGGGCCAGAAGTAAAAGGGGCTGGGACATGTTAGTGAACAGAGCAAGGAGATTAAGGTGCGAGGCGATGCCTGCTTGCCTTATATATGTGCAAGAACGGATGCCTGGTGCAGATTGCCATGGCTTTCACAACAGCGCCTCTCTTGACCGTCTTGTCCTGTTTTGTGTTGACCAGGTTCAACACATAGATCAGAGGCGGCCCTTCCCCTCCTTCGGGTTCGTCGTCGTCCGACTCGGAATCGTCGTGCTCGTCCAAATCATCCAGCGTCCCATCTTCATCGTCCAAGTCCTCGCTGCCGTCATCTTCGTCAATAATCCCAGCAGTTCGGTTGCGCAGGCGTCTCCTCTTCTTCTTCCTGGCCTCCTTGGCTTTGCGTTCCTCGTCCTCCTCTTCCTGGCTCGTATCCTTGTGCAAGAAGAAAATGGTCCAATCTTGATTCCGAACGTGTGCTTGGTCGGGTAACATGAGCTCCGCCAGCATGTGCTCGTCGCCGGTGATGGAGACGGGATATTGGTGCTCCATTACCGGACCGCGGTCGATATCGAAGGAAGCGACCAAAATATACTCGACATGGTTCTCGGTGGACCCACGCGGGTACTGTGAGCGCAGCTTGCGAGGAGGATGCGCATCAGGGTTGTAGCGTCTCGGGGCGGACAGGGAGGAGTGTTGTGAAGACACGCCGGTCGACGGGGTCTTGGATTTGGAGCTCGGATTTGAAGAGCGATCCGTCTCGATAATGGGAGGCGGCTGAGGGGATCGCGACGGGCGAGACGTATTAGACATTGACGAAGGAGATCTCGAAGCTGGGAAACTGGAAAGCGACGTCCGACGACTGGGCCAGGGACCATTGGGTGGGGGATACTGGGTTTGCGTGTTGGAATAGTTGCGCGTGAGGAACGGTAACGCGGTTTGTGTTGAAGCCATGCTGAAGGGGTACTGCTTTAATTGCGGAGGCGATCAGATGGGTGTATGGGGATTCGAAGCGTTGCGCAAGCTGTCGGTAGCCAGAGCCATCCAGAATCGGATCGGATGCAGTCGAGGGGGTCCGTTCGGGGAGGTGCAGCAAGTAAGGTTGTCTCCAATTGAGAAGTGCGAGATTAGAAGGTTAACGGGCTCAGGGCCAAGAACTTCCGAAGGCAAGGATGTGACATGAACAGAAGGACCTAGAAGGCGGGAAGTTTGCGGTGAATCTCGATTGTCGTCGGGAATCGTGAAAAGGGTGTTGGTCGTCGTCAGGCAAAGTCCTGGAAGAAGTGCAAGGCGTTGTTGGTCTAGGGGGTGCGGGAGACAAGATAGGGAGGGCAGCGACAGGGCGATGAAATGGGTACGAGGGAGGAACGCAGGCGACGCGGCGGTACATGCAGCACGTACACTACTAATTAATTGGTTGGCTATAAGTGCGCAAACCCGTTCCGGAGTGGTATTCATACCCAGAAGTAAGGTATGCACAAATGACCGTCTTCAGGTCCAGGGTAGTAGCGTGAGGAGGCGTTCTCAGACGATTGCCGAATGCGCTCTTCGAAACGTCAGAAGCCAGCGACTGACTGACGGTACCCAATCTCCGTCAACGAGCGAAAACAGGATCGCCCCCCCCCAGGAATTAGAGGTGGTTACCAGAGAAGGAATATCCTGTTCCAAACGAACTAAAAGGCGTCAGTGCGTGGAAGAGTAGATCACCGAGACACAACCTGCTACGACGTTTGGTTTGGTCTCTGCCTCTGCTCTTCTGAGCCTCCGACCATTGTGGTACCTACGTTGTTTCCCTGTGGCCTTGAGTTCCAAACTGCCCGTACCTCCTGACAGGGATAGCCGAAGGCGTGATGCTTCTTTTGCTCTCATCTCGAATTCATTTTAGATTTAGATTGTGCAATTCAACTCAAACCGAATCCCCCCTTCAGCTCGAATAATGCTCAACTAATAAGGCGCGTCGAAGCAAGGTACACGCACCTCCTTCGGCCAAACAGGGCGGCAGATTGAGATGGAGGGAGGTCTGCCCCGGAGAGTAATGCCACAAATCGGACGTATGGTTGGTTGCCCTCCTCCCCCCCTTCTCTCCTTCTGCTGGCGGCTTTCCGCGGGTCGCTGGGGGCCAGTGAGCGGTGACAATTGGAGTAACTGGTGGTTACGGATAGATTCAGATTCAGATTCAGAACTCTTCAGCGCGTACCTCGGAAAGCAAGGACCAACCAGCTGAGGGGTAACCAAGATCCAACTATCAAGTACTAGTCGCCCTAGGTTATGCTGTCAGTTGATGACAGTGCGGCCTGACATCTTTTTCCGTGAGCTAGTACGCGATGTCTGCGAGAATGCGTCGACTAGGTATTCAATTAAAGCATGCAAACCAATGCCGATCTTGGATTTCAGGCGCCCCTACGAATACAGATATCTCTTTTGAAATACCCTTCCTTCAGTGGTGTGCTCCTCTCCTTTTGCTGGGCCCTATTTTTATTTGATTTTTCCCCCTTTCTTGTTTGTCGGCAGCCCCCAAGCGCCCCCTTGGTCCCTTGGTCCCCCTCCCCTTTTCCACGTTCCTCCCTCCCCGCCTTCCTTGTCCTCCCTGTTTTCCCCTTTCGAGAGATAGGTAGGCACCCAACCTAAATTCCGGCTTAGCGCCTAGGGTCCTTACATGAAACCCCTGTGGCTAAGGCCGAAGTGCTTGGGCACCTTGCACATGTCAGCTAAATGCTGTCCGAAGTCACAAGCCACAAGCCACCAACCACGAGCCACTTCACACCCCACTTCTGAGCCTATCATCGTGCACGGACGGCATGGTGATGCAAGGCTGGCGTTGTCACGGAGAGGGCGCCTCTGTTTACTTTCAGCCCCGGAGCCGTTATTGTCTTGTCTCTGAATTAATGCCTTTCCGCATAATGCACCACAACGCCAACTTGAATCCAACATAGAAGACCTACTTTCCCCCCTTGTTCTTTTCGAGAGGAAAAAGCCGACACCGACGACAAAACTCTGACTACTTACCCATTGTTTCTTTTTCAAAATCGTCATCGCCTCTTTGCGGCACTCCCACCACCGCCTCTTGGCCACCCCATATTTGTTTCGTATTGTTTACTTTGGTACCAAGTGGGCGCGCGGCATAGATCCATAGCAAGGCTTCCCTCTTTCCCACCCACATCTGTTCCCGCCCAAATCCCCCTTCGATATGGTAGGCTAGGGCCCATCTCGAGCGTGGATCATCAAAATCTCTTGGGAAACGCATGAATTTTGACCTGAAGAACCCACAACAGGCAATGCCCGCTGGCTACAAACCTTCCCCACTAGGGCCTCATGGCTCTCCTCGCAGCTCTCCGTTCAGAAGACCAGAATCTCCAGCATCACCATCAGCAGCGCGACAACCCGCGACCCAAGTGACGCCCTTCGGATCGCCGACGAAAGCATCCTACGCAACCAACAACGGGCGCTTTGGTAACCCAACCACACCGACAGACACGGCTGAGAGTCGGACACCTCGAGTGCGAACGCCACCTGCCGAGACCACCATGGTCTCGCCACTGCCTCTTCGGCCGGGGTTGAAGAAGGCGATGAGCCACGGGAATGCGCTTTCGCATCTGCAGCCCGCCCAAGTCAGACAGCTCCGGGAAGGGTTCGAAATCTTAGACCGCGACGGTGACGGAGTCATCAACAGAGAAGACGTAGCGGACATGCTAAGCCAGCTAGGTAAGGAGCTCGATGCGCGAAGGTCCCGGGTGTGACTGACCTAACACATTTCTAGGCCTTCCTTCCAGCGCATCCGATGTCTCACAGTTCTTCCCTCCGTCGGCCGCGCAGACGATGACGATGGCCACCTTTCTCAACTCCCTAGCCACGATGTTGGCATCATTATCGCCCCAACCCGAGCTCCTCTCCGCATTCTCTGCATTCGACGATGACGACAGCGGGCAGATTGACCTCGCTGAGCTGCGAGATGCACTGCTCCACACGGCGCCAGAACCCGGCGAGCGACCGTTGACGGAGGCCGAGGTCGAAAAAGTGATTGAGGGGTTCACAGGCAAAAGGGCGTTCAATCGCCACATGCAAGGCGGGTTGGGCAGCCGTCGCGAGGTCTTTAGATACCAGGACTTTGTCAACTCCATCATGGGGACCAACACGGCATCCGAGGCGGCATCTGCCGAAGGATCCGAGGATTAAAGTTGGGTTGAGCGAGTAAACAAGGCATCTGGCGTATGGGAGAGAAATGGGGTCTGACGACATACTATGTATGCGAGCGTCGCATGTGGAGACGAGCCGCCGCGGGGTGACGAGTACCATTAAACGGAGACGAGATTTGATGAATACATTCGGACATCACTGTACTTTTATTCATAGCCAGGACGTTGGATTGCGGTGGTATCAGATATAATTTCGGTTCGGTATCACAGCATTACGGTTCGTGTGCCAAGATGATCCGTTTGGCGCTGGGTAGCAGCGGCAGCTCGCTTCCGCAAAATCCATGTGATGACACAATCGAGGGACGGCGGGAGACAGACTCGGAGGGTCGAGATCGGGTGGGTACGGTCTTTCGAGGTCGAGTCGTACATCATTCGCATCCCCAATACTCACGCATGTGGTTTTTGAGTAATGCGAAGGGCTGGGGAAAATAAGCTGGTGTAGGTAGTGCATGCGTCTTTTCTGCACCCGTGCTTGATCCCAACTTGCATACATGTACGTGTACTCGAGGAAAACGCTTGGGCCCCGCCGTATCCCTGAATCTCATGTGGCCTTTTGTCGACAAGGAGGCATAGGATGGGCAAAGCGACGGCATGGTGATGCCATGAGCTCGGTTTGCAGGAGGCTGGGAGCTGCAAATCGACAAGGGCCACCCTTCCCCCTCCCTCCAACACCTGCAGCCTGCGTTTGCACCCGCAGTGCAGCACACATATTTCAAGGGGCGGGCGGTTGCGGACTGAGGCATGCATTGGTTGGTTACCGCTTGGAAGTGTTGTCTGGTTCTACTGTTACTGATACTCTACATGCTTTCGTATTTGCTTCAATAGATAAAAATCAATTATAAAATAAAATAAAATAAAATAAAAATAAAACCCGCCCGGGCAAAGGAAACGAAAGCAACTCAAAATTCAGGGACTTTTGCCCCCGTCTCTCCTCCTGGAACACAGCGCAGGTAGTGGCTTGGGTTCGAGTAGCATTAGAGATAGCAACACAACCTCCGGGCGGTTCGGGGTTCCCAGGGTGGGTGACTATAGATGACAGTGAGAGTTGATTGGTCAGAACTGCAGGGGTCGTTACAGGCCCCACCGAACCTTCTCGAACCGACCCGCTGGGTTGCAGTACATGGGAAAAGGCATTAGCCGTTTGTTGCAAACGCCTCGGTATGCCGATTTGCCCTTCTAGCCGTTACCGGACATCGGACTGCGGGAAGGAATTGGTTTTTTGGGCATTTGTCACTCGTTGGAAGACGACAATTCCCAATGCGCCCGCGACGTATCGTGGGATTTCTGGAGTGACCCGTCTTTCGGACGCTTTCTACAGAGTATCTTCACTGTAGAACCTTTTCATCAGCTCTCAGTAGCTTTCATCACTCAAATATTGGCTAGCTTGGTCCCCTGTCGACGCCTTGACGCAATTATGCTCTAGGGTCCGAAGCTGAAGACCCTCTAAACGGAGGCTGAACATGTGTCGAGCTCCTCTCTTGTGTACCAGGAGCGTACTCGTCATCCTGGTCCAGTTCCAGGTCCGGTACCATGAACGGTAGGCCGGAAGGCCCATCGGATATCTGCCTCGTACATCCACCGCGCGTGGTGGACAATCGGCCACTGAGAGAAATGAAACAAAATCGAGAAAGAAAGAAACTAGAGATGGAAAACAACAGGTGGCTAGGAGACGAAACAGCTTGGAACCACGACCAGTGGCAGCCGTCCGTCGATCTCGTCGTCCACCCACCGCTCGACAGGTATTGAGGTAAACAAACTGCAACTTGGAGGTTGCTATTGGCTCCTCGTCGGCTGCTAGTAGTCATCAGGAGACGGGACTGGGCCCTTTGGACAAGCTTCCTGTGGGGTGGATGGTGTGAGCGGGCGACTTGAAGTGGTTCTGGTTACATCAAACGCGGCCATTGGCGCAGGCGCCTCAGCATGTACTCAATACCATGCATGGTTCAATGGCCATTGGTGATGCGACTGATGACTTCTCGCTCATCCTGCCAATGAGAGTTTCCACGCTGCACGCCCAGCGCCTCCATTGCTGGACACACAAACACGCACGATGTGTTGCTCTGGGAAGGTTGTCTTGGGGGCCAGCTCTTGGGCATACTCATTGTACATTTCTGCGTGTCCTGCCCGCGTATTGGCTGGTGGTTGGCATCCCTTCCACATCACGCACACCCAGTCCAGGACTGAGGCAGCATCCAGGGCCTTTGTCTAGTCACCCGTCAAGACACCCGGTCGAGTCTCCGTGTTCCCCGTTAGGCGGAAGCCAAGGCCTGGTGTAGTGTACATAGGGTAGGCAGGAAAAGCAACAAGAGTGACGGGGGAAAATTGTGCACAGCTGATCAATCGTGAGAGAGATGCCTGCCCCCCGGCCGAGTAGCAAGGCTCTCTCACTCGCCTCGCTTGTTGTTTGGGTTTAATTTTGGTATTTCGCCTCTGTTCCTGCCTTGGGCCACCGAGAGAACGGCTGGAGCACAAAAGCCAAAACTTTGTGCAGTTCGCATCTGAAGCCTGCCACCGACTTCCTTTCCTGCTTGCGAACTTGGTTGCTTCACTGCTCATCAGTACCTACTGGACAGCTTGTTCCCCTCCTACCCCCTCCTCCCTATTTCATCCATCTGCCTGAACCCTCTGCGGATCCTCTGGCTCTCTCGTTCAAGCACCCTGCTACCGCTTCCGCCAGCTGCATCTCCTCTCCAGTGCCCACTCTGATGGGCTGTGTTTCCTCTGGCCGAGCTTCCTCCTCGCAGTATTAGCCTGGGCTTCCTTCCTTTCATAACTTTGCCTCCCGAGAGCCGACCAACCTCTCCCTGCTCCTTCTTCCTCTCTCACACACACACTCCTCCTCCTCTTCGTCTTTGTATTCTTGGACTTCGTTGAGGCGAAACTCAGTACCCAACTGCACACGTATACCGCACTACCTGCACACTTCCGCATTCCGTCAAGACGAGTCAAGCAAGGTACCACTCACTACCTGCCTTCCACCAGGCGCACCAGAGCCCAGGGGGGAAAAAAGGAGCAGCTTTTTTTTTTTTGTCTGTCCACCCCCCCTTCACTAGGCCCGTTAATACGCTTTGGGGAATCCGTCGCACAAGCATAACCTTGCAACGAGGTTACTTACCTAATTAACCAACAAAAAAATAAGCCTGAGCATTCTTTGGTTCCCCTCAGAGGGTGACTGCTTTATCAATGAAGCTCTTCGCAAAGAAATCGTCCAAGAAGCAAGGCCAGGACGACGACGACCACAACCAAGATCCGACTTACTTCCCCTCCTCTGAGGCTTCTTCTCCTACGAAGTCGCCCATCAAACCCCGATCCCCCACCAAATCGCCGACAAAGTCCCCCACCAAAAAATCCTCCCTGCCCGCATCCCCAGGCCCTCGGGAGACAAAGTCGTCGCGGACATCCCGAACTTTTGGACGCCACCCTACCGATCCCGGATCACGCAGGAGTAGCAAAATCGACCTTGACTCCCACCCTCTCAACCTCCCTCCGGAAGAGCGTGCAAAGAGACTGTCCGCTTTGTCAGCCATGAGTGGCAACGCCATGGATATCGACCGTGAGTCAAGCGCAGCGCCGTCATCGCCTGCTCCGGCCCCGGCTCCTGCTGCCGCGCCCCAGCAATCTCCTGCGCAGTCTTCCCCCTCAACCCCCAAGCTGAATGGCATCAACACCAATGTCAACGGCGACGGCGATGCCCCGGCCCCGCCCCCTCATAAGTCGAACCCCTCCAGCCCAGTCCCCACGACCGAGGACGAGGCCGAGGCCTACAAGGCTGCGGGCAACAAGTTCTTCAAGGACAAGGATTACAAGAATGCTATCCTCCAGTACTCCAAGGGTATGTCTTATTGCTGGTTGCGAAATCGATGGGTCCATGAGTTAACAAGTCCACTCCAGCTATCGAGTTGATCCCCGACTCGGCCACTTACCTGAGCAACCGTGCTGCTGCCTACATGTCCAATACCCAGTACGAGTACGCCCTTGAGGACTGCACCCGGGCTGCCGACCTGGATCCCGAGAACCCCAAGATCCTTCTGCGACTTGCCCGCATCTACACCAGCTTGGGCCAACCCCAAGAGGCTCTGCTTGTTTTCGGCCGCATCCACCCTCCCCCCTCCGCCAAGGACCAAGCCTCGGCCAAGGAGATGCTCAAGCACGTTACCGCCGCCCAGAGCGCTCTCCGTGATGGAACCGCCGGCTCAATGGTTCTCCATGCTCTTGACCAGGCAGAGCGTCACTTGGGCTTTGGCGCCTCCAGGCCTCGCAAGTGGCAACTCATGCGGGGCGAGGCATACCTTAAGATGGGTAGTGCCAATGCTCTCGGCGAGGCGCAGAACCTCGCCATGGCCCTGCTCAGGAGTAACAGTCAGGACCCTGAGGCTCTGGTGCTTCGTGGCCGCGCCTTGTACGCCCAGGGGGAAAACGACAAGGCAGTCAGCCACTTCCGCAAGGCCATCAGCTGCGACCCTGACATGAAGGATGCGGTCAAGTACCTTAGAATTGTCCAGAAGCTCGACCGCATGAAGGAGGAGGGCAATTCCGACTACAAGATGGGTCGCTGGCAGTCCGCCATCGAGAAGTATAGCGCTGCGCTTGAAGTCGACCCGGCGAACCGCGGCACCAACTCCAAGATTCTGCAGAACAGAGCGCTGTGCAAGATCAAGCTGAAGGAATACGACGGCGCCATTGCCGACTGCGAGCGCGCCATTAGCCTGGACTCAACGTACCTCAAGGCCCGCAAGACCAAGGCCAACGCTCTTGGCCAGGCGGGTAAGTGGGAGGATGCCGTGCGGGAGTGGAAGTCGATTCAAGAGCTCGACCCCGAGGACCGTACCATTCCCAAGGAGGTGCGTAAGGCCGAGCTCGAGTTCAAGAAGAGCCAGCGCAAGGACTACTACAAGATCCTCGGCGTTGAGAAAGATGCCGACGACAACCAGATCAAGAAGGCCTACCGCAAGCTCGCCATCATCCACCACCCGGACAAGAACCCCAACGATGAGCAGGCTGCCGAGCGCTTCAAGGATATCGGAGAAGCTTACGAGACCTTGAGCGACTCTCAGTAAGTCCAATATCCCGTGAAGAGGAACAACCCTTACTAACCAACTCCTCCGTAGGAAGCGCGCTCGCTACGACAGTGGTGAAGACCTCATCGACCCGTCCGACATGTTCAGCGGCGGTGGCGGTATGGGTGGTATGGGCGGCATGGGAGGCATGCACGGCGGCATCGACCCCGAGATCCTGTTCAACATGATGGGCGGCGGCGGCGGCGGCGGTTTCGGTGGTGGCGGCGGCTTCGGCGGCGGTGGTTTCCCCGGAGGGGGCGCACACTTCAACTTTGCCGATGGAGGCGGTCGTCCGCGCCAGGGCGGCGCCGGTTTTGGCGGCCGCGGCTTCAACTTCTCGACCTGACAATCCGAGTCAGAGGAAGATGAAACAGCAAACTGCGACAAGCCTGCCGAGCCGGCACGCAATACGGGCAGCTCGTTCGCCCAAGGATCGAGGAAGAGCCACACGAAGCGGCGCCGAGATGAGGGCGACCGACTTGTGGACAAGATCCGCCGGTACGGAGTCTGGATCGTGGCCGCCCTGGTCCTCGTCCCCGCGCAGCTCCTTATACTGGCGGTGGCAGCTGTGGGATTCGTGTACATTTGCATCATAGGGGCCCGGAAGCTGGGCATGCGGCTCCGCGGCGAGGAGTGAGCTTTCGACTGCGGACCTTCGCATTGGGGATATGTTTTATTGTTTCGGGATAGACTATGACGCACGGAAAAAGTCGCGCGCGCATGCACACACACACACACACACACACACCGGCGGCGTTTTACCAAGGCATCGAGACCATCCTCATGATTTTTCTTCCTTTTCACCGCCTTACTGCTTGGTAGACTCAGAGAGAAAGAGAGGGACATAGGGAGAGTCACGGCCCAATTTTGTGAACCCCCCGAACTTATGGGAAATGTAAAGAGAGAAGAGCAGAAAGGATCGGGAAGGAAATGGGCATCTTCGCACATCTCGAAAGCAGGGTGCTGTTTTTCTAGTCACGAGGTTGGGCATAAAATGACACCTGGTAATGGATAGAGTTGTGAGCGTCTCTTGGTTGGGGACGCCACACCAGCCAATTTTATTTTAACTCATTCCTGAATACTGTTCCTTGCGCTTTTCGTTGTGCCATGTTCTACACATGGCTCTGGGTATCAAATTCATCGCGCCTTGCTACCATCCCCCGGTCGTGCGCGTTAACCCCCCCCCCTCGTCTGCTCCGTAACCACATCGATGCCCCCAACCTCAAAATGACTTTGTGCTATAGCCAACCGTATTCTCTTCCTTTGGGCAACTCACGGGAACCCGGAGCAAAGGGTGGGAGAGAAGCTCCTCGTTTCCCAGTCCTCCCCCCCCCCGCGCCCGCTCACTCGGCCTCGGGCCTCCCATTCCCGGTAACCTTGGTGCTCTCTAGGACCCGCGCGACGTCGTCGCGCAGCTCGGGCATGCCGCGCTCGATGTGGTCGGCCAGGACGTCGCGGAAGCGGGCAAAGGCGCCCATCTTGCCGCGCATGAGCTGGTTGCCGCGGCGGACGAGCTCGACGAACTCGCGCGTGTAGATGTCCGGGTTGCGGCCGTTCTCGACGTACTGCACGAGCTCGGGCGGGATCTTGGGGAGCGCGCCGGGCAGGTCCGGCGACGGGGGCGCGCCGGCGACGGCCGTCATGTGCACGCGCTGCAGGGACTGGGAGAGCGCCTGGACGGACTCGGCTAGCGCGGGGCCCGAGGGGTTCGAGGGCGTCGCGTTGTAGGTCGTTACCTGAACCATGATCTGGTACAGGTCCTGGATCGTGTCCTTGAGCTGCTCTATGCGGGAGTGAGGAGGTCAGCGCAAGGGGAAAAGGGGTAGAAGCAGGCGAAGAGGGGGAGGGGATGCGTACGCTCCAGCTCCTCGGGAGTTGGTTTGTCGAGAGGCGCCATCTTGGTTGGTCGATTTGGTGTTTTTTCTTGTGTTTCTCACGGTGCTGTCGTGAATTGGAAAAGGGAGATCCCGGGTGAGCTATGTATCGCGGGCGACTTGCGACCGAGTTTGCTGTCGAGGTTGAGTTGAGACGCGAGGGACGAGGCTGGGTCTGGTCAATGGCAAGTTCGAAGTTGGAAGTATTGGCGGAATAGGTCTGCTGCCGGCACCTCCAACGAGTGTGGGGCAATCAGGTGCTGCAGGGGTAGTAAGTGCAGCTGCGACGGGGTCGGGCCGGTGGTCCCTGGCGCCGCGGCCGTCATGCCGCGACACCCCGGCCTTTCATAATCAAAGAAGCTCACCCGTGAACCCCTCCCCCCGGCCCCCCCCCCTTCTACATAATCCACCGGCGGTTCATACTTTGCTCTCTGCCAGAATTATACAGCGTAGCAAAAAGTAGTGTTATTAGGAGCCCAGTCGGTGACTAGGTGTTCTATTTTGAATGCTTCCGCATGTCGCACTACTGCTAGTGATAAGGATATCTCAAATACTTTATTCATGGCCCCGGAATCCATCATTTTCCGCCGAACAACTTTCGAAGAGCTTGCATATTCTTCTTCCTGCCCAGCTCCCGAGGCGAATCTGTGCCATCGGAGAGTAGCCTGTCCATACTTTGATTCTGTGCGTGGCTACTGCTGCTTTCGCTCATCATGCTCGCCATCTCCCCTGACAATCCTAGGCCAACTCCACGACTCACTCGTCCAGGAGCAACCATGGCCGTCTGCTTGGTTCCCAAGCGCGGGGATGGTGAGCGGATCGGATTGTACCGCTCCAGATACTCGGATGACTGGGGCGGCGGTGTTCGACGGACGACGCCGCGCCGTGGGATGCGAGCCGGGGCTAGCAGGCTTTGGGGCCTGGTGCGACGGAGCTGCGGTGGTGGGGTCTTGTACCGCTGTATCTGCTCCGAGGGTGTTTCCGGTGGCGTGACGTACCCTGACGACGTCGTCGTACCCGACTTATCGAGACGCTCGAGACGGGACGCCATACGTGACGAAGGGCGTTTAAGGGGCTCGTTGCTCACCCATGAAAGGGGAGGCGCACATCTGATCTCGGGAGGCGTCCAGACCGAAGAGGAGCCAGGTGGGGTCTTCAAAGGTAACGAAGAATGGACGACTGTAGCAGTTCGGGTGGTCGATTCAGATGACCCCGCTGACCCCGATGTTGTCGTTCCTGATGTTGGCGTCGCCGGTGTCTGCATCAAATGTCGAGGGGGGGTGCTAACTCCCTGCCATTGCTCCTCTGATTGCGAAACCTCATGGAATGGTTGCATCCATATCGGTATGGGCTTTGTCGGACTCGGTTGGAAAGTAGGTTGGCCTATGGGATCGTTGATGGAGACGTATATCGTGCACTCCGCAGATGGTGTTGCCAGATGCTCCCTGACGCGGTCATGCGACCCGTCTCCCGCTCGACGGAGAGAAGACGAGTCTCGGCTCAGCGTTCGAACAGACTGTAGCTGGGTCAGAAAGAGCCCATTCCCCTTCCTGGGTGACTTACCGCTGGGGCCCTTCTCAGATGTTCTGCCCTGCTCTCACCAGCATCCCATCTCGCCCGGCTCAACCCACCGTCTGCCCTCTCGACCCTGCTCAGCCCCTTTTGCACCACGTCTTCTCCCTCCGTACTCAGGTAACAAGCAGCACACAGCGGCGGCACTTCGACCTCCCTCATGCGGCCCTTGTCAGCGGTCCCGGCAACCCGTTGTATCGTGCTACTGCTCCCTTCCCCATCGACACTGTGGCCCTCGTCGAAGAGCTCTGACAACGGCATTCCACGATGCACCAGCTTGCTCCCGCAGAAAAGACATCCGTAACACGAGCGGTGCCAGAAGCACTAGCCTAGGCTGACGCATTCGTCGCCACGGTAGACGATTTCCCCGCAGACCCAGCAGATGGCAAGGTCGATGAGCGCCGCGTAGCAAGCCGAGCATGTTAGTCGTGCCCCGTGGCCGACGACGTGAGGAGGGTCCTCAGACGTCTGGTAGCAAAATGAACAGGTGAATGGGAGCGAAGCACGCGGGACCATGTTGTGCAAGAGAAAACACCGTATGATGCTGCCGGAAACAAATTATGTTTGGGAAAATTGAACATGAAGCGGGCGTTAGGTTGCTGACGAGAAGCGTTTTGTTATGGCGCAAGGCGGGGTCAGCTTGGTTGCTCCCTGCCGACGATGGCAACTGCTTCAAGAATCAGGAACGAATTGACCCTACCTGCATGTTACGTACCCGCAACTGCCGCTCGTCAACTGGCGCGACGTGACTGGTAATGAGATCAGCTCAAATCATAATGCCATTGTGTTGTAAGAATACAACTTTTGAAGACCCGAAAGCTCAGCCAAGGTAAACCATGGCCGATACCTAAGCAAGACAACCCTTTTGCCAACTCCAGTCGATAGGTATGGTACAGAATGAAACATAAACAACGCCGAGGCCACTGCTTCTCCCCAAGCAACCTCCATGGCCCAGCCTACCCAATCCCTCCTTTCAAAGCAAAACATCCTAGTTACGCCGGTCGTATACGCCTGTGACCCCGTACTGCCAATGGCACTAGTTGTCAGATGCAACTAACACTACGTGTTCCATCCTCCAGATATTTGCGTTTGTCGTCATATAGTACAGGCTCGCAACACCAAAACTTAGCATCGCAAAACAATGTGTGGGCTCATCATGCCCTCAATAACCATTCGTGCAACGTTCAGCGTCGCATCTTGGGCTTCGCGAGCATGTTAAGTCGGCTTAAGCTCATGCCGCCGCGCTTCATAGGGCTAGGTGACGGGGCAGCCCGAGAACCCTGAATCTTCTTCCCCGTGCCGGGGGTTGTTCCCATCAGTCTGGGAGCAAGGAGAGCATCGCCCTCGGGAACATCCTCAGCCTTTCGTCTCTTACCGGCTCTCTCAGCTGGCTTCTCCTCAAGGTCTCCCTCTTCTTCACGGGCCCGAGCCCGCTTCTTGTTGGGCATGCCGTGGGGCACGCCAGCGAGCAGCTGCATGGGAGACCTGTTCTCCTTGTTCGCGGCGGATTCGGCGGCGGTCGGGAAGCTACCCGGCATGTCAAACGAGTCCCGGACATGACGTAGGCTAGCCTGTCCAGCAGACGATCCAAAACCAGTAGGCGAGGCGCTACCAAACCGAATGGTGTGGTCGCTGCGGAAGGTGAACGTGCCAGGAATAGTCGGGGGCAGGTCGTTGCTGCTCTCATTCTCCTTAGTGGCGGTCTTCTCGTTCGCCTTCTCAGACGGGCTGTCGACATTTAGCTCGGGATAGAGACCATCGTCCTCCTTTCTTTGGGTGACGTTGCTGAGCATGGCGTCAAGGCTCGGGTACTGAACCTCTGCCTGTTTGCGGGTGGGAGTCATACTGGCAAAAGCTCGGTGTGCGACTGTATTAGGAGCGGCAGCGGCAGCGGCCCGGTCAGTGTCCGGAGTGAAGTCAACCCTCTTGAACAGTTTCCTTCGTGGAGTGGTGAACGGAACAGCGTGAAGAGGCTTCTTGCCCGCCGCTTGCGGCGCAGGGGTTTGCGAGATACCAGAAGCGGGCTGTGGAATAGCACTCTTCGCCTGGTCCAAAACTCCCTTGCCGCCGCGCAGGATCGACTTGACTCTTTCAAATCGGCCTGGGCTCACAATCCGTCGTTTCAGCTCGGCCGTCTTCTCGAACGCAGTGAGGTTGCTGGTCGTAGAAGACTTCGTGAGACCACCCAGTTCAGGCTTAGAAGGCGACTTTCTGAGACTTCCCAGGTCGGGCTTGCTAGCTGACTTGGTCAGCGTGCCAGGAGGAGGCATTCTGCTGCCGGCGGTGCGGGCCAGCGAAGAAGCGGTAGGGCTCGTCAGGGATGCCAGGCTAGGTTGGGATCTAAGACCAGCAGGAGCGTCGGTTCCGCTCGACTTGGGGCGCGGAATAGAGCTGCCATCGCGGGAAACAGGTCGAGTCGAAGAGGCGTCGTCCTCAAAGCGTTGTCGCACACGCTTGACGGAAGCGGGAGGCTCGATAAGTGCAAAGAGACGAGCCTTGGGCCGAGCACCAAACGGAGCGTTCTTGGAGTCGCTAGAGTCCGTGTCGTCTAGATTGGCCTTGGAGGGAGACCGCTTAAGGCTTGTTTTCTGTTGAGTGGGCGTGCCGGGCACGCCCAGGTTGGTCTTAGAAGGCTGCTTGAGGATTGACTTTGGGTGAGTCGGGGTGTCTTGTAGGTTGGCCTTTGAAAGGGACCTCTTGATACCAGACTTCGGATGTGTAGGGGTGTCATCCAAGTTGACCTTGGAAACGGACCGCTTCAAGCTAGACTGGGCTTGACTGGGCGTGTCATCAAGGTTCGCCTTGGACTGGGTACGCTTCAAGGCGCTCTTGAGCGGAGTGGCTCGGCCAACTTGGGCCCTGAAAGATGAGGGATGACCTTCGATAGAGTCCATCTTCTTGAACTCGGCCATGTGGGCGGCGCTGAAGCGACCCGACTTGCCCCGGGCCTTGGCAATTCTGCGCCCGTTGACTGCCTCATCCTCTCTCTCCAGCTCGCGCTTGGCGAGCAGCTCCTCTTTGATTCTGGCGGCTTCCTCGCGCAGGTCGTTCATCATCTGCTGGGCGTCGTTGCTCAGGCCAGTGTCACAGGCAGGCTGCGCAACGCGGAAGGTGAAGGGCGATTCAGGCACACCGGCGGTTTTGGAAGGCGTCGTCTGGTGGTCGGCGTTCTTGTCGGAGAGGTTCATATCTCTGAAACCAAGCCAGGTAGCCGAGGGAGGTGCGACGGTGTGGTGTACTTTACTCGGGTGCATTTCGGACAATGGCGCCTTGATGTTCGTAGATGAGGAAGGTGTGGCAGGATCGTGGTTGGGAACAACAAGGGCATCCAGGCTTTTGGCAACCTCTTGCGAGGAAGGAGTTTCGTCGCGCTCAGCGACGGCAGCAAGAGTAGATTTGGATTTTGGCTGTAAATAAACAAAATGTTAGTCGGGGTCCGCGAATTGTTGTTTTTGTTTTGTTGGCACAAGCGGTCAAAGAGCTTCCTCACCTTTGGCGTGCTTGCATTGGCCAAACGGGCCGAGCGACGGCGGGGCGGCGACATTGTGATTAATGGCTGGTCAGTGAGCGTTATCAGCGTAGTTTGCTGGAATGGCGAAATATCAAAAGAGAGCGAAGGAGCAAGACGAACGAGGTCGATCCAGCGAGGCCTTTGTGTTGAAGGACGAGAGGTAGATGATGTCAGGCGAGAGCGGATAGGGATTGTTTCGGTAAGGTAGGTAGGTAGAGGGCAGGTGGGTACGTAGAGCGCGACGGGGATCGTTGGAGGAGGGGCTTCTCGTTTGTTTACATTGAGCGCCGAAGTCCAATTTTTGATTGGACGGAAACGAGCAGACGGTCCAAGCTCCCGCCCTAGGTCTGCGGCGGATGAGGTGGGGCCACAGTGGGAGAGGCCGTCTTGTTCACAATCTATGCGGCGAACTCGCAGTGAATCTGTGCGGCTCCTCTATCTGGTCTTCGTGATCCGCCCAGTGTTAATTCATACTTGGATGACCCTCATGGGTTGTAAACAAGGGGAACGCGTGGCTATGGAGCCCCCTTCTACCTGTACTCATTCTCGAACTGTCTTTCGTTTCATCAGACTTCGCGCATCTCATATTGTCTGGACCCGGTGCAACGTCTGCCATGGCACGACTTCATCGTCACCCCTGCCACTGTCGTTGGAACCCGTGTTTCTTCGATGACCTGGAAGGGATTGAACCTTTAGGCCCTTGGCAGGGATGGACGTAGTGGGACTACCCGTTGCATCTAAGCTTTATGTGACAACCACAGCACAAATCCGGCCCAAGTCATCATGACAAGGAACACAACCTATTACCGACCTTCTTTCCTTGACTGCAATCACTCGTCTTGTTTTGTTCATACCTTACCTCGTTACATTTGACTTAATTCCTGAATTATGTATGTCTCGACTGGTTCATGATAGCAGTAGTGTTGACGTGCGGTTAGCTCGGAGTAAAATCTGATGGGTCATGTCTCATGGGCAACCTGAAAACCATGGCCTGACGGCGAGATGTCGCAGGGGGATATGCCCGGCCCACGGCCCTCGGAGACACGTATGCCCGTAGGAAGGGCTTTCCAGGGAGTATATTACTCATCCACTCATTAGAGCTCCTTTCCTAGAGTCTTTACAATACAACCGCACTTCCGATGCCTATTTCTACGCGTCTGCCCGCGACACGAGAAAAAGAATTTGACGCAGCTGGTCGAACGGGCACGGCAGATTCTCTTCTGCAATCATGGTACGCAAAACCGCCTCGTATACCGACAGTAACGGAGCATCCGGCGGAGGAGGTAGTCTTTATGTGGCCAACATGTGCCGCCACTTGGAATATCTAGAGTTAATCAAATTGATCAGCCGCTATAGCATCACTAGAAAGAGTTAAAGTATTACATTGATTAGACAATGCATATACCGTGTTCAACAGGTTGGTTTATTTTAGGCAAACTCCGAGACGGAAAAGGCGTGAAGGACGAGCTCTGAGCTATCTAGTTTGGCTCCTCTGGCCGGACTGGAAGAAGAAACCACTCCCACGAACACAAGCATTGCACGAGACCAATTGCCGCAGCTTTCCATGTAAAACTTAAGGGCCGTCCAGCCCCGAGGAACCACGGGCCTTGTTCTTGCCTTTTCATTTCTCGTTA
Source organism: Colletotrichum somersetense (assembly GCA_030867255.1). Classification (NCBI taxonomy): domain Eukaryota; kingdom Fungi; phylum Ascomycota; class Sordariomycetes; order Glomerellales; family Glomerellaceae; genus Colletotrichum; species Colletotrichum somersetense. The sequence goes on along the minus strand of MU843426.1, from coordinate 424,125 downwards.
CTCCTGAGCTTCAACGATATTACAGACTCAAAACTTCATCAATCTCCAGACAAGAAGATTGCCAAGCCCCTTGGGTTTCCGTCAACCATTACTGCGGTCTTCCGGACCTGGCGGAGGGCGTGTTCCGAGAGGCCGAGAGTGTCTTATTGTAAAACATGGGCTCAAACAACGGATGATATGTAGGCGGGAGAGCGCACGAGTGGCGTTCCGCCCTAGACGTAACGCACTTCATGCGATCATAGGTGTTGCTTCCACTGTTTTACTCAACGCGGGAGATGTAAGACAGGCAATATAAAGATGGCATCGTCTCACAACTATCAAGGTAGCATGGGGGAGTAGTATAAAGAATCCCTTCACCTGTCATATCAAATGAAGAGAACACGACTTGAGCGCAGGGCCTCGCGTGTTGTCCGGTTGGCTCAGCTACCATAACAAAACTGTGCCAGCACGTAAACTGCGAGTGTTTGAGTCGCAGGCGGCCAAAAGCCGAGCTCAATGCAGCACGACAACCGGCATAAAAGTAGACATGGCTCCACGCTCCAAGAAGTCGAGTTGATAGGAAGATGCGGGATATGTTTCTGAAAGCAGTGCTATAATTCGGCTCGGAAGCCGCCGCCTGAACACATCCTGGATCTGCCGGGGCTCGACCATTCTCGAATGCTTCCTGAAAGAAAGCTGTGCGGCCCTCAACACCCTGTGCGGTGTTCGATAAATGGAAACGACAATCATGTTGATTTAACGGCCGTCACCGGGGCTTGCGAATTGCGTGTCTCGGGGACCTCATCCGCTTCACTCTTCTTCAGCGCGGCCTCCGCCTTGGCTCGCCTCTTCCGCGCGCGTCGGACTTCGATCTCAACGTCCTTCATCTCAGCATCCACCGATACCAGCTGCGGGATGATATCTTGAACAGCCTGAACCGAGAGCGTCTGCGCCTGTCGCAGAGGCATCGGCGCCAGGATGCCGAACCACCGGAGGGGGTCTTTGCTTGTCTTCATATGCTTCTTCGTCCTTCCGTCCTCCTTCTCTTGGGCCTCACCCTTGGCCCCATCAGAAGACATTGTCTCGGACTCATCATGCGGAGCCTCATCAACGGCACCGGGCGCCCGCTCCCCGAACTCCTGGCCCCGAGCCTCACGGGTCTCCGCCTCGTCCTCCACTTCCGCTGTCTTTGACAGCGTCACGGTGTCCGCAGGTTTGACAACCTCGAAACGGGGAACACCCCTACCGTCTGCAGAAATTTCGAGGACCCTCGAAGCCCGCATGCGCTCGTCGTAGTAGTCGGGGCCATATCGGATGCCCCTCTCTGCAGAGAAATTTGCTCTTGCGATGTTTTGATACATGCCGGCCTGGGCCTTGCCAAGGCGCTCGCGCAGAACCATGTACTTATCCAGCAGGACGAGGTAGCGCTCCAGCAGGTTGTCGAGGTGGTCCGTCTCCATGTTCGCGTGAACGTAGGAGTACGTCATGTGTGCTGCTTGTGTTGGTGAGAGAGAGAGGTGAGCTGGCAGCAATGTGGCTGGTGTACAGCATTTGGTGCCAGCTTGCGGACCGGTGGCTTTTGTTGTGGCTGACGTATGCACTGTTTGATGAAGCCTGCACGTGTGATTGAAAAGGCCTTCGAGGTTGCGGAGCGGAGGCTGTCTGACTATGGGCGAGAAAAGGGGATCGAGTTGAGCTCTGTAGCCTGCAGGGCCACTACCGGTATGCATGAAGTCGATAATCAGCTGTAAGCTTCAAAAGCACAAGGGATTTGTGGCTTGGGCGATGATCTGCACAGAGGAGAGGATGGTATGCAGGGGTGTCGCCCTGAGCTAGTGATTTCCAGGACCCAAGTCTGCCGCAGCAGTAGCGGTACTTTTTATCTCTCGAGACGCCATGGAAACCTTAAGCCAGAAATTCACTGCTGCTTAGTATCAGTACTTAAAGCATACCTGCCTACTAACCGCGGGAGCTGTAAGTCCTGCGAAGCAAGCAGTACAGTCAGAGCAATTTCCCATGTGCGACTGCGTGCCAAGAGCTCCATCCAAGTCATTTCCGAGCGGACAATATCACACGCCAAGACCGACTTCTAGTTTACAGAGGAAAACGGCCGAGCAAACAACACGAAAACAGAACGCAATGCAACGGCAGCAGTTCCCCCAATTGCTTAAAGACTGAGGCAATGGCGAGGACTGGCAGCAAACCCAGATGAGAACAAAGAACGGCGAGATCGTCCAGTCCACTTCCCTTTGAAGGCTCGCTTTACCCTGCCATGGAAGCCAGGAAGCCAGGAAGTCGCCAGGTCGGTTGTCTATTCTACGTAATGCTCTCATATCCCACGAGACGATTCTGGCATGGCTTGGTGTTTCAGCTTTCGATATCGACGGCTGGGCCAGCAGGGGAGGGATGCCGTCCGAAAAAGGATATGACAGACAGGAAAACCTACAGACATCGCAACACCTGTCAAGAAATGGTCCGATTACCCGTCGAGACTTATTTCCCGTCGTCAACGACAAAAATATCGAGCACGAGCAGAGGGGGGGGCGCGGTTCCTCTGCGTCGGCGATACCCGTTCTTTTAATCACATAGGACCCTGGGCGGCGATGGCAGACAGGATTGGAGATGGACGGCTAAAAGGCAAGCGAAGAGCTCGGCTCTCACTTGGTAAGCGGAACGATGGTGGGAAACCATAGAAGACGGGCATGATGCGAGATGATATGCAGGTCGGGCCATGCTGTGAAGTACCGGAGTCATGAATGGATGGATGGAAGGATTGAAAGAAGGTCGTGGTTGCCCGCTGGCTGGCCCCGTCCCGGCTTCTTCCCTGTACCGAGGAGACTGCTTCAAATGCGTATTCTCCATAAGGAATGAAAGACATTTCCTGACCGCACAGCCGTTCTCTGTCCGCCTTGCCGTTGTCGCGATTTCCATCTTGGAGGCAGCAACACAGAGTGGCGGATGCGAGACGGCAGGCAGCAGCATGAGGATTGCATAGCAGGTGGGAACTGGCGGACACGGCATACCTACGGGTGTGATGGCGTGTCATTGTCGAGCGTCGAGGCCATGGCATGGGTCGAGCCATACCTAGACAAAGAAATGCTTGCCGAACAATCCGTTCGTTGGATGAACCCAATCACCGCACAGGCACCCCAAGGCATGCCAGACCTGATCGTTAACACTCGACAAGCGGCCAGAGTTACGGCACTTGCCTTGCTCGGTAGGTAGCAGTGAACCAGTCTCGAGGTATGGAACCAGTGAGAATAGAGGTTGTAAGGAATGTTAATCCCGTGATCCTTTGCTTCTGGCGGAGGTGCCGATCCACCCGGGGACGACAACCATCGCAGGCCGATGCAATTTTACTTCACAGTACCTACCTGGGCAGCGTCGGCTAGAGGCATGGAGCCGGTGGGCCAGATGCCAGAGTGCGAAGAGTCGTGTTGCTATCTACGTATGTATTTGGAAGATGAAAAGAATTGATTGCTGGTCAGTCTATATACCTATGCGGCGCTCATCCTCCTGCCGCGATAGTCGAGCGCACCACCCATTAGTGGTCCAATCTGGGATTTAATGTGAGGCGTTATCGGTTATCGTGTGGAAATCGTCGGATGATTACGTGAAAGGGGATAAGTGACAGAAGATTGGTGAAGAAAGTTTGCCGGACAAATCTGAGCTGATGCCCATCATCGACCCCATGGATGCCCATATCCAGAGGCTGTTGGTTTCTTAGGTATGTAGGTGGAGGACGGGAAAAAAAGACGACCGGTTCAGATAGAATGTGTGCTCAATTCTTAATCAGCCGTAGGCCTTAGCCAAGGAGCCGACGAAATCTACCCATTTTACCACCCAAGTACCGAAGGAACCGCTTTGGGAGATGCCAGGCAGTGTTGATACGTTGGCGGATATCAATCTCATATCTGCGGAAGGACATACATGCATGCGTACATGTCACTCACTGTCTGATGAATTCTGTGGAAACCATGCGAGTGTCTTGCATCGACTGATTTGCACGCTGGTATGAGACGAAACGAGGCCTTGATGACAGGCGCGAGCAGGCCCGAGCCATTCGACAAAGAGGTCGTGACGGTGTTGCTGTGTGTATCGGGAAGCAAAGAGATAATCAATTAATCTGATGGATGGCACTGGTGTGCTTGTGTTCTGGTTCCTCCTGCCTTGCTTGTTCGTTCAACAGGAGTACACGAAAAGATAGAAAGGTAGGTAGGTAGGTACCTTGGATGCACCTTCCTGGAAGATTGACACCTATAGGTAGCTAGGTACCTTACTTCGAGTTTGCAAGGAAGGCGATAGGAGGGTGGAGGCGCCTCAGGCCCTAAACATCCATCCCTCAATCTGCGTAGCGACGAAGGTCCTGTCCTGTGGACGCGACCTCGCTCGGCACAGCAAAGAAAGCATCGATGGCACCTTTTACGGCGACTGCGACTGCCTCTCGTCCTCGACCGCACCGCATCACCAAGGACCGTCCTGGGCAACCCAGGCACCACGATGGGCTGCTGACCCAAGATCTACCCTCAGACTCAAAAGTCTAAGTCAGCGGATGGCTCTTGGCCAAGAACAAGGGACGATGACCCCGCCCGCCCACCTTTTACGGGGTTTAAAGATGGAGGGAAAATACCTAGCGGCCAGCGAGAGCGGTGAGGAACCAAGTCCCATGCCCACCGTTTACACTACCATACATACCTAGTACTACCTACCTACCTACCCACCTATGTAGACAATTGTTAGTGCCCTGTGTCCGACCCTGAGCGAGACGGTGGGGGAAGGGACCACAAGTCTGGAATCCCCCAAGGCTTTTTGTCCAGCGCATCATCCTGGCCAGCGATTAGTCCGTTTAGGTTTGCCGAGTTTGAGTCCTTGGGGCGCATCAGCGTCAGCACCGCCAAACGCTCCTCTCCATCTCAACGACAAGTCTTGCTGGCAGCGCCGGGCGGCTGCTTGCGTGCTCATCCGTGTCCATGCTGCGTCCCATTCTCTTCTGCTATTAGTAGAAAGAGTGAGAGCAAAATAGGAGACGGGAGAGGTCAATTGGAACTGTGGTAACCAGACAAGGGCATTGATTGTACTGGAAATGGACGGCTACGCCCCCCTGAAGGGTGTCGTGAGGCAGATTGGAAGCAAGCCAGCCCGACGGGCTTGGGAGGATGGGAGCTCCAACCGGAGAGCAGCACCATTCTTCCTTCCGCCCGCCATGGGCCTTTCATGGTCCGGCACCTAGGTACCTTGCTGCATTGAGATACGGCGCCGGGTAGAGGGTTTGGAGAACCATGGGTGGGCTTCTCCCTCTGCGACCAAGAGGACATGGCTGGGACATGGCGACCTTCCAGGTTAGGCCATGTCCTTCAGCCAACACTACACTACGCCAAACCGTGTCAAGGAACAAGGACAACCGACAAGACGCCATCCCACCCATCTTGGAACAGTGAACTCCTTCATCTTGTACTCTGTATTATACTGAGGTACGACGGAGTGCCAATCCCAACCCTCTGCAACTGTCAGTCAGCCCCCTGCAAACATCGAACTAACACGAGGCGAGGCGTACAACCTGGGAACCGGAGACTTGAAGCCCCCCCCCTGACACGAGCACTCCCCTCTCCCGCCATCACCACCAACGAGCCACTCGGAGGAGGAAAAAGACGAGACAACGGGTGGCTCTCCATTCCCTTGCCTGTCTTCGTTGCTTGCTCGTTGACCAGACACAAGGGGCCCCTTTTTATCGGACACCCTGCCCCCTGACTGGTAGCGTAGAAGTAAAGTGCCCGGAGGTCAGTATTTCTGATTGAATCCCACCCATCATCTTGGTACAATATATACCTTGGGTAGTTTACAATGGGCTTGCTGCAAAGCTGCTCAACTTTAACTACCAGCGGGCTGGAGGTTGTCCTCCTGATCCAGCCGTGGTCCTTTCAGCCCTGAAAAGACCAAAAGCGCGTGGCTCACGCTGCATGGGCAGAGACTACTTTACTGGTAAAGAAAGAGAGAGAGAGAGAGAGAGAGACACCAGGAAACTCCAAATGACCTGAGGAGGAGAGCAAACACGTTGCATATTTCCCTAGGTTTGCTAATCAAACCAAATCCAGCGGGAAACCAATTTTCTGGTTTTTTTCTTTTTGGGCATGGTAGCAAAGCAGAGCCAGCCAGCCAGCCAGCCAGCCAGCCAGACAGACAGACAGACAGACAGACAGACAGACAGACAGACAGACAGAGGGGGGTGAGAAACTGTCGACACTTCCCCTGTGCAAGGTTGTCTTCCCGCAGCCTTCCACTGCCAACGGTTGACTACCATCCCCTCCCCTCTACTGACTGACTTGCACTGACACCGACTGGCACTCGATATTTCTGGTCTTACCCCCCATCTTCCAAATTATCTTATTGTTCTATGTGCCCCTCCACTCCCTCCCTACCCAAGGGGAAAGAGGGAGAGAGAGAGAGAGAGAGAGAGAGAGAAAAACCCTACAGCCTGCTCTTGCTCCCTACTCTCTGCCCTTGGCTCTTTCCTTTGCATCGTCTCCAGGCGGCATGCCTGCCTGCCTGCTGCTCATTTGACAGGAACCCCGCAAGGTACTGCTGCTACCACCACCACGGATACTGCTACCGCCAATTACCTAGTTTACTTACAAGTTAATTACTGCCTACCCTCCCCCTTCTTCTAATATCAGTATTCCTTCACCCTGTTTCCACTTTCCCGCGTTTGCTTCTCGCTGCTCTGCTACGTGCATCAAGACCACGGCCGACGCCATCGCTCCCCCAAAAAATAAATCCCCGACGACATCTACTTACTTGTGACCCTTCCTTGCCGTCCCTGGCTGGGTCCCCTCCCCTCCCCTCCCCTCCCCCCCGGTCCCGTCATCGCCTATTTTTCACTCGTTACTCCCCTGTCTCGCCTTACTCTTACCGACCTTTTACTTCGCCGTATCTTCTCTCACCTAAGTAGTACTAGCTAGTCCTCCTCCTCTTCCTCCTCTCCACCTCCACCTCCTGCTCCTCCTCCTGCTCCTCCTCCTCCTCCTCCTCCTCCTACCTTCGCCTGCCCACAACCAACCACACACAGGACTGGACCGCGCTCCCTGCTCTGCTGCTGCTGCCGCTGCCATTACTGCACACACCCAATCCACGCCTTTATTCATCCTCCCCGTCCCCCTCGCCGGCCCCCCATTTCGATTCCGTCCAGTCGACGCCCACGTCCACATCCACGTCCCACGTCTCCACCGTCCATCTTTCCCGCCCTGCAGCGACGGGCAGCCACCACCACTACCATTCCCACTACTACCACTTACCACTCTCGCTGCCACCCACTCCAACCCCCCAAAACTACCCACGCTCGTCCCAGCGCTGGAAATCACTTCCGACTCCGACCCCGACCTCGACAAGACAAGACACTTCGACACGACGCGCCGCGCGATAAGGGAGAGACTGCGAGACCAGTCTTAATCATTTTCTTTCCCACAGGTCTTTGCTCCTGCTCAGGAGCATCACTGATCTAGACAATGGTGGTCGCTACTATCAAGTGCGTACTTTCTGAACCTCTCGCCTTTCTTTCGCCTTTGCCCTCGCCCTCCTTCCCTTCTCTCCTCCCTGTTTCCCATGCTTGCCGTCCCTGCCCTTCGCCTCCGTAGCCTGCCTGCCTGCATGGTCTCGATGCTGCTCGTCTCGTCAATGTCGCAATCAACTGCCCTCGTGTTGGTTGGAGGTAGTCGAGGTGGGAGGCCGTTCTGCGCGGTTGCCCATCCTTACTTGACTTGATGATCCACCCAGGGGGTGCAGGTCATCAAAGCGCGCATGTCATTCAACATTTCATTCAATACCGATACTGATCTCTCTCTTGTTTTATGTTTTAGGTGTGTTGTCGTCGGCGACGGTGCGGTCGGAAAGACGTGTCTCCTCATTAGCTATACGACGAACAAGTTCCCCTCCGAATATGTCCCGACCGTTTTCGATAACTACGCCGTCACTGTTATGTGAGTCCCTCTAGCACATCTGAACATCAGCACCGAGTCTCTAGGGTCTTCCAAGATACCTTCATTGGATGGACGGAGAAGACGGGTTCGGAGGAATGACCATGCTCGTGACGATGGTAGTTGGAGTGATCATTCCGGGGCCATTTTTTGCTGACGGTCGTTTTTTCCCAGGATCGGTGACGAGCCTTACACTCTAGGACTGTTTGATACCGCCGGTCAAGAAGATTACGACAGGCTTCGCCCTCTCTCGTACCCCCAAACCGACGTCTTCCTCGTCTGCTTCAGCGTCACATCCCCCGCCTCGTTCGAGAACGTCCGCGAGAAGTGGTTCCCCGAGGTACATCACCACTGCCCCGGCGTCCCCTGCCTGATCGTCGGCACTCAGGTGGATTTGCGTGAGGACCCTAGCGTTCGCGAGAAGCTTTCTAAGCAAAAGATGTCCCCCGTACGGAAAGAGGATGGCGAGCGGATGGCAAAGGACTTGGGGGCGGTCAAGTACGTCGAGTGCAGTGCTCTGACGCAGTACAAGCTGAAGGATGTCTTTGATGAGGTATGGGTTTCCGGGCTCCGTCTTGCCCCCCCTCCCTTTTCTTCGCGCTGGGAACCAAAAACTGACATGCATCCCCAGGCGATCGTTGCGGCTCTGGAGCCTCCTGCCCCGAAGAAGAAATCACACAAGTGTCTTGTCCTCTGATCGTAGGACCCTCAACGTATAGGTCTTGCTTTCCTCCCGTCCTGCCCGGCCCTGGCTCTGGCGGTGAGCAGAGACGCCGAGAACCAGGCTTGGGCTCCCCCCCTTGCCACCTGGGTGCGCGCGCAAACGGTTCCGGGTTTCCGGCTTTGAATTGCACTTTGCACCTCTTTTTTTGTTTGCAGCGCGCATGGCATAAGACACGCTGGGCCTTGATTAACCGCAGCAGTGGACCGACCAGGAACGGTCGTCCCTCGCAACGTAATGGATTGGGACTTCCTGGTTCAGCGACAGCGAGGATTTGGATTTGACCATCTGCCCGGCAGTCAGAGCTTCTAGGCATCTCGTCACCATGGGGGGCAGGCTTGCGAGGGAAAGGGGAATGGGCAAGGCGACGGGCTGTATTTCCCCTTCCGTATTTCGTTCACCAATTCCCAAGTCCTCTCTCCCTCTCTACTCCTCACCTCTTTTACCAAGGCCCCAAACCCTTTTCTCTCACCCCGACTACTCTTTGCTGTGGCCCGGATCATGGTGGTTTTCTCGCTTCTTTCTACATTTAGGGATGGGTAAATTCATCACGCAGGCAGGAATACTTCGATAGGACAGTTTGGCGATTGGAGTGCACTTTAAATCTATGGCCTTTATTTTTTTTCCCCTCTCGCACTGACCTTGGGCATTGTCTTACGTTCGTCTTATCGTTCCGGCTACACTCTCAACACAATGATTGGCTAGGCAGGCGTTCAGCATCGTCACCCGCAGGTCCTCAGCATTATACTAACTGTACGGGGTAAATGGCCGAATGTCGAACCAGCAGGGCCAGTCATCAGTTACATGCTGCTCGCGCCGATAGACGATGACAGATTCTTCACTTTCGTCACAACTCATCGGGTGCGGGGAAAGGGATGCGGCCGGCAACGGACGGTGAGTTGTAGGTTTAGAGGAAAGCATGGCGCTATTCTTGCTCTCCTTCCATCTGCTCACGCTGCAAATTCCCGCTTGTATGCCATCCCCTCCCCAAACTGCGCTGACTGCAGGAGCACTCACGCAGGGGCCATTTCAACCTGACCCCATCCATGGCCGCCCTCAAGGTAGCCAGCACTCAACACGCCCGTTGGGCAGCCGCTGTAATAGCGACATAAGTCGAGGGGAGTTGGGGGATGGGGAGGGGAAGGGGGGATGGTGTGGATGGCTGAACAAGGGGCTGAGGGTACGGCGCATGACAAGAATGACGTCGCGACCTCTGGCGCGCCAGGCTTCGTCCACCCGCCGGAATTTGGGCCATCAATGCGAGACAGATGCGGTTAAGGAACTTCGCGGGCCGCCGAAACCACAGGAGAGACATTCGATCGCTGTTCACCAGGGACTCCACAGGATTTTCTCCGTTTTTTTTTTTTCCTTCTCTCCCCTTCCTTCGCTTCTCTCTCTTTGTCAATCCGTGTCTTGTCTTCGGGCGAATTCTTCCCCGTGTGGGTGGGTTGAATTGGGTTATAAAAGATTGCATTGGACATTTGAGACGTACCGCACATACCAGCGCACGCCTCAGCCACATCCGCTCATTCATCAGTTGGCCGTAATGGTATTATGGATAAACGGATAGGCCTCACTGCATGCGATATACCAAGTCGCGAAGCGCAGCGGGGTCGAGGCCGGGACGAAATCGGACCCCGTTTAGCTACGCATCCGGCACAGCCCCACTCGCCGGCGGCCATTGCACCACCCCGCGTTCGACGTTTCCGCCCGATTCGAGCTTCCCCCATCTCCCCCTTCCCCAAATATCATCGATACCCTGGCGGGAAATAACGCCCATGCATTGGATGACAATTCATTCCCTTACTCGGTGTACTAGCATCGGTGGGTCTTACTTTCCTTTTGGACGATGATCCATCGACTGTTATCGATTGGACTGTGTGGCCGCCTACTCCCCTGCCGGACGTTCTCCGTCGGTGCCCCCCAGAAGCTTGATGGCATCCGATAACCGTGTACACGTACGTAAAGCCACTTTGAAAGGAGACGGGGCGGTTGACCAATGATAGGCGTGGCCAGGCAAATAGAGTCATCAAGGGTAGGGGTCGGGAGGGCCCCGAAGGACATGATTTGGGAAGCGGCTCAGGACAATCAATCGCAAGGGCACGCGGTAGGCCAGGCCCGGCCCGGTCGACGTTCTTTGCGCTTTCCGGTCCCCGAAGTGCTTGGCCCGGTCTGCTGTTGCTCCTTTAAAAAATCGTCACGCCGCTTCTCTGATAAGGGTTCCTAGCTCGAGCCTTTGACTCACTTCTCTTTTCAACCCTTGCCGAATTTTTCACAACACTTCCGCGATTGACCCCACGCCTGACGAAGACCATTCCGGGGGACTATACGGATAGATCATATACAAACGACGCTATGAGGTTGACATCTCTGCTCCTTGGCTGCTCGTCGGCCCTACTGGCCGCTGGCTGCAGCGGCCACGGCGACGACGGCAAGGAGTGGACCAAGGCCGAGCTGGACGAGTTGGAGGCGAAATGGGGTTTCGAGGTGATTCTCGTCGGCCCATCTGCGCTGATGGCGATAACGAACGGGAGACTGACAAACGTGTGTAGTGGGGTCGGTCGTCATCATGAGCGAGACAAGTTGGGAGAGCGACTCGGACTCACTGGCGTATAGGATTTACTGGTATCGGCGCCTTTGCCCACCTCAAGCACGCAAAGTGTCTGACGACGCCGTCCGAACTGTACGATATCGCAATCATTGGCGCTCCATTTGACACGGCCGTCAGTTACAGGCCAGGTGAGTCAGGCCTGCTCATCTCCCTCGGATTCCGAAGGATCGGCAGCATCCCCGTATTTCTCGCACCGGAGATCTGCTTTCATCCTTCTTCCTTCTCCGTGGCCACACGAAGGCGTTGGCCCGAAGACTAACGTTGACCCCAGGCGCCCGCTTCGGGCCCCGCGCTATTCGCCAGGCCTCGAGCAGGCAGACGTCGTTCCGCGGCTTCAACCCGCGCGCCAGCATCAACCCGTACGCCAACTGGGCGACGATCCTCGACTGCGGCGACATCCCCGTGACGCCCATGGACAACGTCGTCGCCCTCGAGCAGATGTCAGCGGCGTTCAAGGAGCTCGGCGCGCGTCGGCCCGTGTCGTCATCGCTGAGCCGGCCCAAGCTGATCACGTTGGGCGGGGACCACAGCCTGGCGCTGCCAGCGCTGAGAGCGTTGAAAGAGGCCTACGGGGCGCCGCTTCGCGTGCTGCATTTCGACGGTGAGTGGCGTAGTCCCCCGAGGTGTTGGACGAAAAGAGACGCGAAAGGAGAGAGAGAGCGGGAGCGAAATGAAGTTTGCTAAGGGGGAGGGACAAAGGACGACTATATGGCTAACGATGGCGCAGCTCACCTGGACACCTGGCACCCGGCCAAGTACCCGTCGTACTGGACCTCGACGCAGTTTAACCATGGCTCCATGTTCTGGATGGCTGGCAACGAGGGCCTGCTGTCCAACGCGTCGTCGCGGCCGTCAGTGCATGCGGGCCTGCGCACGCGACTCTCGGGCACCGACTTCGCCGACCACGAGGACGACACGGCGCAGAACTGGGTGCGTATCGCCGCCGACGACATTGACGAGATCGGTACGGCGGGCGTGGTCCGGTCAATCATGGAGACGCTCGGTACCGAGGACCCGGTGTACCTGTCGGTCGACATCGACGTGCTGGACCCAGCGTTCGCGCCCGGCACCGGCACGCCCGAGCCTGGTGGCTGGACGACGCGCGAACTGATCCGCATCCTGCGAGGCATTGAGGGGCTCAACCTGGTCGGCGCGGATGTGGTGGAGGTGTCGCCGGCGTACCAGAATGCCGGGGAGGAGACGGCGCTGGCGGCGGCGCAGGTCGTGTACGAGATCCTCAGCTCGATGGTGAAGAAGGGGCTCGAGGGGATGGGCAAGGAGGGTCAGGCTGCTGCTGCTGCTGCTGCTGCTGCTACTGCTGTAGATGGGGAGAAGGACGAGCTGTGAAAGAGACGAAGCTTGGAAGAGGGGAGCGGCGAAAGGGAGTGATGGCTTCAGTGATGATTTCAAAAGGGGATTTAGCCTCTAAGGTTTGTGCCACGACTTAGTTGCTAAGGGGGGGTTCGGCGTTCAGAGTAGGAGGCCGGTGAAGTGCTCGACAGTGCGAATGATGCTCTCAATGAAACATGTCAAAAGTTGGTAAACATGCAGCATATACGGGCCCTTCGATGAGTGGTCCCCTCTCTTGATTGACAGGCATATCGGGATGGCAGCGCATCGTTCTCTCCTTTAACGAGTCGTCAGACTCATAACATACGCAAAGAAGTAAACATGACTACAGCAGCCGTCCCAACGTAAACATGAACGCCGGGGACGGCACCCGGCGAGAGGCACCGACCGCGCCGGGCTACGGGCGCCCCCTCGCCGAACCAAGTCCTGCCGGCCGACGGCACCCTCGTTCTCTCCCCTTGCCAAGATGCTCAAATCAAGAGCGACAGACCAAACAAGGGTCCTGCCAGACGAGCCTCCCCCCTTCCCCCAACCTTGTAAACGCCCGGCAACTCACCGCCTTCGACGATACAGGACATCCTCCCCAGAAGGCCTCACCGTAGTTTTCTCCCTCCAGCCCCTTTGCCCGTTCCGAGTCTCTCTCTCTCTCTCTCCTATCTTCGGAGCGAGGCGGGGGAGGGGGGAAGGGGGAAGGGGGAAGGGGGCCAGGCGGGTTTTTTCGTAGGTGCAAATGCGGTTTAAGAGATGGGCGGGCCCGAGCTCCCCTAGGTCCTTATCTCTGAGCAATTGCAACGCTCAATTGGCAAACCCGGCGACTGAGCGCCGCGAGTGTGTGTGTCGAGTTGTGTCGTTCGTATCAAGGGGGTTGCACAAACTGGCCTTCACTTGCAACAGGCCCCAAACAGTTCCAAGGTGACTCACACGCCCAACAGCTAACCTATTAGCTACATACCTAGGTGGCTGGCCGCTTAAAAAAGAGGGAGCGAGTCGTCCCCGGGGTTGCATCAATTGACAGAAAACCGAGTCCTTCTCTTGTTCTTTTGCCATACCATCTTCCGTTCTTCGTCTGCATTCGTTGGTACTCTCTGTCTCTCCCCGTCTCTTCGTGACTCGCATAGCACCATCACCACTTCCAGATACCCGGCCTTTCAGGTCACCCTCCGCCCCCCCGCCCCTCCTTATCTGCACTGACTGCCCTGACTGCACTCTCCCACCACCACCCCCCTCCCCTCCCACCAAACCAATCCGAAGAATTTACCCCGCCATCCAAACAGGCCCAAAAATTTCCCCTCCGCAGCATCACCACCACCACCGCCACGACTGAGTCAACAAACACCGTGTTCTTCCAACACGTGTCGGATCTTGTTGGTTCCACACATTGGGAAAGCCCGCACAAAAAAAGGACAGAAAATGGCCGCCGTTCAGGAATTGGCCGAGCGCCTCAAGTCCGACGACAAGGTCTACGTCGACACCGATGCCGGCGCCGACGAGCCCACGACCACGGGCACCGAATCCTCCCCTTTCAAGTCGCTTGCCGCTGCATACATCGCCAACAACGACTCCGTCACCTCGCGCCAGTTCCTCACCCGCGCCTCCAAGACGGGCGATGACGAGGCCGCGCGTCTCGAATGGAAGGAGCCCGCAAAGAGTGCCGTGAAGAAGGCCCAGTCCGCCCTCGACGCCCACCGCAAGAAGCTGGCAAAGCAGGCCCAGATCGAGGCCAAGGAGGAGGAGTTGAAGAAGGCCCGCCAGCAGGCCCTCGAGGCCGCCAAGCAGGTCGTCATCAAGGAGGACGAGTCGCTTCCCCCGGCGAAACGCATCACCATTGGCGAGAAGAACGTCCAGCTCGGCGAGGGTGACAAGAAGGGTGACCGTGTCAAGATTGCCGGACGCATCCATAGGCTGCGTGCTCAGAAGCAGGCCACCTTCATTACCCTGGTCGACGGCTACGGCCACCTCCAGTGCGTGCTCCAGGCCGGCGACCTGACCAAGACGTACGATGCCCTCACCTTCGCCCAGGGCACCTCCCTCTGGGTCTACGGCGAGCTGAAGAAGGTCCCCGAGGGCCAGACGGCCCCCGACAACCGTGAACTCCACGTCGATTACTACAAGGTCATTGGCACCTCGCCCACCGACGAGGATGCCATCACAAACAAGGTCTCGCTGCTGCAGAACCAGTGGGACTCGCAGATGCTGGACAACCGCCACCTGGTCCTCCGCGGCGATAACGCCTCCGCTATCATGAAGATCCGCGCTGCCGTCGAGTGGGCCTTCTGCAAGACTTACAAGGACCTCAAGATCACAAAAGTGTCGCCCCCGGCTCTGGTCCAGACCCAGGTCGAGGGCGGTGCCACGCTCTTCTCCGTCCCCTACTACGATGAGGCTGCCTACCTCACCCAGTCCTCTCAGCTGTACCTCGAGACCGTCCTGCCCAGCCTTGGCAGCGTCTACTGTATCGAGAAGTCCTTCCGTGCCGAGCGCAGCTTGACCCGTAGGCATCTTTCCGAGTACACCCATGTCGAGGCCGAGCTAGACTTCATCGAGTTCCCCGACCTGCTCGAGCACCTCGAGGAGGTCATGTGCCGCGTCATCGACAACGTCTTGGCCGACGAAGAAATCGCTGCCTTCATCAAGGAGCTCAACCCCGACTTCAAGAAGCCCGTCCGCCCCTTCATGCGCATGAAGTACACCGACGCCATCGACTGGCTCAACGCCCAGGACCCCCCCATCCTCAACGAGGATGGCGAGCCCCACAAGTTTGGCGACGACATCGCCGAGGCTGCTGAGCGCAAGATGACCGATGCCATCAACAAGCCCATCTTCCTCACCCACTTCCCTACCGAGATCAAGGCTTTCTACATGAAGAAGGACCCCAACGACCCGCGCGTCACCGAGAGCGTTGACTGCCTCATGCCCGGCGTCGGAGAGATCGTTGGTGGTTCCATGAGAATGGAGGGCTACGAGGAGCTCATGGCCGCCTACGACAGAGAGGGCATCCCGTCCAAGGATTACTACTGGTACACCGACCAGAGAAAGTGAGTTTCGCCCTTCCTCCTCGACCGGCTTGCGGCCACTGCTGACGATGTGTCTTCCCAGGTACGGCACCTCCCCCCACGGCGGCTACGGTCTCGGTCTCGAGCGCTTCTTGGCCTGGCTGGCCAACCAGCACACCGTCCGCACAACGTGCCTGTACCCCCGCTACATGGGACGCTGCAAGCCTTGAAGAGGTAGCCGTTAATGTGAAGGGTTTGTGTTGCTGAATAGAGGGAAACGAAAAATGCCCGGCGTGCATTGCGAGCGCTGCGGCGAGGCATGAGTGAGATCATTCCGGGGATTTCAAGGGGGGCTTTGCAATGGTTCTGGCAGCGGTTTGCTGCGAGGGTATCAGAGACGGGTCGGGGGGTCCTAGATAGGAGTTACGGAATTCAACCTATCCCCATCGGAGTTGCTCACTCTGGGAACCGATAATCATTCAGCCAAGTCCGGATGACGAAGGAGCGTCGATGAGAGAGGGACGATGAGGCGTCAGCAGGCTCCCTTCTAATAACGCTTCCCAAAGCACATGGCCGGAGCCGGAAAAGCCTCGGCCGGGTAACAGCATATGCTTGGGTACCTACCGACGGCATTGCGGAGGGCACACCCCGTATCCATATGAGGAGGGTTCTGCCGGATTTGCGTCCTTGATATGCAGCCGTTGAGACGTCAAGGCCAAGTTCAAGAAAGAAGAGAGTGAGACAGTGAGCGCAACCTGGACCAAGCGCATGGATTAAGTGTCTGCAGTCTAGAACGGCAGCCGTGTGTGGTTGGACTCGTTCCTGGGGGCCCATGGCGGATTCGTACACTAGGACAGTGGCCGTTGTTTGGTAGGGCACAATCCGTGGCGGGCTGGTAATGTTCGTGCCAAGTGGGCGTTATCTGATGCCTACCTGGCGGACCGGGACCCCGACCGAACAGGCGTTTGGCAAAGGAAAGCTGCCAATTGGGCCGATTGGGCCGTCCGAGTTGCAGCCCTGGGTTTGGAGTGTGCCTTAAAAGATAAAAAAGCTTCAGCTTCCTGCTCGCTCGGCCGATCTTGGGCCTTTGAGCATCCACATCAGACCTCCCTCCTTCTAGAATGTCTTGGCGCCCTCCATCTCGGGCCGTACATGGTAGGTATCTGGTTGACGTTTGCCGCCCCGCCCAAGCCCAGGGAGGAAGGGTGCCTTGCGAGTCGGCGGTTGAACTCTCAATGTTTGGCGAGAACCAATAATCTCTCCATCACCAAGGTGGTGTCAGTGCTCGTGTGTTGCGCCCTTTGGGTTTGGCCTTTGGGGGTGTGGGTAGACTCAAACACACTCGTCGACCCCGTCCGAGGGGTAACTCGACTCGAAGGTGTAGCTCACTGTTGCACATGAGGAATCGTGCAAGGTACGTCTACCTCCATTACACCCCCAGGTGGGCGCGGCAGCTAGAATACTTGTGCTGAAGGCACGAGAGAACTGACTGAGCGGCGGGGTTGTCATGCTGCGCAGTGGATCATGATTCCCCGGGATGCAGTCAATTGATCAGATGGCGGGGGAAACCTACATACTAGTACTGTATGTATGTAGGTAGGTGCCCAATGCAGAGATCGAGCCGTCAGGACTCACGCTCAAGGTTGATTGTCAAGGTTTTTTCGTTTCTTTTCCAACCATGTCCTAAAGAGATAGCAACGTAGCAGTGGTAGGTGACGACTGCACACCACCGATTTGAGAGGCTTCGACTCCTAATCCTCGTAGAGTTGGTGCTTCGGCGTCTGGCAATGCAAGGCGACAGTCACTGGGATGCTGATGTTGGTTGAGCAAGTTGAAAGCGGTTGGTTAGCAGACAGCCAGGGTCTTGACTCAAGGGAAGTTTCCAAGCCCCAAGTACAAGCCGTTCCCTCGTAAAGGTTGACAGGTACACTATATTAACAAGGCATGTATACTTTCAACGGCGTGGCAGGAGTTGTGGCGGAAAACGAAGATCGGGGGGGGGGGGGGGGTTGCCCTAAAAAGGGACGCATTCTCGCCAGATCGAAGACTGAGAGGGAGAGATAAAGAGAGAGAAAGAGAGAGAGAGAGATGCCGTGGTCTGTTGATGATTCGATGTAAGAATGGATTGGACGAGGAATGACTTGATGCAAGGCGGGCCCAGTGCACCGTCACGGATCGGGCGCGGCATAGGTACCTATCGTATGTTGCCCGGGCGGGCAAACAGTGCGCGGTACGTAGCGAGGGGCCCAGACTTCCATTCAGCCGTTTGTGTTTGGGATTCTAGACCAGCAGTACTGGCCACATGCGTACGGAGTACTACTAGGTGCGACCACATACATCGCGGCTATGCAAGGCACAGAGCCTAGGTCGATCCCCCCCCCCCAATCTTGTCGTTTAACGCACGAGGCGTGGATTGTAACACCGTGTTTAACAAGTCTTGAATATGTAGCGCCGAAAGTGTGTCCCCTTATGGTGCTAGTGTAGACGATGGCGGCGCTGATGGCGGCGGGTTATCCCACGGCCATATATGGCAGCGGTGGCGAGCTTGCATGCGAGGCAAGTGAATAAAACATAATGACGCACCCACCAGGTAACGACGATCGTGTGCGGTTCCGGTCAGCTAGATAGATGGTTCGGCATCCGGCCGCCCCTTGGCAACGCTTGGTGCCAAGGAGTTTCGTGGATCTGGGTCCAGCTTCTCTCTTTGTTGCCCATTGTTATGGCGGGAAGGAGGTTGATGATGGCTTTGGCATAGACGATGGTGCAAGCCATGTTGGAATATTTCATTCGACGTGGTTCTCTCGCAGACCCAAAGCTCTCGTAAAAGCACTTTTCTTCTTCTTTTTTCTTCCTTTTTTCTACGAACCCCAGGCTCCTTGCAGCCCGTGTTTCATCCGAAGAGCTCGACAGGTGTTGTGGGGGAGGTATGTCCTGACATGTTGGGATACAGGAACAGCAGCAACAACCCCCTGGTCGAATAAGGAGGCTATCCCGAGCAGAGCCGCGGGCATTGGCGTGGTCCCGTGCACCGTGACCTGTGTGGCGCTGCAAGACGACGAGGCGAGGAATGGCGTCCCCTGCATCGTGCAACAAACCCGCCACGGTTTGTGTAAAGCAGTCCTAGCAGAGTAGTCCCTCGGCTTCACTCTCCGAAACATGCCGCGGGGGTAAGGTGGCAAGCCCTATTGAGCAAGACGGCACGACCGTGACTTTTGGCCATTCGAGACGTGAAGTCAGGCTGTGCCATGTCAGCCTTGTGAGACGCGGCGAAGCGGACAGGGTGATATCCCCAGAAGGTGATAGAGGTGCAGCTGCTTTAATTTCACAATCCTTCATCGGCATGATCAGATTCCTTGTGAGACAGGGAGGCTGTAAGCATGCAATGAGGGGCCGATGCATCCAATATGGGGAAGCCGACTGAGCGTAAAGGAGAGCGACGGGTTGGTCCGGGGCGTGCAACGATGATGGCGTCTAGGATGCTGCCCAGATCCAGATACCTAGGTAGTGGTACAGTAGATAGTCGTGATGGGACACGGCCCTCGAGTAGAGCAACACGGATACCTAGTTGTAGGTATGTCGAGGTGATGGTCAAACCCGCAAGGCAGATTGGCCAACGGCCGTCTGAGGGATTGGGTATGCTCGAGAGGCTCATCGTTTCGCGATAGAGTTGTACAGAGGTCAGTCGTAAAGAACAAAGTGCAAACCGGAGCAAAGGAGCATTTGCAGTACAATGTGCTCATGCCCACGCCTGTGCTGAAGCGGCGGAGCCAGTGTAGGAACAGATATTCTGGCAAAGGCGGCTGGCTGTCTGTGTTCTACAGGGTTGGGTGGGGATGATGATGAATGAACCCTTGGAAGATGGATTGGGGACCATGAATATTCTGAAGGACACTAGCTAAGCCAGAACAGGTAGTGCCTTTCCCTGGCTACCTACATTGTACCTTCCTACAGTATACTAGGCATGCCTGCCGGCCAGGTGGTGGTAGGTAGGCAAGGGTAGGAAAGGAAGGGATGACTGGCTGGAAGGTGCCAGGCTCTAGGAGGGGCCGGCACAGAAGAAGAGTCGGTACGAGACGTACCGCTCAGCGGGCAGTGATTGAGTAGGAAGGTAGCGTATTGGTAGTTAAGGTACTGACTGTACGATACTAGTGTAAAGGTAGATATGTGGCAGGACCGGGGGTAAAAGGGAAATTAACAGGGGGGGTGGGGTGGGGGAATCTACTCGAGGAGTAGTCTAAAGCCCCCTGGTCTATTGAAATGCAATAGGTATCCGCCTCTTGGCTGTGCAAGAGCGCGGCGAGCCTCTCACGCTCTGTCCTCTATATCCGTATAGGTCGCAACTATTTATGAGACGGGTTTGTCCACGAGTTACAGCATCGGCCTCGAGGATATACTGGTGTCAGGGCGGGTGCCTGGACTAGGTTTGACGGATATCATGCAGCAATGGCCGGAGCAGATGGTATGGTATATTGGCTCTACTGTGGAGCTGGGTCGGAACCGAAGCGAGACTCTCTTCCACCGAACGTTGAGAACGGATGAGAGCAGGTCCAAGGGTTAACAGATGCGCCTGGAGGTAGGTACGGAGTACGGATACTTAGGGGCCGGGGGAGAAAAAAGGGGACCAAACAGGGGTGGTGCGAGGAGGCTGTTAAGGGCTGATGCCCACGGACGGGTGGGTTGAGGAAAGGTCGGAATAGGAGAAGAAGATATGGTGTTTGATACTTACCTACCTACCTAGGTTAATGGATTGATTGAAGACATGGCAGCTTCTCGGCTCGCCACGTCCGGATGGAGCAAGAGTTGACAAATGTCGGTAATACCGAGGTTGGGCGGCGTCCTGCAATGCTCGACTTGAAATGGCATGAGGCGAGTCTGAAGATGCAAGGCAGCCAATTTTTGGCACAAGGACGGGGAACCACCTACCACAGTCTACGCTAGACAAGTACATAATCTGCAGAAACAAATCAACGAGCGAACGAATGAGAGAGAACGAGCAGGTTTCGTTGTCTCCTCAGCCGTTACGAAAAGCGGCGAGAGACAGAAAGAGGTGGGATGGCGGCATGTCGGACGCTAAAGTAGTAGTACCGCGACTGTAACGGTCGATGTTGAAAAGTCTCGTGGTTGTGGCTGGCCTTACCCGCCACGCAAATGGCTGGAAGAAGACGGCGGCCTGCTACTGAAAGGTACAGTACACAATAATAGTGATGCATTTAGAAAACACAGTATAGTTTACTCCGTAGCATTATGCCCAATAACGGCGGCCTTCTACCGATGGGTTGCAAACCACCCATCAAGTCTCCATCGGTTTGGCGGGGCTAAACGCATGCGAACAAGTCAGTTACGGTAGCAGGCACCGCGACGTGTTGGATTTTTGCCGCCCATTGCTGCAGCGAGTGCAGCACTTGTTCTCTTGGCATGGAACCCAATGCTGGCGGCTGGATCTGACAGTTGTCGGTGAGTTGTTCGCTGCAGGTCAGACCTGCAGAAGATGATGCGTACCTACTCTTACTGGGGGCGCCCTGAAGATCGGGGCCTACCTAGGTACTAGGTAGTGTTATGCACAATGTACAGATATTGTACTGGGTAGGCGCCAATGTGCGGATGTACCCTTGGGCTAACTTCTATCATTTGTGCAGATCGACCTGAAAAGCCAGGAAGATGCTGCCACGTCCGGTACGTACCGACAATATGTCCTCACACCCACACTTGCTCGCCAGAGTGTCAACTATATTATGTAAGCTGGCAAGTAAGGACATCGCGCCTGGGTAGGCAGGCGCAGTACCACTACCTGGGTAGGTACCCCTACCCAATGTGATGTGTCCGTCCCCCTTTACCAACACACGGCAACCTCATCCACTGACAGTTGCTTCAAGCTGACCGATGACTCGTCTAATTGGCCCACCGTACTCCGTATTGCGAAGGCGCACCCCCTTTCTTTCCCTCTTCCCAAGTCTTCACTCGCCCCTAAACTGCAACCGTGCAAAGCGCTCAGAAGAGGCGGCCATCGCGCCGTTGAAACCATCTTTGATGTGTAATTTGCGATGCAGAATACCCGAAAGGGGGCCGCCTCATGCGAAGTGCATAAGGGGGGCGGGCCGTTGGTGCTGGTAGTTAGGTAGGTAGGTAGCATGCAAGAGACAGGGACAGAGGTGTTCCGTCAAACCACTATTTTCATTCTCATCTATCCATCCGTACATGTGTACTCCGTAAGTAGTGCAGGATGGCATTGGCGGATGCCACCTCACTGTCTGTCAGTTTGATATTTCTGGGGGGCGAAGGGGGAGGCTGCTCGTTCCTGTCACGGTGGACTAGTGTGAAAGGTGGGTGGGCGGATGGGCCAGAAGCCGCTCTGGGCTCGGCCGAGAACAGAAAGACGGACAGGGCGAGACAGAAGAAGCCATGTTGCAAATCAGCCAAGCCGCGCAGTCAAACGGCCGGCGAGAGCTGGATGGGATGGGACGGGAAGGGAAGGGGGTAGATGCACCTTTGATGGTTTAATCATAGCACACATCATAAGGCACAAAGCAAGCGAAGCACATGAATACCTATGCCCGCCATCCATCCACTTGCCATTGCATCCACCTTCCTCGACCCATTGACTCGGCCGGGGTCATGATGAGAGACAAAGCTTTGATTCATATCCCTCCCAACTCTCTCCTCTGATCGTGACTGTCTGCAAGTACCTGACTGCGTATTTGTTGCTGCATCAGAAGAATCAGAAACTCTCTGCGCACACACACACACACACACACACACACACACACACGCACACGCACACACATACCGTAGTACTATCTACCCACACAACCTCCTCCATGTCCATGTCCATGACCCATCCCCCCGGGCTCTCAGCGTCCAGTCTCTCTCCCTGCTGTAGACAGTGAGTGTGGACGGCGGTGGTGCCCGTGGGCTCTCTCGAGAGTGGGTTCTCCTACCGTAATCCCTGGTCAGTCTCATTAAACTTAGCGCAGCCAATTCTACTTTTTGACCCTTTTGGGTAATCTACCGCCTACACGAACCCCCCCGTCCAC
The DNA here is from genome assembly GCA_030867255.1 of Colletotrichum somersetense. NCBI lineage: Eukaryota > Fungi > Ascomycota > Sordariomycetes > Glomerellales > Glomerellaceae > Colletotrichum > Colletotrichum somersetense. The sequence continues at coordinate 401,473 of MU843426.1, read as the reverse complement.
TCTCCTTCCTCCCACCGTCCGCCGCCCGCCCTTTCTCTCCTTGCTACCCTTACCTCTACCCAGGTACTTCGCACCTAACCCAGGTATCCGTAAACGCCTCTCCTCACTCCGCTTTCCTGCCTTCGCTCACCTCTTTTATTTTTATTTTTTTCCCTCCCCTTCCTTTCCCTTTCCCTTACTCCCCCTTCGTCCACCTCGTCGTGCTCCTCTCTTACTCCCTCACCTGCTATTCACTCTCGCTTCTCAAACTCTTCCTTCTTTCTTCTCTCCTTCTCTTCCTGGACCCCCCCTGCGCTTATTCTTGTTACCTAACCTTACTTCTCGCTTCCTCCTCCTATTCCTTCACTCCACATCCGACTTCTAACCCCCCTTCTCGACTTGACCTCTTCTTCTCCTCTTCACCTCCCATCACCTTTATACCTCCCACCTACATCCCCTTCCTCCCATCCGCCCGCCCTCATCCTTATTCTTCATCTTCTATTCTTTATCCCTTGCAGCTAAACCGCCCGTCGCCGCTGCCGACTCCCTCTGGCCTATGCGATCATTCCCGTCGTTGCTGTATTGACCAATCCTTCACCTTGGCTTCCACATTCGTTGCCCGTATATCATTCGCCTATAATTCTTTGACCATTTCCGGTCTGCCTGAAAGGAGTGATTCGTCTCACCGCCGATCTCAGTACCGAATCGATCCGAACCTTGGACGCTCGCTCCCCAGACGACTGTTCGGCATCGATCAGCACGAATTGTAACTTGCTTCTTCGACTATCCGCTATCCGGCTCCCGACGATATCGCTGCCTTGAAGAGCTCTTCTTTCTGGACAGCATTTGTTGCGTCGACCGTATAATTCACTTTTGCTCAACTTTGGCTTGAGGAACCCTTCGCCACCAACTTCAGCAAACGGCCAGTCCATATCCTGGTTCACCGACGAGCTGCCACAATCCGTCTTGCTCCACTCGTGTCTTGAGCTCTGACATTATTTTCTCGCCCCTCGATCAGATTTGACGCCCGTCCAATCACACGTTGAAAACTGCGGTGCTCCCAGAGTCCCGTAGCATTCCAACGCGCCCATCTCCGATTCTTCGTGCCTCCTCAGGGCACGTCTAATCTTTCAAAACGGCGGTTCTATCCCAAATTGGTCGGGACAACCTTGTCCCTCCGCATCTTCTCGGGATGCAGGAAATCCAAGGACCCGTTGGCCAGGGCGGCCCCAGTGCTCCTGGGAACCGCTTCGGCCACGCTTCCAAGCCTTCCAACAGCGAAACCGGCTTCTCTCACGGAGCTTTCACTTCCAACATCTCCGGCTTCGCCGACAGGCACCCTCGCCGCGGGAACATTCCCACCATCAACACCCAACCCCTGAACCACCACCAGCAGGCGCCCCCCTCCGCTGCCGACATGGCCACTCCTGGCACCGGATTCGATATGCAGTTCACTCCTCTGCTCCCCTCCCAGCTGCTGCTCGGAAGCCCTTTCCAGCCCGGAACTCCCGCCGCTTTTGCTAGCCCCCAGTTTCAGAATCTCCAGAGCTTCCAGCAGGCCCAGCAGCAGAGCCAGCAGCAGCACCACCACCAGAACGGCCTGCAGAGCCCCATCCAGCAGAACATGTCTCCCCAGCAGTACCAGGCCTTGGTCTCTCCCTCGACCTACGGTGCTCCCCAGTTCTTCCAGCCTCAGTCACCGACCGGCGGCAGCTTCAACAGCATGCAGATCCCCATGCAACCTAGCTCTCCCGTTTCCATGGGTCCGGGCATGGTTACTGGTACCAGCCGCACTGTCTATCTCGGTAACATCCCTCCGGACACCTCGGCCGAGGAAATCTTGGGCCACGTCCGCAGTGGCCAGATCGAGTCCGTCCGTCTTCTTCCCGACAAGAACTGTGCTTTCATCTCCTTCCTGGACGCCAGCTCCGCCACCCACTTCCACTCTGATGCCATCTTGAAAAAGCTCTGCATCAAGGGCCAGGATATCAAGGTGGGCTGGGGTAAGCCTTCCCAGGTCCCCACCTCGGTTGCTTTGGCCGTCCAGCAGGCGGGTGCTTCACGCAATGTATACCTGGGAAACCTGCCGGAGGACATCACCGAGGAGGAGCTCCGCGAGGACCTAGGAAAATTCGGCGCTATTGACACTGTCAAGCTCGTTCGCGAGAAGAGCATTGCCTTCATTCACTTCCTGTCTATCGCCAATGCGATCAAGGCGGTTAACCAGCTTCCTCAGGAGCCGAAGTGGCAGGCCCCTCGCCGCGTATACTACGGCAAGGACCGATGTGCTTACGTTTCGAAGACGCAGCAGCAGAATGCTGCTCAATACCTTGGAATCGCGCCTGGCTATGCGCACATGCTCACTGGTGCAGACCGCGACGTCATCTCCAACGCCCTGGCCCAGCAATCTGTTGCCGCGGCCGCCGTCGCGACCACCGCTGGTGGCATCAACAACCTTGGAAACCGCACCATCTACCTGGGCAACATTCACCCCGAAACGACGATTGAGGAGATTTGCAACGTTGTCCGCGGTGGTCTTCTTCACCACATCCGTTACATCCCCGACAAGCACATCTGCTTTGTCACTTTCATCGACCCGACGGCTGCCGCCTCCTTCTACGCTCTCAGCAACCTGCAAGGTTTGATGATCCACAACCGCAGACTGAAGATTGGCTGGGGCAAGCACTCCGGTGCTCTCCCACCCGCCATTGCCCTTGCCGTTAGCGGAGGTGCCTCTCGTAATGTCTACATTGGCAACCTGGACGAGACGTGGACCGAGGAGCGACTGAAACAGGACTTCTCCGAGTACGGCGAAATCGAGCTGGTCAATACCTTGAGGGAAAAGAGTTGCGCGTTTGTCAACTTCACCAACATTGCCAATGCCATCAAGGCTATCGAGGCTGTGCGGAGCAAGGATGAGTACAAGAAGTTCAAGGTCAACTTTGGCAAGGACCGTTGCGGAAACGCGCCCCGTCAGCTCCAGCAGCAGGCGCAATCTCCTCGCACTGATGGCGTTTCGTCGCCTCCCCCCAACGGTTCCCAGAACTCGGGCTCCCCGACCAACGGCAACACGCCCCAGCAGTCGGCAACCATGTTCAACTCGAACAACCACCCCCTGACGATGTACCTGAACCACGTCTCTCAGCAAGCTCAGCAACAACAGCAGCAACAGCACCAGCAGCTTGCTGTCCACTCCCAGGCTTTGTTCGGCACTGCACAGTCGTCCCCAAGCGAAATGTCCATTGACATGCAGTCGCAGGCTCCCATCTCGGGCCACCAGCAATCCGCGAGCATTTCGAACGGCTACCCTCAAAGCGCATCCGGCCCTGGTCCCACTACCATTGGTGGTCTGCTGGCTCCTAGTAACAACCGTGGGCAGCACAACCGCGCAGTCAGCCTGCCTGCGCTGAACCCCGGTTTTGACAATGGCGGTGCGCCCTCGGGTCACGAAGGAGAGCGCCGCGGCCACCAGTACCAGGCGAGCTTCGGCGGCATGGGTGCTGGCTATGGCCTGGCTATCCAGGGCGGCTTGAATCAGTGGGTTGAGGAGGAGGTTGCCAACTAGAGCAGTGGGTAGTTTGCACCCCCCCCCCTCCCCCTCGGCATGCGATACAACAAGAACATAGGGGAAAGATTGGTTAATCGTTGTAATTGCATCTCACGTCTTCTACCTTCTCATTCCTTTCTTGATTCTTGCTTCTATTTTCATCTTTTCTTGTTCTTCTCATCTATAATTTTATCGCCACTTTGGCAAAGCGGTTTTGGGCTATTTTTTTCCCGGTCCCAGAGCACGAGGCGGATACTACCACACACAAAATTTGGCACAACCCTTTCATTGCATATGATAGTGGTCGAACATAGCAGCAGATACCAGAGCATGGCCGGCCTGGAAAACGGCACTCGCGATCTGTCGCCAAGGTGGGATGGACAGGAAGGGCGCAGGCATAGTCACAGGCCCAGGAAGGGAGAGATTGGAGGTAGCAGAGTGAGGCAATGATGGCTTCGCGTAGCGGTATGCATGTCTATTAGAGCGTAGTTCAGGAAAAGGCATCGGTTTCCTTGGACAAAAAATGCAATCAAATCTCAATTTGCATCTACAATGAGTCTTTGCACCGTAAAGTCCAAAACCGGAGGCCTGCTTGCCGTGTGAAATGCCTGTCTGGTTCTGGAGCCAAAGCTTCTCGACGGCGATATGAAGGAGACATCAGATCGGATACGGTGAGCTCTGTACATCTCAGACCAGCCACCACTGTCGTGCCACTCTAATTCCTCTCTTGGATTGACCTCGCGACTGTATATCGACGCGTGACAGATGCCTTGAACCTTCCGTTTCCATACTACCTGGAAGAGTCCCGTGCCGTAGCCACGTGCCCATTTCCCGAACCGCTCCTCGAAGTCTCGGCATGTTCACGTGGGCCTTGGGGAACTGGGGAAGCGTTCATTGGTGGGGAGTGGGATCGAGCAGTCTGAGCTCGAGGAGATTGGTTGACAGTCCATTGGTTCGTCAGATATTCGGCAAGCCAAGGTTTTTTTCTTGTGTTAGGGGATGGAGGGCGGATTGTCTTCCCGTCTGTTTGGTTGATGGATGGAGCACAAACAGCTGGAAGTCGGCGCTGTCTTGACGTTTCCCGACAGGCTGCTGACCACGAAACGACCGGTGGCAATTCAAAGGTGGACTAAGTAAAGTGTAAACCCAAGACGGAGTGCTCTGATCCCCATGACAAACTCATTGGTGCATCTCACAAACTTGGATGGCAGCGGAGAGCAACGCTGATTCGAGCTGTGGGTCATTTCGTCAATTAGCGGAAACTACCTAGGGTTTGCAGCACGTCAACCAGAGATTCCCTCAGTGGGTGGTCCGCGCCAACATGTCTCTCCAACCGCGCAGCGATGCCGAGGATGGCGCTGGTGGAGTGGACGTATCTCCTCTTCATCCCCTCCGGCGCGCCGACGAGCAGAGCGGTCGTAAGCTGGAGGACCGCAACCTGGGCCTCCCGAACGATGAGCGGCTGCGCGACCTCCGGCGCGTCCCAGGCGGCCACCGAGGTGACGAGATCCATCCACTCCTCCCGCGAGCCGGCCTCCTCACTCTCGACGATGGGCAGCAGGATGCGGACGATCTCGATGGCGCGCGCGGCCTCGTTCTCATCACTCACCGTCGACGTGCGCTGCAGTATGCCCAGGAGGTCCCGGGTTAGAGCGTCCCAGCCGTTGTGCGTGGTGAACTCCTCTAGGCCTGCCTTCTCGACGAGGATGCCCTCCAGGGCCACCAGGATCGGGGAGCGGAAGTCGAGTCGTGTCGGGGAACTCGCCTTGTAGAGGTCAATGAGCATATCCGTCAAGCCGGCCGCCTCCTTTCTCAAGAGGTCGTTGTCGTCCTCGCGAAGCCAGAGCGACAAGGCCCTGATGGCTGCGAGGATCAGGGGGTCCTCATGAATGTTGTCCTTCTTGGATTCCCATGAAATTGTCAGCCTCTTTCCCATGGATGTGTCTGTTTCCTTTGTCCGCGCATCGGGGTGCAACCCAAAAGTTCCTGCCACCGATGCGTCCCATCTGTCACGTAGGAACTCGATGGTGAGAGACATGGTTTCCGCAATGGCCCGGCGGATCTTTAGCAGATAATCTGCAGACATAATCATGTTCGTTGGCGATGACATCTCATCATCAAGACTTCTCACGAGGTATCCAACGAATCGGGCGGTGATATCAAACGCCGATCCCACCCGCTGTGCAATTGCTGGATATGCAGGGTCATTGAGGAGCTCAAGTAGTCGCGGCAGAGTCGCTCTTGTATCGGTGAGGAGTAGGGTAATGAGCAAGTACGAGAACGGCCTATCTTCTTTGGCGTCGCTTGTGAAGAGCAGCCTCGACGCTTCGACGGGGTACATCTCGAGCAACGATGCAGCGGCGATGGTGTAAGCATTCCTGGCCTGCGGCGTAGGCCTGCTGATGAGGAGCTTCTTGATGAAGTCAATGGCCGGTTGTACCCACTTGGGACTCGACGGGAGGGCCTGTTCAAGTGTAAGTCAGCTGCCTGTATCATCTCGAGGAGACAAACTACCTGGGGGTCTGCATTCCGGAGAAATTTGCCCAGGAACTCGAGAAGAGTGACGCCGTCGGTGCCGTTAAAGGTCGAAACGAGAGCCTGAACTGTCCCATCTATCTTTGTCTTCAAGACCGTCCTATCCTGTACGAGACCCATGCAGTTGATCCAAGAAAACGCGAAAACTTCGAGAGCCGATGAGTTGCTGGGCGCAATTTCGACCAAGGGACTGACATCCTCAACCTCGAGGAAGGACTTGGCGCCTTCGGGAAAGGCAACGAGGGTGAGTATCGTCTGAACGATCAGTTTAGAGGTCCCCTCTGAGCTTTTCGTGTGTCAGTGTTGAAGCTATATAACGGGTTCTTGCAACGCACCTCTGGAGCAAGCTAGAGACAAGAAGAGGCAATCTCCCGACGAGTCTCTTGTCTCTCTTGGACTGATCCGGCAGGAGCAAGGCGAAGGTATGGATCACCGAGACCGCTAGGTCCACCATGTTCTTTGCGTCCTTTTGGGTTGACTGGGCCGCAGACCCTGTCCTCACCAGGCGATCCAGGAACTTTGGAGATATGGACTCCCATAGGCTAGCAATGGTACTGGCGTCATTACGCAGCTCTTCAGAATTGTCGAGCAAGGTTTTCAACAAAGCTAAGCCAACGAATCGCGAGGTATCGTCTTTGGCTGTCAACATACTCTGAATTTGATCGAGTGATGCGATTTGTTGCGTTGCCTGGGTCGGATCAGGCGCTTGCAATAGCGCCTGAGGGTCCGGCGACCCTGATGATGCTTCTTCCGACATGCTTTTCAGATGTTGCGGTAGCTCTAAGATGGGAGTCCGCCTATGCTGTCTTGATGGTCTTGAATCAAAGAATATGTGTGTTTGACAGCTTCGAGCCTTGTCGTTTCTTTTTGGCTAAACAGCACTTGAGTCCACCAGTTTTCAAGTAAACACTTGCTATATTGGCTTTGAAACGTTTTTCTTTGTGTTTGGGAGATTGGAAGAAACGCACGGATTAAAACCTGTCAAGACCTGATATCTAGGTAAGATTCGAGAAGTCGAGACCGGACGAAATGACGCTGTTGTGAAAAATTGCCCCGCGTAGAAGATACTGGAGGCCCAGATCGTCGTGACAGGAGCCCGCCCCCCACTCACCATTAGATGCGCTCCATCAAGACCCCTGTTCTTGGCCACTTGCTCCCGGCGTCGCATCAGCCCCATATCGGGTCGCAAAATGGTCCGAGCTCCCTTACCGAGTCAGCCACGCACGGGTTGTCACCGAACAGGTCGGCTCGAGGCGACAACGTTTCCGTCTATTCAGGAGAACGACAACAGGATGGCCATCATCTGAGGACACTGTGAGTCAATGTCGCCAGATTCGCATCATGGCCGGTCCTGTACACAATGATTCGTCCGCTTCCTCATCTTCATCGCGCCCGTTGAACAATGGCAACAACAGCGAACCCACCGACCGCGACGAACTGGACTTTTGGAGCGACGACGAAGACGTCGCCGATGTCCTGATCGAAGACCCGATCCAGGACGACCTCGAAGAACCCTTGTCCTTTAAGCGCAAGCAGAAGCAGGCCGTTTCATCGGCGCCAGGACGCTTCTTGTCTGTCTTCACCAGCTCGCGACCGGGCATAGCCTCCCCTCACTCTTCGCCGCGAGATCGAACGCCGACCCAAGACCCAAACCGATCACCTCGGAGAGCAGACGTGCGTGGTACTGCAAATGAAAGCACAAAAGACGGCGCGTCATTGGACTGGTACGTCGAGGGACCCGGCAGGAGAGTGGGATATGAGGATTTGACGGCCATCGACTGGATCTTCGAATACACAAAGGAGCGCCAACGTCTGCGCGTCCTCCACTCGAGCGCGCATGGCCTGCTCGGGCTGCTCAAGCAGCTGCTGGATGCCAGCGAGGTCTGGATCATTCTGATATTGACTGGTATGGCCGTTGGAACCGTTGCCGCTGGCATCGGTATCACGACAGACTGGCTGGGCGACCTGAAGACCGGCTACTGCGCGAGCGGCCCGGAAGGCGGCGCGTTCTATTTAAACAAGAACTTCTGCTGCTGGGGCTACCATGAAAGCTCCAAGTGCGCTGGCTGGACACCCTGGGCCAAGGCCTTGGGACTTACGTCGGCCGGTGGTAAATGGTTCATAGAGTACTTGTTCTTCCTCATTTTTTCAGTAAGAATTATGCTGTCACCGCTTATTGTCACGGGCTGATTCTTCTAAAGGTTGCTCTCGCATCAGCAGCAGCAGTATTGGTAAAGGAGTATGCGATGTATGCCAAGCATAGCGGTATACCCGAGATCAAGACGGTGTTAGGTGGCTTCATCATTCGCAGGTTTCTTGGCAGCTGGACTCTGATCACAAAGTCGCTGGGTCTGGTATGTTGCCGTGACCCTCACTAATTGGTCAAATCGACTGACCGTTCTAGTGCCTCGCTGTTGGATCCGGCATGTGGCTGGGCAAAGAGGGACCTCTGGTACACGTTGCCTGCTGCTGTGCCAATCTATTCATCAAGCTCTTCTCGAACATCAATGACAACGAGGGTAAGCAGGTGTCACGGGCCGTTACACGTGAATCACTAACATGTCAATAGCTCGGAAGAGAGAGGTGTTGTCTGCGGCAGCCGCCTCTGGTATTTCTGTTGCTTTTGGATCTCCTATCGGAGGTGTCTTGTTCAGTCTCGAAGTGCGTAGTTTCGATGCGTCTCGATGACTTGGGCTAATTGGTTTTTAGCAACTCTCTTACTATTTCCCTGACAAAACCATGTGGCAAAGTTTCGTCTGTGCCATGACGGCAGCCGTGGTTCTCCAGGCGTTCGACCCCTTCCGAACCGGTCAGCTTGTCATGTATCAAGTAAAATTCAGCACCAGCTGGCATGGCTTTGAGCTAATTCCCTTCATCCTACTAGGCATTCTGGGCGTAAGTAGCTTCCACCTTCTGCTCGAACTTCGCTAACGATGTGTCAGGGTATCTATGGCGGGCTCTTTATCAAAGCCAACATGGCCGTAGCTCGTTGGAAGAAGAACACTCAGTGGCTACCAGGGCCGATCACTCAGGTCGCTGCGATTGCTCTTCTCACGGCACTCATCAACTATCCGAACCACTATATGAAGTTTCAAGCTTCAGAGCTTGTGTCAAACTTGTTCGTTGAATGCTCCAAGTATGTCGATGACGAGATTGGTCTCTGCAAGACAGGGGCTGCATCGACACCGACCATTGTGCTTTTGATTTTCGGGGCTATTCTCGGCTTCTTCCTGGCTACCGTTACCTTTGGCCTTCAGCTGCCTGCGGGCATTATTCTGCCTTCGATGGCCATCGGTGCACTCACCGGCCGGGCGGTGGGTATCATCATGGAGATTTGGGTCACAAACCACCCAGCGTTTTTCGCATTTTCTGCCTGCGAACCGGACGTCCCATGTGTGACTCCAGGGACGTATGCTATCATTGGGGCAGCGGCTACTCTCGCTGGTGTCACTCGCATGACAGTATCGATCGTGGTTATCATGTTCGAGCTGACCGGAGCTTTGACATATGTCCTCCCCATCATGATTGCCGTCATGATCTCGAAGTGGGTAGGGGACGCGTTCTCACGCAAGGGCATTTACGAGGCTTGGATTCACTTCAATGAGTATCCGTTCCTGGACAACAGCGAAGAAATGATCATACCAGACATCCCCGCCTCCCAGATTATGACTCGTATCGAGGATTTAGTTGTGCTTACAGCCACGGGCCACACTATTGGCAGTCTCAAGAATATTCTCAACACGCACCCTTACCGAGGCTTTCCCGTTATTTCGGACCCCCGCGAAGCTCTGCTGTTGGGCTACATCTCACGGGCAGAGCTCAGCTACAACTTGCAGATGTGTTCTCAGCCACCGAGATCGCTTCCGCTGGAGACGGAAGCTTTCTTTTCCCATCAGCCCCTTGCGGACCCGCGCACCACGCTCGACCTCCGGCCGTGGATGGACCAGACGCCCATCACCATGGCGTCACGCTCCAATCTGCACTTGGCTGTGAGTTACTTCCAGAAGCTCGGCCTGCGGTACGTCTTGTTTAGCGACCGCGGTGCCCTGCAGGGTCTATTGACGAAGAAGGACGTTTGGTACGTCCTGAACGGCGCGGATGAGACGCGTCAGAGCAGCGGGCTGTCGAGAGATATGGGTGTCGAGACTGGTCTCACCAGAGAGGACTCTGGCGGCGAGCAGAGAGGCCTACTAAGGGGCGACGGGCACGAGGAGGGGATTAGTCCAGCAAACGACCACGAACCGATATTATAAGATAGAACACGATCTCAGGGCAGTTTACGGTTTCTACTTAGACGCAAACGCAATCTCGTTACGACTCGACGGCTCTTGACACTTTTTGCATCCGGGGTTGCGGCGACCTCAAGAGAGCATGCTTCAGCGATGTAATTCAATGGTGAACTTTGCGTGTTGCTTTATAGTGGCACTCCCCATTCTCTTATGACAGGACTGAACAGGGCTGCAACCAAGGCGGGGCCATCACGCCGATTCTACATACTTTCCTAAGGATCTATCATCCGTTTCTGGGCTCCTCCTCACGGCAAGCCGCAAAGTCGGGCTCGCCCAACCTTGTAATCACAACTGTTACAACGCCGTAGCCCTGTCGTGGCGAAGCTGGTGGCAGAGTGCAGCAGACAAAAGCGGCCACGGTTACTTAAGAGTTCCTACCCCTCGGTATGAGGCCTTTCGCAATGATCCGCCGAAATAGGTCGACGAATAGCGCGTTATATTGGTTCTGTAAGTATAGAGAGACGGTTTAAATAAGGCAGTTGCAGATATAACAGCCAGCCAAGCGTCAGGCTTATAACACCTTACTATCTTATAAGGTACTCTTGACCTCTATAGTAACATTAAATTAGATACCTAGATATCTATGGTATTTTTCTCATAGAAATCTCATATGACATGAAGTATCATGTGGGAGGGCGGCGGGCGATTATGGGGAACAACGCATACAGCTCGAGTTAAGGATATGCGACCGCGGCATAAAGCTCAAGTCAAATCGTGTCTTTCTTCATCGAGCTGATTACCGCTACCAAGTAAGCAGGTATAGGGATATTGTGCGTGTTGCTTAATCGACTGATTGATTTCAGCACTGTTTTCGTTACATAGACTCGGGGCCAAGAGCAAGTGGATTCTAGTGTAAAAGCAAACTGTCTAAACGCGTCAAACAAGCCAGAACAATCATTAGCGTTGTCTGTCTGTGTGTCTTTCCTGTCTCAAAACCAGTATCCCAGATCAAATCCATTTGATCCAACCTGTTTCCTTTTTTCTTGAACCTCAAACGCCAGATCGTGTTATCACCATTTAAAAGAAACATCTTCGCCCAGACGATTCCGTCTAGTTACGCTTCATCACGAACCAACTGTATGAGTTTATCAAGGATAGGCTCAACACACAAGACAAGTCCCTCGTTTGAGTTAACCGCCACCTTGAAAAACGTCATGAGTGCGTCTTTATGCTTCGTGACCGCAGAACAAGTCTCCAGAGTAGAAGATATACCGCCTGAACTGGAATTCAGCCTGCGACGCTTCTGGGCACCTGGCTGAGGAGTGTTATCTTCAGTGTATCCCTGGCTGGACGAGGGTGGAGGAGACGACGCGCCAAACACAGGAATGCCGGTTTCACGAGGAGCACAAGCTGTAAGAGCCTTAGGTTTTGACTGCACCGAATTTCTTGAACCCCACTTTTTGGTCCTTACGGATGGCATCGAACTTCGAGATGCTCGCGGATTGTTTGGCTTACGAACCACAGGTCCTAAGTAAATGTTAGCTGTAAACAGACCGGGAATCTAGGAACACAATACATACCGAATTCTCTGCTTTTCCAGAACGAGTCATCTCGATAAAATGGCGGGCTGTGTCAACTAGGTCTTCCGGAAGGGAATAACAAGATGAACCTCCATGGGAACACCGCCTTGCAAGCTTTCTTTCCAGTTTCGATGCACTCGCCCCACGAACTTCCGTGAAGAACGCTTCTGAGACAGGAGACACAAACCGGGTCTCGGTAGGAGCCCTTCTCAAGAATTGGGTTTCCGCTCGAATTTATCTGACGCTTCTTGCGCTCCCGGCGAGAGCTACCAGTCATGTTTTTAGGAGGCGAATTATCGCTCTTCCCACCCTCCTCGTCCTCAAAATCGTCATCACTTTCCTCATCAGAAAGAGAATGCATTTCGTTAGCTTCCATCTTAAGAAGTACTGATTTCTTTGTCTTCTTTTCGCGATGCAATCTCTTGTCCTCAGCCATGTTGAGCGAAAACGAGGAATCAAAGGGTGTGCTTGGACCGAAGCTTCTAAGCCCAGGGGGTTTACGTCGAAAGTAATTTTGGTCCGCAAGGAGCTGAACTGGCTGAGAATCGAACGGACGTGTTGATTTTGGTACGAGATGCGTGATGGGTGTTTCTTCTCGCGTTGCGTTTAGCTAGAAGAAAGGGTTTCTACTTTAAGAGCGAATTAGCTGTTTGCTTCTGCTTCATAATTATAATCTGACATGGAACCACCCTCTGTTTGCAATTGACAACTTGGGTCAGGGTCCACTCACATTGTTGTCGTTGTTATTGTTGTTGTAGTCGAGGAAAAGAAAGGTGATTCGCCAGGGGAGAAATAACTTTAATTTCAATCTTGGTGAGTAACAGACGACCCCGACTGGTGTGGGGAGGATTTGACAGAATGGGGAAAACGAGAGAGAGAGAGAGAGAGAGAGAGAGAGAGAGAGAGAAAGACGGGGGGAAGGAAGGTGCGAATAAGTGCGCGCGCATCTGTGTTTGTCTGGGAGGGAGCGGAAAGGAGGTGGTGGGCGTAGTAAAGAGGGAAGGAGGTGAGATAGGAAGGAGGGGAGGCAACTGCGAACTCAGCATACTCCGCACTTTCCATTTGAACAGCCGAAATTGGAAGGCATATCAAAAGAACAACACGAAGAACTACCTACAAGATATCTTGTAGCTGAGGGAATATGTTGTTGATATAGCTTATAAATGCCCGTTGTAAAAATCCCGATATTCCACAAATCCTCCCAACGCCGACATATCCCAAGGGTATCTTCAAAATGCAATCTGACCAGCCCATTGTGTCGTATCCGAAGCCTACGCACGCCTAATGCATGTCTTCCTAGCCGTGGAGGAGCCAGGCGCCGACATTGTGCAGCTTCGCACAAAACAAGGAAAGCAGTCTGAGATGTGATCCGGCATCGATGAGACGAGTGCCGTCTTTTCTTGCGTCCCTGAGCGTGTCGTCCCCAGCGCCATTATGCACCAGCACGGCGGCTTCCAATCCGGAAACATGTCGCAAACAGCCCCCATGGCGACCTTCATCTGCCTCGCCATCCGCTCCTCCAGCATGCCGTTTCGCTTCGCCGGCGCCAGCTCGACCTGGTCATCGTAGACGGGGTTCTCGTCGCGAGGCACGAACACCAGCCGCTCGAGACGCGGCATGCGCAGGCGGACGTGCTCGAGGACCTCGGCCGTCAGGTTCGCGGCGCTCATGGACTGGTACACCCCGTCGATCCAGAAGATGGATTCATTGATGGCGAGGTGGCGCAAGCCGGCGAGGTCGTCGGGGTCGCACAGGGACATAACGGTGAAGAACTGGGCCCCGGAGGCCATGTAACCGTCGCGTGCGCCAAAGTAGAGGACGTCTTGCGCATTGTCGAAGAAGATCTGGCCCGGATTGCGCGTCATGCCGAAGCTCAGGCGGTACGAGGCCAGGGCCTCGTGTCGTGATTCCCGACAAACGTGGAGGTTGACGGGGACGGCGGCGTACGAGGTGCAACCGCTCGTCGAGGACCGCGAGGGCTCGGCGGAGGAGGCGAAGGTGAGGGACTTGGCGCCACACCTGATGGGCACAACCCGCGGCGGCGGGAGGTTAAAGTTCCAGATCTTGAGGCGGAGCTCCACAGGCAGTGTGGGGAAGAGATGCTGTGATGGCTTCGGTCAACTAGGGCTAGTCGCGGGATGGGCTATACGGGAGATCGACGGAGCTAGACGTACGAAGTTGCGCAAGACCCGAGGTGGTGTCGCGGTGCCGTCATCCGTTTGTCTGCTCGGTACGGGACTCGTCGTGATGGGCGACATGGTCTGTAGGCTTGGGGGAGGCGCGGCGCGAGACTGGTGGTCTGCGACGCCGAGTTGATGAAGTATGAAAGGAGGCCCAGAGCGTATGGTGTGTTATTAGACCAGTGCGGACATAGGATGCCGAGAGTCGACGAGGGGGTTGGCAAGCATCAGTAGTTATATCGCCGCGACGTCGCGGCTCCCAGTGCCATCCCAGGCAAATGACAACAAAGAATGAAGGATATGCCTGCTAACCCGCATCCCAGGACCACCCCCTCCCCCTCCCCCAAGGCGACCCGAGACATCATTAAACTTCTTGACAAATACACAGTCCCGGACTCTCCTTTCACAACCAGGCCGTCGGGTAGTCAAAGATTGTCTGCACAGCTGGAGGAGGTATGCAGTATGTCGTGAATCATGACTACCGCTCTGGCCGCCACCCACCCCCCCCCCCCCAGAGTCCGATGCATGCTAGTGTCAGGGAAGAAAGTGTGGCGGCACAGAGCCCGAGGCCTTGGGTCGGGGCGATCGGGAGAGATTCATCTTCGTCGGAAGCTGACTATCACTTTCTCCCCTTCTGGTTAGACGACGACCTTCGGCGTGGGATGCCGGATCCAAGGGAGGATGAGTATCAGTATGCAGAACAAAGCTCATAGCTGCAAAGGCGTCGACGATTGGCCAAGGCGCCAAACCATTCGTCAGTGGCTGTTGAGACGACCCGTAATGGCGTTCTGGATACCTAGGTGCCCTTGGAACCAGACTCTCTTATCAATCTCGAGAGAGAGCAGAACATGGGGACCTTTATGGTCAGTGCAAGAGAACAGGGGGTCCATCAATGCCAAGGCCGTTCCGGGTGACTACCCAAGAAGTGTTGATCTGCGGGAGTGGTAATAGGAGCGAATTGCAACAGGCCAAGCTCGCCAGGCATGTGTACGTGAAAGAGGTGAGGATAAGCATGCTGGAGCAGGGAGACGTGATAGAGATTGCCCAATCACTACTGTCTCTGGTCTCCCGGATGTTGAAAGAAGTGAGCCTGCAAAGCTGGCCCGGCCGTAAGATAGAGGGATTATGGGCGTCTGGTTAGCTCCAGCGGATCGGGCTGAACCAGGGGTCAGGGGCTGGGACTAGGTAGGCATCATCTCTCAGTGGGTTGCTGCAGGCTGCTTATGGCCGTCTGTGTGTTGGACCGGGGCCTCTCTGATGAACCACAGCGCGAGGTTCGGGTGGCTCTTTGGCGGGCGTCGTAGGTATCCCTCGCTGGGCTATGGACAGCCTCAGCTGAAGTCAGAGTACGTACTCGCCCGACTCTGACAGAAAATAATTTTCTCGGAGGAACCTTGACGCTACGGCTAAGAACCCTCCGCCCATTTGACAAACGCGGTTGGCTTCCTGCAGAGACGCGAGACATGGATATTCTGACCCCCCTTTTAAAGACATGGATATCTGGCTCACCAGATGCGATGGCTTGTGATGGGCATGTACAACTGGACCCAACCCGAGCATCTGGGACACTCGGCCCGGGGAGATGGACTGAACGCCGTGCCACAGTGAATCTCCATGCGGCCATTGCGAAACCATGACTAAGACCATCAGCCTGTCAGTTGTTCACTTGATGGCCAAACTATCGACCCCACAGTCTCTGGTTGCCGGTTTCCGAGAACTGCTGCTTGCCTGGTGAGAACACTGTTGTCATTGCCAACAGCCTTGAGACACCGTCGTCGGTGTTCGTTCGCCTATGCTGAGCCTGACTTGGCAGACATGCCACAACTGTTGGACGTTGAGGGCTAAGCCACTAACTCCTTAATTTTCTGGCGATCTTCTAGAGTCGCCAGGGCCGGCTGCCGCCATTTTGTTCATTCAGCTGGACAATGAGGCACCACACTAAACCTCCAGAACGATAGGCATGACTCTTTGACGTGGAGCAGTCGGCCCTACCCGACAGGTACCAATGTTTATTCTGATAAACGCCAAGTAGCAGCAAACCGACCTAGCCTCTGGGTGCTTAGGGAGACTGGCCGAAAGGGAGACCGAATCAACCCGAACGTCGTGGTAGACTTTATGCCTGGTCAGACAGGCCGCCAATCTGTTGAGAGAGGCCTGAAGGGTTTGATGACTTTTAGCACCGGGTACCAAAGCTGGCTACACGCTATTAGCAGCCTCGTCTTCAGGCCCCTCACAAGTGCTGTGCAGGTGCTTGCTACCTAGGTAGATTACCTGACCCATTGAACGAGAGGGCCCGATCCCCTGTCGCTCCAAACGTCCTCAGTGATGTGGAATCATACCTGTCGTTCTGGGAAGGCAAAAGCGTCATTGGCTGCGCATACACTGCATGTCGCAGTTCAGCTGTGAGACACACTCGTGGAGAGGGAGAACTCATGTCAAACCAGCCCTCACTTTTCGGAAATAAGATTGGGCGGACGACCTCGCAGTGCCTATCACGAATGATTCTTTTATCATGTCTCATTCAGTTTCCGTGCCCGTCTGGTAACGCTTCCCATGTGCCTCAGTGTCGCAGTTGCTTGAAGAGCGACTATGTAGGATAAACAAAACCTGTTTGGGAAACAGGGAAAGCTAGTGGCACGAGCCTCGTATAGAAGCAGGCGAAATGATGATGGATTGTAGACATTTATGCGTAACAGTTGATACGGTAGGACTGCAAGTAAGGCAGGTTGTCCTGACAGCTGGTCGGCTGGATTCGCCAGGTGTGGTATGAAAGCTGCACCTAATCATCACGTGATCTTCATGTACAAGTGTATCCGTACCAACTGAGCTCTTCGTCTCCCATTTGCGGGGACCAGCCTTGCATCCCACCACCACGCAACCGCTTGGCGTGAGCTCGACAGCGGTAACTGAGGAACATGACTGTCAAGCGTCTTGCTGACTTGCAGCGGCCCTCGATTGGCGGCGTTTTCCTTGGCTGGCGAGTGAGTGTCCATGGTCTGGTTTATTTAAGGGCTAATCTCGGCGGCTTATTGGTCTCGTCAATGGCCCGCTGCTTCTAAGCGCCGGGGACGACCACCACGATGACCAGCATCTGCGGGCTCCTGACCAATCTGAAGCCTGCCGGCTCTCCAGGCCCCCCCGACCATCTCCAACCTTGAACTACAAGATGTCGCAAGCGCGGCTATCTTGCATTGGCGCAACGCTCGTCACGGTAAATTTAGACAGAAGTTGCTTTCCCCAGACATGGGCAAGATTGCGTGCCGCCTCCAGGCCCGGCACCCGGCGCGTATCCCATGTTGCTTCCTGTATTTGTACGCTCCAGAGTCCCCTTTCCGCAAGTTTGCGGTATAGGAATCCCACAATCAGTACAGGATTCGTTCTCTCTTCCCTTTCCTAGGTCCTTTCCTTTCACCGGAAACACTTCTTCACATTCGTCGTTATCTTCTATTTCGTAATTCACACAAGGCCGCATTTTCTTTCTCTCCTGACCGCCATGTCTTCCGAACCCAAAAACGTCTCTCGCACCTCGGAATTTGAGGTCGATGTCGAGCAAATTCACATCTCATCTCAAACACGCGTTCTGAAAGCTGTTGACTCTGCGAGGGTTGGCCTGACTGCTCTGGCTCTTCTTGCGAGCATCACGGTTCTCGGTGTCTCGGCAGATGCCCTGGCAGTCTACGATGCCACCCACGTGCCCGCCGACTACTTGCTCCCGCTATGGCCAGACGCCTTCGATCTGCGCCCAACAGTAGCTCTGGTTGTGGGGGGCTCGATTCTCATCATTACTAACATGGTCTCTCTGCTCTTCAGCCGAGTTCAATCGGTTAGTCAAGAGCTCATTGGACGCTGGATGCCGTGCCCCAGACTAACACCAACCAGCTGCGTAGCCAAACTCTCGTTCACAACTGGCTGACAGTGGTGGCCCCGGCGGTGGGCTTGATTGCCTCGATCATCGCCATGTCCTTCTTCTACAGCATCAACGCGTCGACCACTGTCGACACCCTCCAGAGCTGGAGCTGCCGGTGGTCTTCGGTTGCGATGATGACACGGCCGCACTTTGGCACTCTTTGCAAGCAGAGCAAGGCGGGCCTCTACCTGTCCGTTTTGCTGATCCCAGTCGAGGCTATCATCCTGGGAGCTGGCGCATACCACATGATGCTCCAAAGGAACATCAGCAAGTCCAGCAGGGTGGTCGAGGAACAACGCAAGTCTGGAAGCCCTGCGCCGTCGTCAGTCCGCGATATCGAAGCAGAGCAGCATTGATAAGAGCAGCCTGGGATTCACAAGGGATTGGGAGACGTATATGTCATCCAGTTGGCGCCCGCTAGTCGGATTGAGCGAAGAGAGCGACGCCGGAAACGGACATTGTGCTCCTACTGGAACGGGGGCCGTTAAGAGGTGTAGGGTCTAAACGGGCTCCTGCCTGCTGCCTCTATACTGTATATGTATTCGTACCTTTTAATGTGTGATTTTTTATCACCGTGTAGAAGTAGCGACGACACCATTAGGTGAATGGTAATGTTGCTGCCGATCCAGAATCCGTTTTCTTTCACCGTCATGACAACTTCATCGCTGAACCAAATGTGGCTCGCGCCAGACACCGGATCCAGCTTCCATGGAGATCGGAAACACAGCGGCATTTGCCGCTAATGGTGTCGCAGCTGCGCAAGCGACCACTCAAGTCTACGCTGGCGCAGGTGCACCCGAGAAAACGAATTAGTTAGTCCGGCGACTCTTGATTTTGGCTGCGTGCGGAGAGGGCTGTGGTGGATGTAGGTCCAGGAAAGGGTGTAGATCATCTCAAAATCGAGAAACCTTGTGTGCAGCCCTTCCATCATCATCATCAGCCAGTTGACATAGGTAATATACGCATGATCTTGACCAGCTCGAGATTCCAACCAACCCAGTCGATAACACTGATGCTTTTGGCCACCGTCCAGTTCGTTCAAGTATTTGGCGTTAGTCATAGGTAGCGACGGGGCATGAGATATGATCGAGTCTCGAGTCAACTGTTTACTGGTCCGATGCGGATACGATAGCGATGGTTGAAAGTTCGACTACTACGTAGGTAGCCAGCCACCTTGAGAGGACCGAACCCCTGGCGAGCCATCCACCTTCAAGGATATTCTGGTGAGCTGCGCCAAATACATACATCCTCCAATCGTCAAATTCAGTGGAACGCCTTCAAGCCACCAGAGGTCAGCACAAGCCTGGCCAGCTGAAGCGCCAGCCCAGACGTGCCGCTACGGGTACTTAGCTACGCGTACGTGTGCCAGTGGTACAATTTAAAGCGGATTGATTGGCCTGGATACTATTTAGATAATCCCTGGAGCGCTGAGAAGGACGCGAACACCGCTCTGATCCCCCTGGCTGGGTTTTCAGCCTTTTCTCCCGTAGCGCGCCCCATCCATCATCAATAGGTATCTAGTGCAGAGGAGTAGTCTACACACGTACCCTGCCTTATCTGGTCCATAGCCAGATGGCTTCCCAATTTCCCATGCGCCAACTACCCGGAAACATGTGCATCCTGTCCCATCTTTGCCTACTCCGTCGCTGCATCAACTTGCGGTCCGGCACCCGTCCAACCGTGTCCAGTATGATCACTACCTCCGTCGCTTTCTTCAGCTAGCGACCGCTCCAACTCTTGTCGAGACGGCGCAAGCAGATGTGGCACCGCATCAGAATAGGGGTGGGCACAAACTGTCATATTAGTATTCGCCCTTGTCAGAGGCCAAAGGGTTCCGGGAGCCTACGCGAACCCAAGCAAACAATGTTATTCTGCCAGCGTCGCCGGGGCGTGACACCGTCCGTAATGCGGCTGGCCTAGCAGCTGCCTGCAGCGTGCCATGCGGCCTTTGGCCTTGTCCACCTCCTCTCCTCTGTCTGTCTGCAGACTGATATCTCAGGCACCGCCAGTCCAATGAGGGTTGCCACAAACTGGGTCGGGCTGGCGCGTATTCCAGAGCTGTCTTCGAGCTTCGGACCCTGTCGTCTGGTCTTTAAGCTATCATCGACGATGTCTCCCAATCTATCTATACCCATCCTAGCACTGGCGGCTGCGGGAAGGGTGCAGAATCCCAGACAATCTCTTTTGCTGCGGGCGTGCGGCGTGGCAGTCCAGGGATGCAGTGAAAACATGGCAAAGCGGGAGTGAGGTCAAGGCAAGGCAGGAATGAAGACAAAGTGGGATGATTGCGGGTGTCGTGTGCCACGTTCGACCAGAGAACCCCCGGCCACAACCAACCGAGGGCCCTGGCAACAGGCACGCAGTCCAGGCACAGATAATCGAGTAACAAGATTATGTATGCCTCGCGGATCTGGGCAAAGAATACGCAGGCTCGGGAGAGATTTGTCCAGCTCAGTCCGGTCCAGCCCGCATGCTTTCTCCGTCTTTGCTCTTTCCGTTCGTTCTGATCGGCCAGTCTCGCAATGAAACTGCGCTCGTCGAGCGAGAAGAAAGGCATCTGGCCTTGGCTCTTTCCGTTTTCAACTATCCTCTCGCGTGGCTGGTGGCCAACCGACTTTGCACCGATTCTCGCTCAGCGACAAGCGTCCTTGTAGGCCCTTGGGTCCAATAACAGCTGCTGGCACGAGCCATACTTGGCTCATATAACAGTCACTTGTGTCACCAATCTGTCGAACCCACCACCTCCTGCTCGTTCGTGCAGCTCTCATATTCCCGTCGAGCCCTTGGAACTACACCAGCTCCCGCCCTGTCCGTTGCGTTGCCACACATTGGAAGATTGGCAGGCCGGCACCATCCTGGCTAGACCTTTAAAAACAAGAAAAATGTACGTACCCCCTCTTCACTCTTTTTGGTGTCTACTTTCTTTCGTAAATCTTGGGCGGCCCGAGTACGAGAAGTTCCGTGCGTCGGAGCGCACGAGCTATCTACACCTATCCATTCTTGACAGCTGAACATACCGCGCCAAGTACAATGGGTCTCTAATCAACAGAATCACGTTATCTTGTAGCTCTCACTCGATGGTTGTGATTGGTGTCTTTTTTCGTTGCGTGTCAAGCTAAGAGGGTTCTGCGCAGAGTTGGAGACTAACACGGCCGCTACTAGTAAAACCGCCGTTCCCAAACAGTCACTTTTTATCCAATATTCCGACTACTAGCACCATCGAAATCGCATTTATTTTGGCTTCGGCCTCGGACACTGTCGCAGACATGGCCGACCCCGTTTCTCCGCCTTCTTCTCCTCTGGAGGAGCCCAACACCTCATCTCCCAGCACCACCAGCGGAAAGATCAAGTTTCAACAACCACCGGTTACCCCCGAAAACAAACAGCCTCCGCATGCCGGTGGTCTCTCCTTTGCTGAAAAGAAGATGATCCGTCGTCCTTCAACTGCTCCTACCCCCATTGTCGAGGGAGATGGTGGCCTGACGAGAGACGTACACCATACTCTCCCGGGCGACCCTCGCCACAACCGAAAGTCCAAGACACCTGCCGATTTGGCGAAGCGTAGGAGCTCGTACTATGAGGAGGCGTTCCAGGGCGACAGAGAGGCCAACCTGGTCAAGGACCGCGTCCTCACCGAGGCCATCGTGATGGCCGACTTACGCACCAATGTGATTGTACGTCGTACCACCCCGGCCGCAGCATGTTGCCGAGGCTAACTCCCTGCACAGATCAACGACGAGTTCAGCTTCATTACGGACTTTTCTTACCAGCTGTCAGTCAGATATCAGCGACCGGTATCTTCGATCGTGGTCAACTTGCAGCATGGAGCCTGCATGCTATTCGGAGGTACCTTTGAGCCGGCGTATACGATGTCTATCCATGCGCTTCCCCTCGAGGTTGGCATAACCAAGAACAAGAGGAACTCGGCTTTGCTACAGAAGCATCTTCAAGAAGCCCTTGGCGTCCAGCCAGCTCGTGGGTACATCAAGTTCGTCGAGGTGCCTGCTGATTGCATGGCTGTCAACGGTAAAACCACGGCGTCTCGAATCTCCGAGGTAACTGGCGAAGAGGAGGAGACTATTGCCGAACGCCGCGCTCGCAACCGCAAGAGTATAAGTACCAAGGTAGGCCGCGCTGAGTAGTATCCTGAGAGGAAGGGCAGCGCTGACGGCGTCGCAGTCGATGTCGTTCCGTCACGGATCCATTGTCGGGACTAGGAAGGGTTCAGTATTCGATTTCCGTAGGGAGTCCGTCGTCTCTCCACGGAAACAAGCTGCCATGGCAGCTCAGCAGGAGATAACTCCTCCGCATAGCGCCACGGACGCGCCCCTCATTCCCTCCATTCCCGAGACCCACGCCGCCGACAGCACCTCCGAAGAGAAGGATACACCTTACAAGCAAGTCGAGAAGCCCCCCACCAACAACTACGGGGCCTATACGAGGACGAGCAAGGCGGCCAAGCGCAAGAACAACTTCGTCTCGTCCCTATTTTCGCGTTCCCCCAGGAACGACGCCATACAACTGTAAACAACACTTTTCCATTCAGCTTAGACGTATTTCTTTTGTATCACGCTCGCTATTTGGTTCGGAAGCAGTGGTCAAATTGGAACTGGAGAGGCTGTAAGCAACTAAACCGCTGCATCGACTAAAAGGAGGTGGAGTTATGCATAACCGCCCGCTTGGGCAGGCGGCTAGGAGCCAATGTCCAGGGGTGCTATTCCTCTTGTAATCGTCTTTGGGCTCTCAAACACTGGAGGTATATGGCTGTTCGGGAAGACTGATATTCGTAGTCAACTTGACAGGCCCCACCCAATCATGCCATTAACCTGGCGTTCAATGATTTCGCTGCTCATTGTCCTGTTTGCTATCGATGGTGAAGGTTTCCACAGAGCACAGCACTCTGTTTGCATCGAGATCCTTCGGGTGGTAAGTCAATCGATGTATGGCGCCGGAGAGTCAGAACACATGTTACAAAAACTCGCGAACAAAATAAAAACAAAAAGGAACATAAAGTAAGCATGTCTAAGCCGGTGTTGAACACAGCAAGAGTAGGTAAGAGTCACCCGTACAAGTATCAATTAAAGTAAGCCTCAAGGGTGTGGTGACAAGCGCTGTGAGGCTGGTGGGCCGTCGACAAGAAGACGAGACGAGCTCGCTTAATTAAAGTGGGACACTCGTTATTCTTATCTTATCGCGCTGTATCGTCATTGCTCCTCCGTGCCCAACTAAACTACACTACCAATTGCTTCAACCCCCGTCGCGTGTCTCGTCGCTCCACAGCTCCGATCCGCAATACGGCCTCCTCGACATTGGCACTCTGATAGGCTGGAACTCAACGTCAGCACGACTAGCCGGCAGACGCAAGTTCAGCGCACACAGCCTGTTATTCTCTTTCTTTCTCGTGCATCGTCGGAGGGCTGCGAGGGTTCGAAACGCATCGCGATACATTATCCTTTGTCGTTTGCCGGCGTCTTCAAAAAGCCAGAGAGTCCTCTTGCTCGTTGCTGCTGCGGGCCAAGGTGACGGACAACCGGCTTCGGCGGCTCCTGGGCAGGCGCAGCGAACACGGGGAGGGCTTCAGTCACATCAACTAGAAGTGGACGGGGGGAGGAATCCCTGCGCGGAAGATGGAGGTGAGATTTTGACTTTTGCTTCTGTTTCCTTTCCTTTTCTTTTCTTTTCTCTTTCCTTCCTAGTCCCCGTCACTCTTGAGCCGTCGCGTTCCCTTAATCTTTCTATGCGCATCACATCGTCTGAGGGGGTACAAGATGAGAGTATCGGCCTACAGTGCTTCTTGTATAAGGTCGTTTGCCTTCCCGGCTGGAAGAACGCCAGGCCAATCCTCAATTTCCTCAGCCTGACTGAGTGAACGAGCGTCAACTACGCCTGTCGGCCAAACACATACACAGCCGTTGATGTGGCTCAAAACACCTCTTGGGACAGCGCCAGCTAGCAAAGTCCGGCGGCATCTTGCGTTATGCCCGCAAGCATAGCTAGAATTCATTCAACTGCAGCCTGGTTTGGCTGGTTCGTTCCCTCCCCCCCCCACCTAACCGAGGGTCGAGTCATAGTTCCCGGACGATGAAGTGGGAGGCTGAGCCACGGCGTATGGATGATGTGTTTGTACGACGGTGAGATCCGCAGAAGAAAGAAGAGCATGCCCAGGTTTGCTTCAAACTGCCGCAGGGTGCTCCTCCCAGCCGTTGTTCGAGCGGTTTGCGACAAGCTACGGGTTTCCCCTTGTGAAGATGCGCAGGCCTGCCGCCAGATTTCCTCATGCTGCGCGTATCCGTCAGAGGGGTCATATTCGGGCGGAACTGCGCCAAGGCAGTTGTTCTGGCGACAACCTTCGGGATACTGCAAGCGACTAGATGTCGGCGTTCCCATTATGGTGTCTGGACAGACATATTCAGGTGAACAACCCTGCAGGCTTGGGGGTCTCCGGACTTCCCGTCCCGGATCGTGGTCAGCCTTGAGACCCGTCTGAGAACCCGTGCAAACATCGAGACAACTGATCTATGGCATCCACCTTTCTGAGATGCCAGCAAACACAAAACATTGTGCGACGTAGCAAGAGCCTCGACGAGACTACATCTTACGAAAGCTGCCGAGACTCGAAGCTACGCCGTTGCCGTGTGATTAAGCGGGCGAAGATCGCGGACGTCTGCCAGAGCAACATTTCATGATTCTTGGGATGGAACCATCGCATCCTTCAATTGACTCAGTGCTGTCCCAAGCGGTTGATGGCCTGGGTCTTTCTGTCCACAATGCTGCTTTCTGCGCGAACGGTCGTCACAGTCCGGCAAGGCTAACCCTTCAGCGTGTCTACGATCAGGATCGAGGAGTCCCACCGATAGATGCGAGCAAGCCGATGGAGGTACTTCCGGGACCTCCCGGAAAGGGGAAACCCAGACTTCTTCTGATGGGTCAAAGAAGGTATGGACCGACGTCCCCGACATCTTGTCCTTCTTCGTCTGAGCCCGACACTGACCGATGAATAGGAGTGGCAAGTCTTCAATATCGAGTGTGGTGTTTCACAAGTTACCGCCCAACGAAACTTTGTTTCTCGAGTCGACGGCTCGTATTCAAAAAGACTCCATGGCGTGAGGAGCGATTCGCACCATCAAAGCTTGCAGGACCATCCACTGACACCCGCCTCCCAGATCGTTCATGGACTACCAGGTCTGGGACTTCCCCGGCCAGATCGACTTCTTTGAGAATCCAAACTTCGACATGGACGCCATTTTCGGGGAGATCGGCGCCCTCATCTGGGTTATTGACGCGCAGGATGACTACCTCGAGGCCGTGTCGCGGCTCAACGCCACTGTCCTCAACCTCCAGCGGTTCTACCCAAACATCAATATCGAGGTCTTCATCCACAAGGTCGACGGCCTCTCGGACGACTACAAACTAGACATCCAGCGCGACATCACTATTCGCATCCAGGACGAGCTTTCGGACCACGGCTTCGAGAACGCCCCCGTCACCTTCCACCTAACATCCATATACAACCACTCCATCTTCGAGGCCTTCTCCAAGGTCATCCAGAAGCTCATCCCCCAGCTCGGCACCCTCGAGGCCATGCTCACTAACCTCTGCCGCACGTGCCGCTTTGAGAAGGCCTACCTCTTCGACGTGCTCTCCAAGATCTACATCGCCACCGACTCGGCCACTGCCGACATGGCCTCGTACGAGATCTGCTCCGACTACATCGACGTCATCATCGACATCACCGAGGTCTACGGCTCCTGGCCGCGCTCCGATGGCCAGCGCAAGCGCCTCGAGGCCGAGCCGTGGAACGCAAAGGTTGAGGATCAGGTCGCCTGCAACTGGGCCGAGAGCTGCATGGTCCTGCACGACTCGCAGCGGCCCATCATGCTGCGCGAGGTCGACCGCTACCTCGCCCTCGTGGCCATCATGAAGGAAGACTCGTACGACCGCATGCCCCTAGTCAACATGAATGTCGAGGCCGTCGTTCAGGGTGTCACCGAGTTCTTTGAAATTACAAAGTCGCGCAAGTGAGGAAGGGGAGAGGGGATGGCATGGCAAGTGGGGGAAGCTTGGGGGGCTTAGGCATCAGGTATCCATCATAAGGAGACTTTCCGCATGTTTTGGCTTGTTCTGTATAATAAGTTAAGATGTTTTTTTCTTTTTCTTCTTGTTTCCGGAAGACAACTAAAGTGCTCTGGTCTCTTTCTTGCTCTCGTGATCTGAGCCTTCTGTCCACTTTTGGCTACCTCCGTCCGTGTCTATCAGGTGTATGCTGCTGTTGTCTGTGGAATAACTCACCAAGCGCCGCCTCTTCTAGCCATTGAACCTCTAGCACACCCATGCGCTTCTTTCCACGCGGCGTAAAGCGTTTCGGCGGCACCTTGAACATGTTTCCCGACGTCAGGGGCACAAACGTCTTCTAAGCGCCCTGTGCCGCCCTGGGTGTCGCCGGTTCCGGCGGTTGCTCGTCCAGAGCAGAACTAAGGCTGAAGACCTTGTAAGTGTTCCGGTTGGCACCTAGAATACACACGCGGGCAGGGACTTCGCCGCGCGCATCGGAGGCGTCCTGGACGTCCATGCGCACCGGCGCGAAGGACGGGTCCTCTGGAAGCGTGGTTGTGGTAACTTCGCCCTGCAGTTGCTGAAAGAGAGCCTGCGTCATGGGCAGACTTCCCTCTTGGTAGGGCATGTATGTAATGCTGGGTGACTGGACTGGGATCGTAACAATGTTGGCAGGTTTGCCTATGAGGAATTAGTAAAGGGAGTCATTGGGTCAAGAGATTGCTGAACTCAACGTGC
Organism: Colletotrichum somersetense; assembly: GCA_030867255.1. Taxonomy (NCBI): domain Eukaryota; kingdom Fungi; phylum Ascomycota; class Sordariomycetes; order Glomerellales; family Glomerellaceae; genus Colletotrichum; species Colletotrichum somersetense. Next base: position 374,726 of record MU843426.1, on the reverse strand, counting down.
CTTGCTTCCATACAAGCAGAATCAGCGTGCTGCTGTTCAGAAACTTTACGTCGACAATCTTGCCATCATCTACAGACAGAGCTGCAGTCGTGGTGGTTACGTTGCTGCTAATGCCGTTGATGATGCGGATGGACGTGCGGAAGATGAAGACTGTAAGAATATTTGCATGATTTTCAGGCGATGTCAAGAATAACGACTTACCACTCCGGTCACGGCCCTCTTCGACCACAGCCGCGAAGGCAAGTACGTCAATATCCTCCTGTATAGCACGTTAGCAATTTATCGTGGTGTCTTCACAGTCTCAAACTCAGACAAACCTCCTTCCTCTCTGGGCACATTGTCGAATCGAACCCAGCAATCTTGCTGGTCAAGGATATCTTCGTCGGCTGTCCGAAGTGAACACTTCTCTTTTGTGCTTCGGCGATATCTTTGAAGATTCCGTTCGCGCGAGTAGTAAGGTAATCGACGAGGAAGCTGACATTAGGAAAGGCTTTTAGATAAGGCTGTCCCTCTTCCCGACGCCTGAGCTGCGTATCCAATTCTTCAAGCATCGATGTTCCGCTATCGGCTCGCTCCCAGTTGGTCGAGTAGTCTTCTTTGGATACTTCGTCCAAGAACACGGCCAGGGGGCTCTCCACCAGGTACTGTTGAACGTACACCAGTACCTTGCTATTCTCCATGGTGGCTTCCTTTTCGGTTAGCTCCTCACTTGCTGAGCTTGGGGCAGCGAGACGGTCGATCTGGAATCGCATCCAAGTGGAGAAGGCATTGAAGAGATCGAGTTCTTCCATGACGTTGAGCAAGATCTTATGGCCAATTAATGTAAGGCAAGAGACGATGTCCATTGCACGGGATATTTGCGCAACAGTGAAGCCAATGTCGTCCCTTGAATCGTAGAACTGGGCTAGACCACGCAGGCGGCTAAGAATGATGGCGCATCTCTCCAGTGCGGGCAGCATGTTCTCGTGTATCAGACCTCGCAAGTTTTCAAGGCCGGATACAACAGCCTTATCCCATCGCTTGTGACCCTGCATGATAATGTTAGCCGCCGAGTTTGTAATATCAAAAATAGCAGTGTAATGAACTTACACGCTCAGCTAGGCTATCGACGAACCACTCGCGAACAGGTTCGTATGTGTGGCCAGTGATGACTGTATGGAACAGGGCCTGAACAATGTTTGTCGGGCCGTGGGAAGCTTGCTCTAAGTCCCCTTCTGCACTGCGCAAGAACTTGGAAGGCAGCTCCCTCGTATTCTTGTATTCCACCTGCATGTGTAGTTGCGTCTGCTTCACATATCGTAGCAACTTCTGCAGTGTCGTGAGTTTAGACGCCAAGAGGGAGATGTTAATCGGAGACGAAGGAATAAAAGGCAGGTCCATAGGGACAAGGTACAATGCCTGGTCGTCGTCGGCTGAGGGTTTCAGGAGAAGAGCATGGGTTGACACCTCTGGATGAGAAGCATGTTGGACTAGCTGGAGGACGCCCGGCCTGTACATTGAGCTTGGGAGGGTATATCGGAAGTCGCCAATAACAAAAGAGTCGTAGATGCTGAGATGAAGGTGACCATCGCTCGTGCCCACGAGCATGACGAAGACTTGGTCACTATCCTCATTGTTAAAAGGTTGGAACAGGTACTCGATGCCTGTCCGTAACGTAAACACCAAGCCGTCTTCGCTGCAATCGCGGTCAGTCACAGGTAGGTAAGGAGCAATTGGGGAAGTTGACGCACCCTGCTCCAGCACTCGAGCTAGGCAAGGGGCTAATTTTGGGCAATGCCGAGTCCACCTCCAAGAAGGTGAGTTCTCGCGGAAAATCAAGTGAGGCGTGTCCCGCAGGTAGCTCGAGCTCTTCCGACATGAGCTTCTGCCACGGCTGAGACGACGTCTTCCGGTACCGAGATCCTGCTTTGCCTACCGCATTGCGTGTCCAACCTATGTGAGTGATGTTGGGCGCTGTTGTATCGTCGCCGCAGACACGGATATGATGCGCAGCTTTGTTGTTCTCCAAGCCCATCAGCCTCACGTAGCCGTCACTCCAGCCTACGGCGAGGAACTGACCTATCAACAAGTCAGCCAAAAAGATATCCAAAGATAAAGTGTTAAAAACGCGAGCTCACCGTCCGGCTTCCATCTCACGGCTTGTGGGTGGGGTGTTTGCTGGCCAGGTTTCGCGAATTGGTGGATTTTGGACACGACCTGTTCCCTGGGTCGGTATATCAGAAGATTCTTCCCCGTGGCGTCCCAGCTGACGGACAAGTCAACAGTCGGGTTGCTGCAGGGAAAACCATCTGCAACACGGTGATCGAATTTGGTCTCGCTGTAAGAGCGTAGCTGTGTGATTTTGGCCATCGCGAGAAAACGAAGCTATTCGTGATGTTGTGCGAATGATGTTTGTTCGAGAGACCATAGCTGGTCCCCTAAGGGAAGCCGTCTACCTAGAGACCTAGGCGAAGGTAGTAGGCGATGCAGAACCAGGCCCAGACCGATTAAATTCCAAGAGACGCGAAGTAGTTGATTCAATTCCCTGCTCCGAGGACGACGGTCATGCTTAGACAGGTGTTTTGAGTGTCGACTGCCTTTTTGACGTTCGTAACTCATGCCTCTTTGCACAGCAAAGCATCTTTCAGGGTTGGTACCAGCATGCATGTACGTACACCTTCAGGCCTGTGTTTTGTGGAACTCCAATCACCTGTCATTAGGTACCTATAAGTAGCGCGTGTTCCAGTCGCTGGAAATGGGGCAGGTGCACCCATGGTCCACTAATCGCAGGCATGCTCCTTATCCACAGCGTCCCTGAAAGCGTCCCTGGGGAAGTACCTATCGATAGGGGTGGACAAAATAAAGGCGCATGGGGATGGGTTGGCAATAGCGGCAACAATAAACAGCTTCTTTTGCAGGTGCTTTCACGCCCTGGTTCTTTCTAAGATACGTCACATTTCATGCAGCCAATTGTAATGGCCATTTCCCGACATTGCCAGTCAACCCGCTGCTCGGAAACTCCTGGGTTGGCGCTCAACAGTGCAACCCTGAATAATTTCACATCACTCCAGGGTGCCTTTGCTAGTTACCGTAGCTCGGCTCTCTATTCAATCAAGAAGTTGTCTGCGTTCGACTTGACCTCCTTCGAGAAAGTCACTTCCTCATCCTCTTCAAGCAGCGAAACACTCGAGACCTGGGCATAAACATTAGCGTTGGTGTCATGAACATAATTCATGAGCTGCAACTTACATCAACGTCAATGAAAGGAGACGTCTTTGAGAACCTGACTGTCATGGGGAAGAAGTCATTCTCGTCGTTGGTTTCGGCCTCAAACTCGAACGATCCCGTGGGGTTTTCGTCTGACACTGTTCCGATGTTCCACTCCAGAGAGTCTCCGGATACCTCGTACGAGGCATCGAAACTCGAGACAACTGGCTCGCTGACCTGGTAAGGGATGATCACACTGACGTCCCGGAGTGTGTCGCCGCCTGTCAGTTCGTACTCGACCGTCATGTTGTACTTGTCCGCATCCTTGTTGATCCAGACTGTGAACGTAATGGGGCACGCGCTGGCATCGTCTGCCTTGGCCGTCGCCCTCCAGCGCAGCACGCCCACTGACTGGTTGGTGGGGAAGCCGCGGGCAGTGTTGCTCATCTGGATCACCTTGGAGCTGTTGAAGAGGTTCTTGTCGACGTTGGGATGCGTTCGGAACTGGGCGCCATGAGACGCGTTGGCCGTCAGGTTCAATTTGACCTTGGTCAAGGTAGGGTCGGAGATGCGGAGGCTCAGATCACCAACTATCGCAAGGGAGTTGATAGCTCCCTCTCTCGACAGCTTGGCACTGATGGCCTCGTTGACCACGACATGGATAGCGTCGCGGTCGAGGGTAGAAGAGACGCGGGGCTCTGCTGCAGGCTCGGGAACATGGGCAGGGGACGGCGTGATAAGGGGCGTATCATCCACCTCGGCGCCCATATCGCCTCGAACACGCTCGAACATGTCTGTGGTCTTGGATTTCTTGCCCAATTGCATACCCTTGCCCTTTGGAGCGTTCAGTCTGCACATGTCAGCCGCCGATCACTACGTCCTGGTACCGCACAGCAACTCACTTGTTGAAGGTCTTGTTCTTCTCAGCTTCGTAAGAGTCGTAGGTATCGGTTGGCGTCGGGCGGGTAGGAGGAGTGTACGTCGGGTATACGGGCGTTCTGGGCAGGCCGCCGCCGACGCGGCCGGCTCGAGCCGACTCCTTGCGTTGCATTTCCAGCTGCTTGGCCTTTCGCTTGCGCTCCTCTGTTGCCTCCAACTCCTTGTTCTGTAGTGTATGTTAGTATCGCGCGTTTGAAAACACCAAAGAGTAGAGTGACGGACTCTTGCGATGATCTCCTGGATTCGCTCTTCGTGACTCTCCATCTCGAGGAAGGTCTTGATCTGGCTGATGGTCAAGTTCTCGCGGTATCCGAGGGTGACGAGCTCGTCGAAGGCGCTGAGCAGTTCGTACGCATTCTTCAAGATCTCCCTCTCATCGAGGCTCTTGCATGTGCTGGTGACAACCTGCGCGAACAGGTGCAGGGAGTCGATGTCTTGAAGGATGTTGGATTGGCGGTTGGTAATGAGCACCATGTAGAGCTCGTCCAGCGGCTGGTAAACGAAGCGCACATTGTCTTGTTCGACGGTCGTGTGCTGGGTGCCACTATCGGCGAGCTTTGGAAAAGATGCGAGGAGGGCTTCAATGCGGGATCGTGGCATCTCCCTGAACTGGCGGGAGAGGACAGCTTTCCCGCCACGGGTACAAATCGACGCTGCGAGGACAACCTATTCAAGTCAGCATCCTCTGTCTGCAGTCTACAACGAAAACGAAAGGCAAGAAGGCGCTTCACCATTTTGGATGGGGTGTTGTGACAGTGTTAGGGGCGAATTGAATATGTAGACAGGCTGTCGCAACTCGACTTCGACGTCCCAGGCCAAAGGGGGACCACATGGGGAGCTCGAATCAATATTGAGGTCCGAATGTGTGAATCTGGCCAGTGCACGGGCCATTTCAACCTTACGCACAGCGGCTAGAACTAATCCCAAAAGAGTAAGGTGGAAGCAACCTCCAGTAGGCGCGTCTAGCCGCGCTTATTACGGAACGTAGAGGGGTGGCACATGGACCTTTTTAAATTCCCAACGCGCCTCATCCAACTCCACCTGGTTTGCCCTGCCTGGCTTCAATTTCCAACTCTTTGTCCTGCAATCTTTCCCTCCCTTTCCTGGGCATGCCTCCTCCGGACAACTCTTTCAACGAAAACCACGCCTAAGCCCCGTACTTTCAGGGTACAAACTCGGTTTTACAGTTGCATACCGCTGATACCTCTAACCAACTGGATTTCGCTAGCTTCGTCGGGCGGACATCCGGATCTACGATATCTACCTGAAGCAATCAACCGAACCGCCGATCGTCCTAATATCCAGAGGATACTCGCAACCCTTTTTTTCAGAAACGGTTATTTCCAACTTGTCGGAATCAGAGGGGATGGCAACCGAAGCAGCCCCGCCCCTGAGCCACGAGGCTCAGCAACACGAGGAGTACATCGACTACTCTGAAGATGACTTGGCAGTACCTGCCGTCACAGCCAAAGACTCTAACAACGAATCATTTTCGTCCAACGCTCAGTTTGAACCCGACAAATCGGAGATCCTGGAGGTGCTGCCTGCAGAGTCAGACCATCAGACCCAAGCTATCGACGTGCAGGTTGAGGCTGACATGGAGACTATTTCTGTGGTTGCCGATATAAAGTCGAAGGGTGATGATGCAGAATTCGATACCACAGTCGACTCTGAAGCCGCTCATCAGATGGATGCTACGGAAGCCGAGGGTGATTACTTCGACGAGACTGAAAACCTCAATACTGTCAATGATACAGAAGCCGAAGAAGCTTATGTCACTGAGAACGAAATCAGTTGGGAGGATGGTTCCGGCAATGAGCAAGATGTCGATCAAGACGATAGTCACATCAAGGCTGCCAACGATGACTGGCAGTTGGTTGGTGACGCAGACCATGTCGCACAAGATGCTACAAGTTTAAACGAGGGATCTTTCGGATATGGAGAATTACAGGGTCACGAAATTGACCAAGCGCCCGAGGACGCTCCCAACGCCTTTGCCAACCTCGACACAGACCTTGAAGCCGTTGCTGTTGTTGACGTTGGTCCTGCTTCGGAAGAAGGGCAAGCCGCCGAACCCCAATATTCGGAGGCGGATGATGTGAATGGGATAACTGATCCCCAACCGGAGAATGGCGATTCAGCTGTCGATGCCTTGGCAGATGTCAGTGACGCCCGGCTCGAACGTCACGATAACGCTCAAGAGGGGCTTGACAATGCCCCTGGCGAACAAGACGCCGAGGACCATTCCATGGGTGAAGATTACGATTCCCAGCTTGAACAGGAGGTCGAAAGCAACATTGCTGCTACTGATGATGATGTCACCGACGGGCAACACCATGGCGAAGTCGCCGACACTACCGACCACATGGCGTCAGAGGGAGCCACATCGGACCATGACAATGTAGTGTACGATGATGAGATGCTTGCCGATGCGCAATCGTCAGTTTCGGCAGAAACGTCACCTAACGAAGACATGGATATTCCCGTAATCACGGTCTCGTACAAAGGTATCGACTATCCCTTCTTTTACGGCTCGCCGGATAGCGACGGCAAGGAATGCTTTTTCCATGACCTGTCTCTGTTGCACTGCAAAATGGAGGGCGTACTGGCAGGTTTCCGTCGAGAGCTTGCCAATGAACTCGGCCCATTTGACGAGCTTGTGTTCCAGATCGACGAGCTCGGACTTGAATTTACTGAAGTAAGCTCCCAACCTTTAGAAACGAAGCCTTTACTGACCAGCTCAAAGTCCAGCCAGCCAGACGTGTTTTCTGATATCACCTTGGGTCAGATTATTTCCGTGTTTGACTCCCTGGTCAAGAACCAGAACCCCAACGCGTCGAAACCGCTTTATGCATATCTCTCTACCCGGCCCAACTGCAAGAAACGATGGCTTTCGCTGGTCGATGATGCCTACAATGGCAAAGGCCTCGATGAAATCAGCTTCTACTTCGCATCCAGGGCTCATAGTGAAGCCCCTGAAATCTTAGATGATGAGGCCGATCTGATTGGAGAAGAAGATAATGCCGATGCTGCTACTTGGCCACAATCTCCTCGGGAGAGCGAGCGCGGCGAGCGAAATGAAGACGAGAACCAGGGTGAAACTGTGGAGACCAACGAGGACATCAACGAGTATGACGACGTTGACAATGGAATCACCGGAGATGGCGATGCAGAGTCGCAAGAAGCTCTGAATGAGGGTTCTATCCAGTCAGAGGTGAGCGTTGCAGAAGATGTCGATGCCGAGGCGACCATAGTCAACAACGAGGCTGCCCCCATGGATGAGTCCACCGTAGCTGTGGACATCGACACCATTGAAGACGCCGGCGTGGTAGACATGGAGGACCAGCAACCCGAAGACCACGGAGAAAATGGTAATGCCGACTATTTCCTATCAGCCCCTTGTTTCTATCCCAGTTTTTGCCTTTGCACCACTTGTACATCGACCTTTCCGGCGGCACAGATGGCGGAAGAAGATGACTTTCGATATGAATCTTTCGTGCGGATGGCTCGAGATTCTGCCCAACGACAAACGCAGTTTCAACTAAGCCATTCGTATCTGGAGTTTCACAAAAGATCCCATACCCGAGCAGCTCTCCGCCACTTGCATTCCCATTCTGATGTCAGCATGGCTTTTTCTTCAACCACAGACGCTGACAATGTAATTCAAGCTCCAGAAGTCGATGCATCTAACCCACTCGTATGGGATGCGGAAGAAGCCGATGCGTTCAAAACTGCCGAGAACGCCCATGCCTTTCCTGAAGACGAGGATCTCACGCACAGTTTGAACCAAATTGCCGATGGTGTCGACGTGAACCCAACAGACAAGGTAACCCCCAATACCAGTGCAACATCAACCCTGGACGGCGACGAAGAGGCCACGTACAACAATGAGCTTGATCTCAATGCCGATCTGCCTGAAAACGAAATTGATGGCGCCGAGGCCCATGGTCAGGACGATGAACTGGCAGAAATTGATTGGAGAGAGTTTCCTGGTCAAGACGATGATGTTGCGAAGTCTCCTTCGATCTCTGGCAAACGCCAGAGATCGGATGTGGACGACATGCTGGATGACGAAGCCCAGAAAGGTATGGCTTATGTCTATAAAAAACACAGAATGTGCCCGACTAACCATGCATTAGACGTCAAGCGTCGTCGGTCTTGAGCTTTCAAGCATCCTCACAACTAACCCCTTTTATGGCTTTTCCACCGACGCAGATAGGATTTAGGCCTGCTTGACTTTCGGACCCATTTGTCGGTCGCGTTGGCGAGCTCGAATCCCGCGGTGCAACTCTACGATTACGGGACTATTACTCTCGACAAGGTGTCCTACACGATCATCGCGGTATCTCTCTTGGAGCCCCGCAACTGTTCACTCAAGGTAGGCCTCCGATATTGAATTTCGTACTGACTTGCAGCTTTTACATTCAAAAATTACCAACCAGGCGGCGACCTGGCGTACTGAACAGACGACACACTCCTCCTGATGCAGTTCCTCCCGAATCTTCTCGATACCCCGTCTATTCTCTTGCGATTTTGGTGGGATTTTGGCGTATAACGGGGATGAAAAGCAATGGGGCAGACCCACTGACTCGCTTGATGTTTCTTGTACACCAAATCGTTTGGGGGAAAGGACATGAACGTGGTGCCAAGGAGGCCTGCTCAGCCAGGTGAAGTATAAAGTCTTCCTGCGAAAAAAACGCGGAGGTGATCGGCATCTAGATGTTATAAGGTATCTAGTTCTCATGATCGGCCGCCTTTGTCTCAAATGAGCTCTTTCTTAGAAGGAGGCGAGTCAGGGCGCCATATTTCACCAAGCTGATGCATAGAGTCCCTCGAGGAAACAGCATACGAGAGAAAACACTTGCCCAATGACGAACACACATTTTTCCATTGATTTGCAGCAGAGTCGTGCTGAAGTCGTTGTTCTTTGAGTCAATCTGCCGGAGGTGAACCATCCCTTGCAAGTCTAAGCCTCGGCCTACCTGTGATTATATCACGTGAAACGAAGGCTTCTCAAGCCTGATGGGATGTTTGTTGGCCAACAGCAGCCATCAAACAGCTTATGTTTGATATTACAAGGGGATCGTGCTGAGATGCCATTAACGGCAGTGGATTTGGGACGCGGTCTGAGCATACAGTGCAGGACGAGACGGTTGCATGGTGCATGCATTGTGCAACATTTTACCTAGGACGTATTCCACCGCACTTTATTCTGGTCTTTGTTTCTTTCCTTTTTCCCCCCATCTAATGTTGAAGTTTATGGTTCATGGCCACAACAGATCAGGAACGCAGATTAGCGGCATGACGATCGATTTCGTGACAATTGGGGAACCCTACCAGGAAGACGGTCATTCGAAGCTCGGGCATCCCCCCCGTCCAATACATAGCACAGTATATAGTTCGAACCGAGCCCAGCGACTTAGTTGAGCTGGATGCATTGAGGCGGCGAGGTCGCAGGCGAGATCTTCAACGAACTGCCATTGATGGAGGTTTGCGAGCTCAAGGTTCGTATGAGTGGAGAACGAGCCCGTGCTGCCAACCGCAGGGCTGCTGATGTAGAGTTTTTCCCGACTTGTCGACCATTTTGCATCTGGGCTAAAACAGCGTGGAAATCCCTGCGTGCTCTCTTCCCGTGTATTAGTTTCTCAATCACCCCTCTCCCCAATGAGAGGGACAAACTGATGGCAGGTTTTGTTTCGACAACGACCAGTCACCTTCATGCGGTCCTGGTCACGCACTGCCGCCAGGTTTTTGGATCGTTTCCCCCTCCACAATGAAATGGAGAAGTAAAGTGCAATTTATAGTACATGTCTGCTGTGCGAGACCCTCGGCAACGACACTTGATGGCAGGTTATTTGCAATCGACGGGAGGTCTGGGGAGGTTGGAGATAATTGGACATGGGGTGTACAGAGCACGAGGCATGCTGAGGGCGCTGGTCACGAGTTACGGCATAGAATGGCGCCTTCGCGCAGTACATTCCTCTGCCATGGCAATATCCGAGGCCAAGATGTGGTAGCTTTGCAAGGGAAAGTTGACCAGGTTCATTGGCTCGAGATGTTCCCGTTTGCTGGTGACGACGACTCGCACTAGTAATACACAAACGTGGCTGTGTGTGGTTTTTTACACGTAGATGAGTGTCATTTCGTAATGAACCGGTTTCAACGGGACCCCACTTCGGCTGTGAGAGAAAAATAGAAATGCCGATTTCCCTCTCTGTAGGATCGGATCTTCGTATGGAGATTTGACAGGGGAGGGGAAGGGGGGAAAAGAGCACTGACTAGAGAGCTTCGTCTGCTGAGCGTACCTGTTTTCATTGAAGGCTACAAAATTAAGCCATGACTACGGATACCTATCTGCAGGTAGCATGTGTGCTCGATGTTCCCAACAGGCGGATTGCACGCACACCCAGATCCTGACGGAAGCGGTTCAGGGGTTTTTGATCGCCATTAGTTCAGTGTGACAGGACGAGCCTAGGCTGGCAGTATCAAGCCCCCTCCAGACTGGTGAGTCTGATACTTCAGGAGTTCAGAAGATCGCTGCCAAACTGTGTGGCTCTTCTGCGGAGAGAACAGCGGAACCTCACACATCAAGTCCCCTTACGCGCCGTCACCCCTGTCGGAAGTTGAGTCGAGTTGCGTTAGTGCAGGTGATGTTCCGAGGCCCCTACCTCTGCGATGACCTCAGCGTCGGCGCCATCGCCCTTGGGTAACACAGGGCAGAACGCTCGGGGTCGCGCGAGAACAGGCGGAGAGGCTTACAATGGAAGGGATAAGGAATGCTAACATCCCCCCCCCCTTCCCCTTTTGGTCTTGATTTTGTGCAGCGAATGGAGACCGCTTCACGGCACAGACGAAGACGAGAGAGGATGGGTGAAAATGGTTCGAAAATTAAAGAGGCTTGGCTTGGCGTCCCTGCAGAATTGGCTGTGTCAGGAATCGCCTTTGGTCCCAAATCGCATGCGAGGAACGTTCCATCTCACTGATCCCGCCATCGCTGCCCGCCGTCTGCAGTGCCTGTCCGTGTCTGACCTGCACGGTCTTGTCTCCAGAATTCGTACAGCGCTTCCAGCGGCCGTCGCACTCCTGCCACCTCACATCGTGTCCATTGCCCACACACACCACACAACATAACACGACCCCAGCAGGCTGAGCAGTTAGTAGGTACCTAGGTAGCGTACTCCGTAGTTTGTCCCCTTCCAAAGTGGACAGTCTGGCCAGGTCTCTCCCTCTCTCTCTCTCTCTCTTTTCCCCAGCGCGCTGTCCCCCGTCCGGTCGGCCTCAGCCCCTCTCGACCCTCCCGCCAGGTCGATACTTAACACAGGTAGGTATAGGTACGGTGGACCCACCTGCTCTCAACATGTCTAGCGTCGCAACCAAGATCCCGTTTTTGTGCAGAGGCGGCACGGAGGCCTATTGCAAGCCGTCGGGGTTTGCAGGAACAAATTGTTGGAACTGTTTATCCGGTACCTGGCTCTGCTCACTTTCGCTGTTCAGCGCTCGTAACAAAGAGGGGGAAAAAAGGAATAAAAAAAATAGGTCAACAGGAAAATAGGACGCGTACCCTTGTCGCACAAGTACATTAGGTACATGACCTATTTCCAGGGCAAACTACGGATACTTGGCGGGTGACTTTCCAGACCTGAAAGGACACACCTTTCCAACCCTCTCCCCAGGGGGGCTCTGAAACTCAAACCTGTCCCTATCTGGCTGGCTTGCATTCCTCTACTACGCTCCTACCCACTACCTACGTAAACTACCTTCTCTGCTACGGGACCACATACTGCACAGCATTGCAGAAAGTACCGAAACCACAACTACCTACATCCTCGCTTTGCCTTGCCCGTTTCTCGCCTTGCGCTGTTGGTTGGACGCAGCACTACGGCAGGAATAAACTTGGAGAGATACCCATCTGTGGTCTATCTGCTACGTACCACCTTTGCAGTTTTGTCTGCAAAATCCCACGAAAAACGTCCTCCCTCCCCTTTCGGCCTCCCATTTGCGCCAACCCACCTTTCTCGACTCCGACACTCGCACACCATCACCACTCACTCCCTCGACCTCACTTCAGACCCCGATTCTCCGACTCGACGACCACGACGGCGAAGAAGACGTTTGCCGCCATCTCACGACCGTCATCGCTTTCGATCCGCACATCTTCCAGCTTCCGCCACCACCAGTGTCCTCGGGGTCCATATTCCCATGTGTCGCTGCTGACGAGATCCGGCCACCACTACAATCGCTCTACCTCGCCCGGCGCGAGCCTCGCAAGCTTCCCTTCACAAGATACGCCATTCTCTACAGCGACCGCCTTGCCACGGCGCACCCGTCTAACAAACACCGTCACTCTTTCCCACCTTTGTCGCAGTCGGCGCACTCACTTTCGGCAAGATGATGCTAGACGAGAAGTATGTTTGCGACTTGGCCGGCATCCTGGTCGCCTTCCAGATGCCACCACTTCCACTTGGTCTCGGGGCTCTATTTAGCTGACTGTCAACCTCGCGCAGATACATCGGTCTCGGCCTTGCCATGGCGTCCAGTTTAGCCATTGGTACGCATGCCCTTTTCCAAAGACGCTCGAGAACCATCACTAACCGTGCTGTCTTGCAGGTATCAGCTTCGTTGTGACGAAAAAGGTACGCAGTTTCCGAATGTTGCGGCCGCCTATGTAACGTCGATTGCCTCTATCAAGTATGAAAGCTAATCCTTTACTGTAGGGTCTCATGCAAGCGGAAGAACGACACGGCTTCGAAGGCGACGGCTACGTGTATCTCAAGAGTCCGGTATGGTGGGCTGGAATCTCGACCTGTGAGTTTGCATCAGTCCAGCCCTTCGATTGATGGCGACAAGCCGCTAACAGGTGCTCAGTGGTCCTTGGGGAAATCTGCAACTTTGCCGCGTATGCCTTCGCGCCCGCCATTCTCGTCACCCCTCTCGGAGCCTTGTCTGTCCTGATCGGAGCCGTTCTGGGATCATATTTCTTGAAGGAAGAGCTCGGTGTCCTGGGCCGCCTGGGAAGTGCAATCTGCCTCATTGGCGCCGTCATCATTGTTCTTCATGCGCCCCCAGATGAAGACATCCAGACCATTGACCAGATCCTGCACTACGCCATCCAGCCGGGTAAGTTTGCAGCTCCAGCGGTAGAACGCAACGCGACCGATAACTAACACCACCCCAGGCTTCTTGCTGTATGCATTTGCCGTCACTTCTTTCGCAGTCTTTATGATTTACAAGGTCGCGCCGGTTCACGGACGGAAAAACCCCATCATCTACCTTTCCATCTGCTCGACGGTCGGCTCAATTTCGGTCATGTCAGTCAAGGCTTTCGGAATCGCACTAAAGCTCACGTTCGCCGGAAACAACCAGTTCAGCCACCCCTCGACCTACGTCTTCATGATCCTGACGACCGTTTGCATCCTGACGCAAATGAACTACTTTAACAGGGCGCTTGCTCAGTTCCCCACAAACATGTGAGTATAGCCGTCTCGTGGTGCGCGCTTCGGACTGCGCTAACGGGAGACGATGTAGCGTCAATCCCCTCTACTACGTAACCTTCACGACGGCGACCCTTTGTGCCTCTTTCATTCTGTTTGGCGGCTTCAACACTACCGATACGGTCAACACGATATCTCTCCTCTGCGGCTTCCTCGTTACCTTCACTGGTGTCTACCTGCTGAACCTCTCGAGATCCGATCCGAACGGACACAAGCTGATTGCAGGCCGTGGTGGCGATGATGCTACCGGCACGGACATGATCTCCACCATCCAAACCCGCCTGAGCATGCAAGCCCGCAGGAGCCAAGATCCCCACCGAATGAGCATTGGTAGTCGCCATGGTGACACGACCGGCTTGATGAGGGCCTACGACGAGGAGGCCGGTGCCGAGTTCGGCCTCACTGATCTAGCCGAGGAAAGCGACGACGACAATGCCCATCAAGGAGCGAACGGATCCGCTAACGGCCACTCGAAGCCATACAACGAGACAATCGAGCTCCAGAACCAGAGGTCTGGCAGATGACAGGGTGTAGTGGAACTGTCTATTCTCTAGTTATGGGTAGACGCTGAGGCGGCAATTGTCTTTTTTTCTCGCAACATTTCTTATTAAGAGCCCGATATGGGGGCAAGTATTGTACATTTTTCTCCACAGCCATATGACTTGAGAAGTTCTCCACGACATGATCGGATTCATGAAAGAGGCAAAGACCTACTACGGAAAAGGTGCAGGTGCACCCCAAGCAAGGGAGAGGGAAAGCACCAGGAAACCAGAACCATCAAGCTTTCCACAATATTTCACTTCTGCTACGGCACGAGGAGTATCATCGGCACGGGAGGGATCACCCGGGGGGAGGGGTGGGCGTTTATCGGCGGTTCCATGGCACCACGTGCGAAGGCACCTATTGTACGATTAGGGAGGCGACTATGGGGGAGGGCATGACTATAAGAGGCATACCCCGATTCGCTCAAAGACTAGCATTTCTTGTTCATTGTCCAGAAGCATTTAAAGCATCATAGACGTAGGACCGGGGCCAGGAGCCTGGCGAATTGAGAACATCATGGACCCGTTACGACCTCGATTGTGAACGCGGTTCCGGGAGGGTTTCATACCTGGGCGTCAGTCCCTGTACGAGGCGGGTGGTAGCAGGGCACCATTGCTTTTACTTGATGATTTCGTTGCTCATTTCATGGTTTGTTCTACCATTACAAGCCAGTCGCAACTATCCGAATTCCCCTTTCGCAGAGTGATGCAAATGTTGATCAAGACGCCTGAGTAGTAGTATTCCACCCCCGTCCTTCCGATAACCTTTTTGGGCCTGGTTCGCGCGAATACCCCCATTCTTGTAATCTCCAAGTCTGTCTGGTATTTTGTTTTGGGAAAGTAGACAATAGAGACTAGAAGCTAGCGGAAAGCAGACCAAAAGTATTTTTTCCTTCCCAAACTGACGTCCTTTACCAACCAGCCGGGCCGGCGCCAGACTCAGCAGTCTCCTCGACGACGATATGAGAAGAAACTTGCGGCTCGGCAGCGTCCTACGACTGAGCCTCGGCCTCCTCGCCGCCCTCCTGGGCCTGCTGCTCCGCTTGTTGCGCCTCAGCGGCGGCCTGGGCCTGAGCGGCCTTGGCGCCGTAGTCCTGGGACATGGGCTGGACGACGGCCTGCTCCTCCTTGGGCTCGAGGACGGAGACGGCGTCGGGGAGGGTCTTCTGGGGACCGGCCTTGCCCTCGGGGTCGGAACCGCGCATGATCTTGACCTTGATGCCGAGGACACCCTGGCGGAGGAGGACGTGACGGGTGGCGGAGTCGATGAAGTCCTTGGCGGGCTGACCGGAGTGGATCATGAAGCCGTCGGTGAACTTCATGGACTTGGCACGGGCGGCACGGAGCTTGCCCGAGACGACAACCTCGCAACCCTTGGCGCCGGACTCCATGATGAAGCGGAGGACACCGTAGCAGGCACGACGGACGGCGAGACCGTTGAGGAGCTTGTAGCGGAGGGACTCGCACTGAGCGACGGCGGAGAGACCGCGGTTCTGGACCTTGGCAGCGTAGAGGGAGACGGAGTTCTCGGGGAACTTGAAGCGCTTCTGGATGAGGGAGGTGAGCTCGCGGATGCGGCGTCCCTGCTCGCCGAGGACCTCCTGGGTGTGGGTGGCGCGGATGATAATGTCGGTTACCGTGGGAGTGACGCGGACCTCGACCCCGGAGTAGCCCTCCTCGGCCAGCTCGCGCTGGAAGAACTCGTTGAGCTCAGCGTAGAAGACGCCATCGGCGACGAACTTTCTGCGCTTGGAGCTGTTGAAGGGAAGAATTGGTTAGCGATCGATCCATTGCGACAATTTCCTCGTGCGCCGCCGCCGTCTTGTTCTTCTTTTTTTAGTCCGTCCTTTTTACTCATCTCCCTCCAGGATCGTTGAATGTGTCGCGGAGGCGGCGGGGATATAACTTTTTATTCTTGTCGCAACACTAAGGAAAGGGAGAAAAAAAAGGCTTACATCTGAGTGCCTGGAACAGCCATCTTGACTTCTTTGCCCGGTTGTCGAAAAAAAGAAGGGGTGGGATAGTTGGGACGGGTTGTTGGAGGTTGTCGACGGTTCGTTCGCGGTCGGGGGGCGGGTGAGAGGGTTGAGAAGTGAGGTTGTTCAGGTAGCCCGCTTCGCCAGTCGTCCAGTCGTCAGATTTTGGCCGGCGGAACAAATTGTAATTCTGTGTGCCCTAGGAAGTCGGCGATAAGGGGAGTTGGTGGTCTGTGCTGGTCTTATCGGAAAGTGAGTCGGGTTGAGTGTTCTCCACCGTGTGCCGGCTGTGGTGACTTGCCAGCTGGCTGCGCGGCGCTGGTGGTCAGCAGAGGTACGATACGTACTTCTTCCCCATCGCTGATGTTTCACGTGCTGGATGGCTGTCGGGAATCGGGACAGAGAGCTCCGTTTGCCGGAGGTGGGGTTTCAAGGGGGCCAGCTTGTTGAAGTGGCAGGTCCCTGGTCGCGTTGTCAACCCCCGGGCCACGACAGTGAAGGAAGTCGGTCACAGGCCCCAGCTGAAGCCGTCAGGTGGGTAGTATTTTACAGTTTAAGATTAAGACCAAGATGCGGTTCATCACCCAAATATTTGCTCCTAAGCAGTAAAGGAGTGCCTAAGCTAGATTGATACTCTGTTAGGAAATAAGACACAGTCGACTTACTTGCCTCTTTCCCCCCCGCAAATCGGAAAGAATATATTTACCCAAAACTCTGGGATTCATTTCTTTCAACCCAGATCATAGACATCCAGCCGTCGAAGGCGGATTTTGCATCCATTTTTCGAACACGAGACCCTGGCATTCCATCGCCATATACCCTCTGGGAGGCGTGACGTCGCTCTCTGCTCTCGGCCCCGCGCTAAGCTATTAGTGGGGACCCGGATCAGCCGTCCCTTCCTGCTTTTGCTGCCCCTGCGCACCTGCCCGCACTGCAACAACCAGAAGCGCCAGCCAAACTGCTGGACCGACCTGACAACCATCCCTTACGCTACCAACCTTACCTCACCTTCTAAACCTTACCTCTTTACCTTCAACTCTGCGCCGTTACATTGATTTTCCCTTCTCGTCTTCCCTCCATCGCGGTCCTTTCTTTCTTTTTTCCCTCTCTTCTATTCTCTCTTCACTGAAGTTGCGCGGCGTTCCAGCTGCTCTTCTTCAAGTGAACCTCCTAACCTACAAACCTTCAACCCCTCCAGACCTTCCGCACGCGGCCATGCTGCAGTAGCTCAAAGAAGCATCATCTTTAATAGCACTTCAACATGGAGGCCAGGAAGGTAAATTACACATGCTCCCTCGTTTTCTTTCTGGCAGCGTGGAGATAAGGAAGCAACAAAGCTGACTGTGTTGCGTTCTGAAATACAGGTAGTCAAAAACGTCCAGTGCATCAACGGAGGCCTGACCTCAGTCGGCACTCTGCGACTTACCGATTTCCACCTCGTTTTCTGCGCACCGCTGCCTCCCCTCAAGGACCAGAACAAGGACGACGGCAATATCAACAACCAACCTCCTCCTCCTCCCAAGAACCGAGAATCATGGATTACCTATCCCATCCTTTCGCACTGCACCCTACGGCTTATGCCTCCGAACCACGGCATCCACAGCTCCATTCGCATCCGCTGTCGCGACTTCATCTTTGTCACCTTCACATTTGAAGATAACAATGTTGCCCGGGATGTCTTTGAGTTCGTGAAGCTCCGGACTTGCAAGCTTGGCACCATTGAAAACCTCTTTGCTTTCAGTCACAAGGGCTCTAAGGCCGAGAGACAGGTTAATGGCTGGAAGATCTACGATCCCAAAGCCGAGTTCCGCCGCCAGGGCATCAGCGAGAAGTCAGCAGACAAGGGATGGAGGATCACCAACATCAACAAGGACTACACTTTTTGCGATACCTACCCCGCTGTTCTGGTGGTTCCCTCTTCCATCTCTGACAACGTCCTCAAGTATGCCAAGGAGTACCGATCGCGGCACAGAATCCCAGTGCTTAGCTACATTCACCCAGCCAACAACTGCACCATCACTCGCAGCGCCCAGCCCTTGTCGGGCATCACCAGAAAGAACAATATCCAGGACGAGAAGCTCGTCATGGCCTCGTTCGCCCCAACCGTACCCCGAACCAGCATCGACAGGGACCAGCCTCCCCGCCGTAGCCAGTCAGACACCTCTGAGAAGAACTCGTTGGTCGAGTCAGAGCTCTCGGAGCAGGCCAGGCTGGAGGAGCAGGCGATTGCAGACGCAGAGCCCAAGATGTATGACGAGAAGGGCAAGCGACTCATTTACGGCGCCCAGCAAGCCAACATGATTGTCGATGCCAGACCTACTGTGAACGCTATGGTCAATCAAGTTCAAGGCATGGGATCTGAGCCGATGGATAGATACCCTGGCGCCAAAAAGGCGTTCATGAACATTGAGAACATCCACGTCATGAGGAGCTCGTTGGCCAAGGTCGTAGACTGCCTCAAAGACGCCGACATATCCCCCTTGTCCCCGGACCAGAATGCCTTGGCTTCGACTGGCTGGCTGAGACACACGCAAGCCGTCCTGAACGGAGCCGATATCGTTGCCCGGCAGGTGTGGTTTAAGCACTCCCACGTCCTGATCCACTGCTCCGACGGGTGGGACAGAACCAGTCAGCTCAGCGCCCTTGCCCAGATTCTGCTGGACCCTTACTACCGGACTATCGAGGGTTTCATCGTTCTGGTCGAGAAGGACTGGGTGTCGTTTGGCCACATGTTTAGGCTTCGATCTGGCCACCTGAACCACGAGAGCTGGTTCACTGTCCAGAAGGATGGCATGGCTGGCTCGACAGTCCAGCCTGGCGACAACGATGGCCGTGACGATGCCTTCCAGAATCTTTTTACTGGCGCTAGACAGTTCTTCAACCCCAACAAGGAGGACGCGGCTGACCCCGAGGCTGTCGCCGAGGGTTCGACGGGAAAGGTCGCTAAGGACGAGGCCACCGTTCCGAAAATGATCAGTCCCGTCTTCCACCAGTTCCTGGACTGTGTATATCAGCTTCTACGCCAGAATCCAACCAAATTCGAGTTTAACGAGCGATTCCTTCGTCGTCTGATCTACCATCTCTACTCCTGCCAGTACGGTACATTTCTCTATAACTCTGAGAAGCAGAGAACCGAAGCCAGAGCGTCCGAGCGAACAGCTTCGGTGTGGGATTATTTCTTGTCCCGGAGGCAGGAGTTCACCAACAAGGAGTACGACCCCACCGTTGACGAGTATGTTAAGAACCGCGGTCGTATCATCAAGCCGAACCTTGATGACATTCGCTGGTGGCATCAGCTCTTCAATCGTACCGACGAGGAGATGAACTCGCAGTTGAACGCTGTGGCGGCCGCTGCAGTCAACAGGGCTTCGGCTCTGGCCAACTTCCAGCCATCTACCGAGGAATCATACGTAGACAGCCAGCCCGGCACCCCACCTCAAGGACCTTCGAGCCCCAAGCCGCCTGCTCTGCCTACCAGCCAGTCCGTTTTGGCAGCCGTGGAGACGGCTCACACGACACTTACCCCCGGTCGACAAGAGCGACAGGCACCGGCTTTGCACCGAAGTGTATCAGCTGAGAACTCGAATGCCTTCAGTGCCTTGAGAGAGGGCATCGCCGGCCTGAACATCGGCAAGAACGTCAGCGGCATGCTCAACAACCTCGGCGGGCGCAACGCTAGCCCCGCGTCCAATTCGAGAGTAACAAGCCGCACCGAGCAAGAGCTCCGGGAGATGACATAGGGCGTCATGTTCGAACACATGCACGAAGCGCCTTACACAATCGAAGTGACAGACAAGACCATGATGCTCGACGCCGAGCTCTTCTACCAGGAGAGTTGGGATGACCCGAATTACGCAATGAGTGACTGGGATGATGAATCAGTCTGGGCGTGGGGAACCAAAGGGATGGTGAACTTTGGCATGGAGAGCTTGGCCAGCTTGGCCAGCGTCTTCGCCGAGAATACACCAGCCAACGATACCTGCTCTGGCGGATCGATCAACTTCACCGATGGCGTCGCTAAGAGTGAGGCCGACGATGATGCATGTTTTGACACCTCCTCGATCCAACTTCTCGAGCCCGTTGCGACGGGTGAGATCACCAACGGCGGTCTCTTCATCATGGTGCGCTCGAGTACGGAGGAGCTCTTGTCTGCTGAGAACGGCATGTCCATGAGCTCCTATTAGCAGTGCGACCCGATGGACAAGCTGTCCACAACCTAGTCCAACATTTCAGGAGTTTGGCGGGATTCGATGCATTTTTCCACCTCACGACTACAAAAGAACGAACGGATGGTTTTGGCAAAAAAGGGGTTTGGGAATCTGGGTGGAGCGTTTCACGGCTCCCTAACGACAGCGCGATGGCGTTTCTGAACTTGCACTACGATTTTTTTCCTTTTTACTCTTCGCCTCGCCTCGCCTTCCCCCCCTTACTTCTTCGCTTCGCAACGTTGCTCATGCCGGAACTGGCATCTGCACAGTCTGCTTTCCGGCGTCAGGTGGGCAGGATTAGAAGACAACTTGCATCCGAGAGTGGTAAAGGAGGCTTCCAAGACGCAACGAAAAGGGACGAACGGAAACGGTTTCATACACGGTAATTCGGATGGGAAGAATCTGGAATAAAAATAAAATTTGGCGTGGATTGAGCGGCTTGAGTGAAATGGAGACCAACGAGAGAAAGGGGGGGAGGGAGGAGAGAGATAGAGAGGCTGGAGGGTCCGTTATATAGGTCCTTTTGGATTTCCAACTCCCTTACTCTCAGTTTCGTAATTCTAATCAGTTTGTCAAGTAACAACATCATAGGCCATCGGTGATGCTTATCAAGGATAGGTGCATGGTGATCCTCAATACAAGGGCATGCCGAAGTCTATACAGGGGGCCTCGGTTGTTTGACCCGATGTGATGTCTGTGTCACAAAAGCCTTCAGTAACGATCATTGTAGGGAAACGGGCCTTGTTTAACCTTCTTTTTTTCTTCTTTTTCCTTTCTTTCTCTGTGTGTCTATTGCTTCGTTGGGCATCAGATCGGGCTAATCCGGTGCGAAGAACGAAGTCTATGTCCGATAACCCGGCGCCAAGCCGAGCCTCCTTTTTTCTTATTTCACGATTTTAAACGATCCGAGGCCATTCGTCATGTTCATATCCCATCATGCTCATCACTACAAGAAGACCTCGAGGTTGATCTCGAGGGTGCTCACGGGGTATCTGTGCACAAGTTAGTATTCGACGATCTAGAGGGCTACGAAGACTCGGAAACAAACCTCAAGTCAAACTTCTCCAGCACAGTGGGGTGCAGGATGCCGAACTCGCCGATGCGCGCCTCCTTGCCGCCAAGGCGCAGGTAGATGGCAGCCGCGTGGCCAGGGAAGAAGGTGGCCTCGTCAATCTCCTCGATCCAGTAGCCGTCAGGCTTGCTGGGATTCTCGACGACCTTGAAGTCGACGCTCTTGCCAGCCGCCAGGCCCTCATCATGGGTAAGGAAAGCGGTACGGAGCATCAGGAGGATGCGGTCGAGGAGACCGTGAACAACCTCGAAGCCGCTGGTCTTGCCGTACCAAGCGGCACCAAAGTGACGTTCATTGCGAGCCTTGCGCTCCAGAGACTCATCCTTGAAGACTACGTCGGCCGACTCGAAAATCTTAATGGGGACACTGTGCTTCTTGTTCTCGCGGATGGTCTTGAGGAGACCGGGGACCAGGGATGTGCGAACAACCTGGTACTCAGCGGTCTTGGGGTTGGCGAGCTTGACGGCGGTCTTGCCGTCATCTTTTCGGTTGAGCCAACCGAAGTTCTCGTCGTGGCTGCAGAGGATAAGGGGCATGACTTCGCTCCATCCGGACATGGCGGCCTCTGTCCGGACAATATCGGCAAGCTTGTTGATCATGAGAGGAGCACCTATGGTTGCGCTCTTGTTAGGAGAAGATCTGGGAAGGTTGTTGTATCCGTAGCAGATGGCCAGGTCCTCCATGACATCGCACTGGTGCAGCACGTCGGCGCGGGTTACGGGAATAGACACGTTCAGGAGGTTGCTGTCCTTGGTGGAAGGCTTGGCTATGTAGGCCATCTTGGTAAGAAGCTTGCACAAGGTCTCGGGTGACTCGTTGAGACCAGTACAGGCGTTGAGGTAGTCGATCTCGACGTCGATGTTGCGGGGCGCCAGGGTGGGTGTCGTTCTTGAGGCGCCGTTATGCTCGGAGACAATCGTGACGGGCTCCACAGTGAAGGGCTCTGAGCAGTACTGCGAGAACATGGTGACCATCATGTCGCAGACGATGTCGAGCTTTGTGGCGTCGGTGGCCGTCATCTCGATGAAAACGTTCTTTGTGTCGACAGTGATCTTGGAATGGTCGCCGTTGATGATGGGCGGCAGGGAGCAGACAACGCGGTTCTTGTCGAAGATGACGGGATAGACGGGCGAGTCCTTGATGATGTGCAAGTACTTGCCGAGGTGCTTGTCGCCCTCGTAGAACTGCATCAGCTCCTCGCCGTTCATCTCCTTGGTCTGGTTGAGGGGCTTGAACTTGATGTCCTTAGGCGGCAAGGCCTCATATGTGAAAGGACCTTGTATCGTGTCTAGGTCGTGGGTTCCAATAGCCACCAGTGTTCTTTGTCTCGCCAGGTTCATGTGCAGCTTATCTTGGAGACCGATGAAGGAGTCGTAGCTCTCTTGAGTGAACTTGATGTTGCGGAGGATGGCACCGGCAACGAGGGGCCGGATCTTGCCGGTGTTTGGGGTGACGGTGATAACCTGGGTCTCGGGGTTCTTGGGCTCGACGACCTTGTAGTTGGGTGCAGCAACGGTTCCTCTGAAGATGTTGAGCATGAGTGCTATTCCCTCGAAGCATAACATGTCGTATCGGTTGGCGGGGATCTCGATCTTGAGTTGGGGCGGCTCCTGCACGCCATTGACAATCGGTCTTTCGTCATTTTCGGTGTCCTCGTCGAGTTCGATGCCGAATTCGAAGCAGAGGTCTTCAAACTCCTGGGTTGTGAAGCTGCGTGGTGATGGTTAGCGAAAGGAACATTTCGAGATAGCGGGGTCGCAATATACGGTAGGTAGCGCGAGTGGCGGCGCAACTTACCTTCGGCCCAGGGCCTTGTACAAATCGTACTTGTTGACGGATATGGTAGGCATGGTGAGGATTAGCGAGATTCTCTCGAGGATACAGAGGTCCGGCGGTCGTCGAGGGCAGGAGAGGATCGGGCAATGGTCGCTTTCCTTCTCCTAATATGGCCTTGAGTCACAGAAATTTTGGGGGATATTCTGAGGTGAAGCAACAGCGCACATTGGGGGGTTCGCAGGCGGGATGAACTTGCCGCTTTTACGGTCTTGGTAGGAGTCATTCGGGCCACCCACTGCCTGGTTCCTGCCCAATGTTTGAGGGGAAGCGGGGTTGAGGGGCACCAAAAGCGGCGGCAGGACTCGGCATCTCAATTTTCCAGGGTCCGATGTCATTCCAATGGCCCGTGCCAGGCGAAACCGGCAGCGCAGCGCAGCGCAGAGCTGCTGCTACTGCTGCTGCTGCTGCCCGAGATGCAGCAGAAGTCTTCTGTGCAGGACAGGGCCGATGACAGCTGGCGACCAGTGCGGTGGTCTAGTCGTCAATAGGCGAAGTTGGGATAGATAGCGGTAGCTATCATTGATGCTCGAGGTTTGATGAATGAAAGCTCATAACTAGCTACCTTACTGTCTATGAGAGTGATTATTGACTTCGTTCGATGCATAAACGCGGCCGGAACCTTAACGTCATTATCTCATAGCTATAAACATGCTTGGGAAATACTCATGTTCATGTAGCTCTTTGTAGCCATCCTCTTAGTTGGGTAGATATTTTAGGTGCCTTAGCTGCACCTCAAGTGACCCCTCTCTCAGCTGGTCACCGGTGAGACTTGCCAACGAAGGGTCAGAAGTGATCTCTTTAGAAAAGCCATCTAGTGCATCCTACCTGTAGGTAGCTGCATGCGTTGCGTTTCTTGCACGAACATCTTTTCATCCTGGCAAAGGGGGACGTCGAAGGTCTAGAAAGCAGGTAGTGTACCTGCCTACCGTACGTCGAAGGGAGAGATACGTCAGTGCTAGCAAACACACACTCTTCAGCTCCTCAGAGCAGCAGCCCCTCACAACTCATCTCAAGAGCAGAGCACTACACTACACAGGTACCTCTCCCTGCACCCCTACCTTACTGCACCCACCGCCCAGAGAAGACCCGGTACGTACCTTGGCAGCCTTACCTAAGGCGGCTCATCTAGTCACAGATACAGGGCTCCTAGACGCTCTGGACTGCTTGCTGTTCCCCGTCACCACACTGACGCCTCTTCTAATTCAGGGTGGGACAGAACCAGAAGCAGAGACCTCAGAAGCGTCAAACTTCCCTCTCCATGCCTTGTGCCGCCGCTACCTATCTCAAATCAACACCACATTTCTCCTCCGCCAATTCCCACACGAACCCTCTCCTCTCACCACGACAACCAACCCGTACTTGTCGCCAACCCGCCGTCGGATAGTGGCGTGGTCTGCATGCCCGCAACATCCTGATAGTAATTACCATCCACCATCCACCCCGGTTGCATCGTCTCAGATTTTAGAGCCCGCTCACCCCCATCCCACAACGACCGCCGCTTCGCCCTCAACCAACCCATTGCATCACTCGCACGCGATCCACTCCGATCGGTGAAAACCAAGACGTCGACTCTCCTGAACATCGCCCGAGCCCCCCATCGATAGACGCGCCTGTGCTTTCTCGCTCGCCATGGCAGACGCGCCGAACACTCAGGACGAGCTTTACCCCATCGCCGTCCTCATCGATGAGCTAAAGGTATGGCGGTGACTGCCTGGCCAGCCCCGATGCTAGCCTCCCATCCTTCGGCGCACACCCCATTGCTAACCTGTCAAACCCAGCATGACGATGTCCTCCTGCGTCTCAATGCCATCCACCGCCTTTCCACCATCGCCCTTGCTTTGGGCGCCGAGCGCACGCGAGAGGAATTGATTCCCTTCCTCGACGGTATGTGTCGCGCATCCTGTCCCGTTTGAGACAATATCTAAACAAACCACCAGAGTCCGTCGAGGATGAGGACGAGGTACTGGTCGCTCTCAGCGGCGAGCTGGGCAACTTCATCGAGTACGTCGGAGGCCCCCAATGGGGCCATGTCCTCCTCTCCCCCCTCGAGAACCTCGCTGCGATCGAGGAGCCTGTCGTGCGGGACAAGGTAGCCATTGATCCCTTACTCCACCCGCCTAAGTCACGTCGCCTAACCAGAACAGGCTGTCGAGTCCCTCAACAAGATCTGCGAGGAGCTCTCCTCCCAGCAAGTCGAAGAATATTTCATCCCCTTGACCATTCGACTGTCAAAAGCAGACTGGTTCACCTCCAAGGTGTCTGGCTGCGGTCTTTTCACAACGCCCTACAAAAAGGTCTCCCCGCCTGTTCAAGAAGAGCTCCGGAAGCAGTTCGGCCAGCTTGTTCACGATGAGACGCCCATGGTCAGACGCCAAGCCGCCACCAACCTCGCAAAGTTCGTCAAGGAGATGCCGGCTGCTATCGTTGTCGAGGAGATGATACCCCTTTTCCAGCACCTCGCCCAAGACGACCAGGACAGCGTCCGTCTCCTCACTGTCGAGATCCTCATCTCCATCGCCGAAGTCGTGCCTAAGGAGCAGCAGTCGAGCCACGGCGTGCTGCTCACCTCCCTGCGCAACCTGATCGAGGATAAAAGCTGGAGGGTCCGGTACATGATTGCCGACAGGTTCGAGAAGGTTGGTCCGGGTCCTCCTGTTGGTGATGAATTTACACTAATGCGCCTATAGATTTCCAAGGCCGTCGATGAGGAGGTTGTTTCAAGAGATCTGGTGCCGTCTTTCGTCAAGCTTCTCAAGGACAACGAGGCAGAGGTTCGGACTGCTATCGCCGGACAAATACCTGGGTTCTGCGCTCTGGTCGACCGAACCGTCCTCTTGAACGACATAATGAGCAGCGTCGAAGATCTTGTGTCCGATACTTCTCAGCACGTCAGAGCTGCTCTGGGAACTCAGATTAGCGGTCTTGCTCCCATACTAGGCAAGCAAGAGTAGGTGCCTTGGCTGATGGAGTAAAAGAGATGACTGACGTGTCGACAGGACCATCGATCACCTGCTGCCCATGTTCTTGCAAATGCTGAAGGACGAGTTCCCCGAAGTTCGCCTTCACATCATTTCCAAACTGGAGCTGGTTAACCAGGGTATGTGAGCTTTGTTCTCAGCGGAGGCGCACGGCTAATCATCCCCGCAGTCATCGGTATCGACCTACTATCACAGTCACTTCTCCCTGCCATCGTTCAGCTTGCCGAGGACAAGCAGTGGAGAGTGAGGTTGGCCATCATCGAGTACATCCCTCTCCTCGCAAGCCAGCTCGGAGTCAAGTTCTTCGATGAGAAGCTCAGCAACCTATGCATGAGTTGGCTGGGCGACACGGTCTTCTCGATCCGTGAGGCCGCGACGCATAACTTGAAGAAGCTCACCGAGGTATTTGGGGTTGAATGGGCAAGCGAGGCGATCATTCCCAAGGTTATGGCTATGGGCAACCACCCCAACTACCTCTACCGAATGACGACCGCCTTCGCCATCACCGTGAGTGGCTCACTTCTACTACAAAGTATTCAAGTCATGTCAAGTGTGCTAACAATTCGCAGACTCTCGCTTCGGTCGTGAGCCTTGATGTCATTGCTGACAAGATCCTCCCGATGCTGGACAAGCTCGTTGACGACGAGATCCCCAACATCCGCTTCAACGTTGCCAAGACATACGGCGTTCTGATTGACGTTCTGCGCCGCCTGCCGGAAGAGGGCACCATTTACTCGTTGGAGAAGGAGGGCAACAACTTCACCGCATCCCCGAGAGGCATGGAGCTGATCCAGACGCGCGTTATCCCCAAGTTAGAGAAGCTGCAAAAGGATGACGATGTCGACGTGCGATACTTCGCCACAACGTCCGCGAACAGCGTTTCTGGACCTTCCTCTGGCGAGCCTATGAACACATCACCATAGATGAGAAACGTAATGAAGCAATTCCCAATCTTTTTACCCGGGCCGTCCCGATATTCCTTCCTTGAATGCATCGACCAACGTATGGGGGTCTTTGATGCTCCTTCGGCTTGCCTGTAAGGTTTTGCGGAAAGAAAAGGAAAAGATATGCAATAGAGAGAGAGAGAGACAGGGAGGAAGGATGGTGTGTGCGCATCTTCAAATGGATTGAGCTTGGCGAAAGGGGCGGTCATAGAGCTTAGGTTGCAGGCCGGGTTAAAGGGGCATTGAAAGATGGACGTAAGGGTAGGCGCAGCTACCGATATTCCTCCCCGAAAGAGAAACGCAATTATGATACACCAGCAGCTGTCAGAAGCGGGAACGCGACGCAACAACGAGGGGCATTGACTATGGCCGTCACGCGTGCTTACAGGCCGCACTGTGCCAGTGAATTTGGGTATCTTGATGGACTATTCATTCGTCTAACTCGTGGCATCGTGATGAGCTAGCCTTATACCTGTCTTTGGAAGCACAAGCTGCTAATGGTCTGGCCCTTGGCGCCGCCGAACGTGAAGCTGGGATAGTCCACCTTTCCGACGGCGACGAAGCGGCCGGCGTCGTCTTCGTTGGCGGGTCCCTCAAACCAAGCCCTCAGTTCCTCCTCGGTCCAGTTGCAGCTCGTGATGAGGAGCAGGCCGCCTGGTCGGACGAGGCGGAGCGCGCGGCCGCGGTAGCCCTCGCAGATGCGCCGGCCGCGGGCGTCCTTTTCATCGCTGAGGCAGATGGCGTCGAAGGTGCCCTTGTCGAGGACGACGTCCCAGCCCTGGGTCTGGGCGCCGTTGAGTACCGTCTCCCAGGGGCCGTTGAGGACATCCCACTCCTGGAACTCGGGCTCCTTGGCCTCCTCGTCGTCGTCCTCCTCCTCCTTCTCCCCGCCGCCCCTCGCGTCCGCCATTTCCTCATCGTTCTGATCTGGGGGGGACGAGGACGAGGCCTGCCTCTGCGCGGCGATGCGCCGGGCGAGCTCGACGCTCTGCGGCGCGTAGTCGACACCGAGGGCGCGGCCGGCCCAGCCCTCGTCGCGGAGGGCGAAGAGGAGTGAGCCGTTGCCGCATCCGAGGTCTAGGAACGAGGCGTCGGACTGGCGGATGGAGTGGTCGAAGGGGGCGGACTCGGTAAGATCTTCAAGGTATGTCAGGAGCTTGGACTCGGCGTCCGAGTCGTCGAACCAGACGGTGCCACGGTCGTCCGGGTTGGAGGCGTTGTTCGTGAGCTCGGTGGTGTAGAGGTTGGCCCAGCTGTTCGATCGGTTGTGTCAGTTAATCGAATGGTAGGAGGGTCGGGTTTTACTGGCAAAACCCCCCTCCTTGGGGCATCGACTGGAAAGGGAGGGGGAGGGGTGGACGGACTACTCTCTTGTACCGAGCTTGGAGGGCTCCAGGTGAGCGGGCTTAGAAGCCATTGTAGGCGTGTTTTCAGCCTTCAATGACGGACCGCGTGTCTCGGGGAGTTTTCTGGCTTCAAGAAATCAAGCGTGGTCCTTCTGGTCGTGTGTCGTATTTGTTCAGCCCCGCATACATCTTCAACGTCCCAAATTTTTGATGCCATCGCGGATTGGTTTGGCGGGGTGTTTTGCCAATGCTGCTCGAAAGAGGAAGGCGGTAAGGTAGACACAGCAAGGGGACCGACCCCACTCTGGGTGTCTAGGGCAAGGTAGGGAGCTGCAAATGGACGAGGGGTCAGCGGCTAATACTCTACCGCTGTCAGTGTGTAAGTCGATATAGTCGACAAGAAATAATGCCGGTGCGACAGTGCGACAGTGCGACGGTGCGACGTTGGCGTGACGTGGACGTGACAACAGAGGACGAGGGTAGGCTTGGTCACGGAAGGCTTACGATTCACATTCAATAACAAAAGGACGACCACCGGCCCGAGGTCTCATGTAAGCGTAGGAGAAATGCGGAAGTTGACCATATGATTTCAGATAGCCGAGAGGTAAGGGCATGGTGTTCATCATGAGCATTGACGCCGTTGGCTAGGTACCTTGGCGGTGCGTACGAACCACACGAGATAAGCTGCTGCACTCACATGCGCCCTGCCTCCGCTCCCATGCATTGCGGAACCGTTTCGACAGTGGCGTTGACAGATGAGGGCGTACCTTTGAGGGAGAGAAGGACCAGGATGGTCTGTGCGATGAAACTCCTTCCCGGACGACCCTGGTGGCCAGTGAGCAATTACATGTTCATCTTCCCCTAGGGTAACACGAGGGCATCGTCCCTTGTTTAATCCCAAAGACGTGCGAGCACGGCAAAGCGGACAGGTGACGTTTCGTCTGGAGTCGGAGTTGTCTGTATAGATAGCCCACGCGCACGCCTCTGCTCCCCTCCATCCCTTCCCCTCCCGTCTCCCGCTTCTTCCGAAGCGTGCCTGTGAAAGCAGACCAGACTCGCGCAGCACCACACTCGCTTATGAACCGCCAGTATCATTATCAGATCCCTCGCACCAAAAAGAGGTCGAATCCTTCTCTCCAAGACCGTGCTTGACAGACTCGGTGACTGAAGGGCCCGAGGTATAGCACGTGCCGTAGTCCAGGATGAAGACGAAGACCGGCTTCATGCACACCCTCCGCGTCGTCCTCCTCATGGCCCTCAGCGCGAGCGGCACCGTCTCGGCACGCCTGCTCGACCGCGAAGCCCTCCTCGCGGCGCGGCAGTCACCCGGCCAGGACGAGAGCAGGATCAGCGGTGTAAGCCCGACCGGATCCCAAAGTCAGAAGGATGAGTGGTGATAGCTGACTGCGTACGCCGCAGAGCTGCATCCAGACGAGTAACAAGTGCAACCTGCCGGGCCGAAATGCCCAGGTTTGCCCAGCCGACTACAACAGGGTACGTCTTTCGATCCAACGCGCTGACAACCCAGGACTGGAGGCTGACGAGCGCGGTAGTGCCCGTTCGACGGTGCCTCTTGCGTCCTGATCGAGCCCAAGGGGGAGTCAAGTCGCAAACCCGAAGTCCGATGCGGATACCTTGGGAGCACCTGAGAGAAAGGGAGAGGGGGAGTGACGCACAGTTAAAAATGTAAAATAATGGCGAGAAAGCGAGAAATTTTCAAGGTACCTTGGCAACTAATAAGGCCCTTTTCTTTTCCCCAACGAGAACCCAAGCATCCAAGCATGCCTCCGTGGTATGAACGTGAGTCTTCAGTCATGAACGTCACCTCTTTCCCGTGTAGGTGGTTGAATCCAGTCCCCTTTCACCCCAATATCGTCGTTTAACCCACTCTTGCCTCTTGCCTCTTGCCACCCAAAATCTCAAATGCAATACCATCCTCCAGGACGTTGCTCCTCTATAGGACCTGTTGCCGAGTCCCTAGGCATATAACCCCTTGTTGTCTATTTGTCATCCCATGCAAGCACTTTCAAATTGTCCACACAGTAGCCTTCACAAGAACCTGGCGACCCCGGACTTCTACGGATGGGAAGCCTGCAAGCCGCACGGTATTGCTGTCTTTGGGTAGGAGAGCTGAGGGAGGGGCAGCATCAGTACTTGTGGGCATGATTGACGACGCAGTGCTGCCCTTGCGGCCGGCGTGCGGTCCACCGCCGAGTATAGTAGTGAACATACCGCTCTTGGTCTTCTCGACCCGCTGGGGTTTGTTCTTGTCTTTGTCTCCTTCGTCACCCTCCGCCTCACCCTCGGGCTTGGGGGCATCCAAGGGCGGGAGCGGGGTCTTTTCCACATCCATGATGTTGGGCTGGACAGGGTCTCCGGGCAAGGGGTAGTTGATCGCAACATCTCTGCTTTCGAGTGGAAGATTGGCTGCGATGCCGACAGCCAACTCCACAATCATGGAGGCGCTGCCGTCAACACCAGGGGGTGGCGGGTCGGTCATGTACTGGAACAAGGTGGCCGTGAGTTTGGACGTACACATGCGGGTGAAGTCCGCTCGGTTGTCTGCACTTTCCGGCGAATTCAGAACACGCTGAAGACCCTCCAGCGTAGCCATGCGCCAACTGACGACCTTGCTCGTCAGGGCGTCGAACTCTTCCTGGCTTGTCATCGTGTAGGAGAAGCGTCGTATGTTAAGCTCAATCTCCTTCAGGTGCCGGCTGAGCTCAGCGTTGAGGCCAGGGTGGAAACATTTGTTAAAGATTTCTTCCACAATCCATCTCGTGATGACGGCGCGGCCGACCGCCGTCATCTCCTGCTTTCCGGTCTTGAGCGCATCGATACTGACAAACATGTCCAGCCACTGCGGTATTGTACGCCAGTCTTTTCGAATGTTGAATGAGAGGTTGTTAATGGCACCGTTGAGACGGTTGAATCTCGTGATGTATTCGCTGTCGTCAAGAGCGGTGCGAGATTGGGACATGCGCTGATTCGCAAGCGCATTCTGCAGTTGCTCGATCTGAGAGTTGAGGTTGTCGATCTGCGTCTTGCCGTCAAAGTACAGGCGCTTCACATTCTTATACTTAGTCACTGAAAGCTGTTAGCATACTGTCGGTGAGAGGCCTGCGAACGCCTTACAGAGCTCCTTAAACTTGTCGGGGTCTGCGCCATCGCGGTCGGGGTTGGAAGGCTGGGGGCTGTTTCGGCCCTGCTCCCCTGATGCTGCCTCGAACTGGCGCGCTTCTTGTGCGCCGCCGGACCGGAAGGCGGCAGCGGCGCCGCCAGCAGCAGGAGGCATTTGCGGGTTTTGTCTATAGCTCGGCGGCGGGCCCGAAGGCGCGTCGACCTGGCTGCGCAGTGCCTTTTCCGTCTCTTGCGATCGCCGGATTGGGGGAGGACCTCCGGAGGGGGGAGGCATATTTTGCTGCTGAGGCTGAGGTGTTCCTTGCTGAGAAGGAGGAAGTGTTGGAGGCTGCGGACTGTCGGTGCTATGCACAGCGTACCTCACTGCGGGGGAGGATTGGGTAGATTGGACGATTGCCGAGCGAGCGTCTGAATCAGTGACAGGCGACTCATGCGACAACTGAGAGACGGTCTCAGGGTTTTGATGCGAGCCGGTACCCAAGTGGCTGGTATAGATGGCAGGCGGCCCGACTTGGTATTGGGCGTTTTGCTGTTGGGAATACTGTTGGTGCTGCTGCTGTTGCGAGTGATCGTAAGCAGCCTGATGACCGAGCTGGTGTTGCTCTTGCAAGGCAGGCACCTGCTGCGTCTGCCGGTCTCCGTACACGGAGTCTTCGTAAGAGGTGTTTTCGAAGTCGGCCGGCACGTAGCGGACGGAGTTACGGTTGGGCTCCGGGGTCTGTAGACGGGGATCTTTGTTAGAGTCTCGTGCTAAGCGGTGCTCCTCGGTCTCACCAACGCCCTGCAGTTGGGAAGGTTGTTGGTGGGAGCCCGGGAGTGGCCAGTCGGCGGATTGTTGATCCAAAGACAGCTGCGAAGCCCGCTGGGACAAAGCAGTTTTTGCGAGCGGTGGATTGCTCACTCTTTTGGATGGTCGGCGAGCAAGACCAGCAGTGTTATCGTAGGAACTTGGCGGGGTAGGTTGGGAAGGCGGGGTGTTGTGGTGATCGCGGCCCGATCCGCCCAAGATGTTCTTGAGCAGCCTTCGCGCAGAACGCTTCTCCGGGGCGGGCGGCGGAACAGGCGATGTAGCTGGACTTCGGAGGGGAGAAGGCGAGGTGTTGTTGCCGGATGCTCTCAGGTTGTCGACGGAGCTGGATGCAGCAGTGGTGAATTGGTTGTTGTTGTTGGGGTAAGGGGCCACAGCAGGCTGGTAGCGCTGTGACTGGGAGCCGGAGACGGGATCGGCGAAATCCTGCTGACCCCTTTGGCGTAAATCGGCAACGGGCGGGTTCTGTTGCTGCAACAGGAGAGAGTTGCGTGAGGCAGTAGCGGCGGCGGCGGCGGAAGTTGAGGTAGGGGGATAGTCGTGGGGCAGTGCAGGTGGTCCCTGCTGACCCTGCTGTGGGAGGGTTGGTTGTTGTTGCTGGAGGTGTTGAAGTTGTGGCTGTTGATGTTGGTGTTGATGGGCCAGCTGGGTTTGATGGATGTCAAAGGATTCGCTGGAGCTGAAGGCAGTCGACGAGGCTGAATGGGGGGTAATCTGATTATTAGCGCCGGCGGCGGCGGCGTGGGTTGTGATTGTACTCGAGCTGGGCGCGGTTCCAGGACCTGGGGGACCAGCGGCGGCAGGAGCGAGGGACGAGGAGGAGTATGGGTAAGGGTGAGACGAAGAGGAGGAGGAAGGAGCTCCTGGACCGGAGGCAGCAGACCCTGAAGGCGGCGTAGGTGCAGCAGCAGTAGAATGTGAAGCTGCTGGGCCGGCAACTTCTCCGCCCTGGTCAACAAGTGCTTGCTGCGAACGGTTGTGGTGCCGTCCAATGCGACCGAAGGTCGGCATTATAACAACGATATCGTCGTGCGCAACCGCCGCAACCCCAGGTAAAGCAAGTCAGTGCAGCACTTTTTTTTTTTGGTCCCTCTGCTTCTTGTTTGGGTGGATTGCGCGGTACCGAACTGACGTCGTGTGTGTGCAGCAAGCAAGTCGGCAAGGCCGGAAAATAGAAAGAGGACAAGCAAGAACAGCCCGGCAACTGTCTCTCTGTCTCTCTCTCTCTCTCTCTCTACCTACTCGACCTGCTGAACGGCACAGTCCGCGACTGACCTGGTACTGAGTAGCGGAGAGGCACACACACAAGACGAGGAACGGTGGGCCGAACGTGCAGTTTGCTGGGCTCCAGGGGCGACAGGACAAGTTTCGCTTCAGCTCAAATCAGACAGGGTCGGTCAAGCTCTTGTCTCTTGTTGGTCGGAGTCTGAGATTGAAGACAGCGGGAAAGCAACGGCAACAGCAACAACGAGCGGCAAGCAAGACGGGGAAGCCAGAGGATGATGACAGGACGAGAGATTGATCAGCCCGCCCTGTTGGTCTGCTGTTCCTATTTTTGCGCATCCGCGGATGCGTCCGCGACCCTGTCTGCCTGTCCACTTTCTCACCCAACTCCAATCTAACGTGCGTGTGCAGATGTCCGCCAGGAAGAAGCACTGGTAGAGCAATAGGCAGGAGACCAGACTGATCGGTTTGGATTGGCTATCCAAGCTACAGAAAGCGGATGCCGTGCTAGGTCTGGGGTTGCCTGGAGGGGCTTCCTTGGGGCTGTGCACAAGTCAAATCCGAAGTCGTACTAAGCTGTCGTCCTTGGGAACTGGAGTCGCTGATGGCTTGCTACTAGGGTGGTGCCGATGGCTTGATTCGTCTGCCAGTGGCTGTCGTTCTACCTGACCAATCCTGGGGTGCAGCGCTATACCATTCTCGAACAGCGATAGCAGACCAAAGGGGGTGGTGGTGGTAATGGTGGAAAGAGGTGCTTGTCTGGTCCTGTCTTACCGTCGTCTCCGGCTGGCTAATAGGGGGATGCCTCTGTTCAGACGAACAGCGGTTAAGACTCGACCTTGGAGGGAGAGGAATGGGCTGTCGACACGCTCCAGCTGCTGCGGGGAGGGATCTAGGGTCGTTTAGTGAAACGCAGACAGGTTTCTAACAGCGTCGCCAGGGACGTTCAAGTGCTGACGGGGCAGTAAATGCAATTTCTCTGGGCCGACGGCTGGGACGGCTGGGACGGACGAGGGATGAACAGCGTGTCGATGACAAACAGGAGATGCGGTTTCGCTAGTGGACAATTGTGGACGACCAAAGGCAAACTCAAAAGACTCGGCGAAATGGGGTGGAATGTGGAAGCGGGGAGGCAATCATACTAACGTGGGAGGGTGAGAAACAGAGAGAGGGGGGGAAGGAAAGAGAGAGAGGCGAATGGCGTTTTGTTGGAATGACACGCCAGGATAGGGCTGATCAATTAATTGCCTTCTCACCGGCGGCCCATCTCCCCACTGCGGACTGGGTGCAAACACGGGATACTTCACGAAACGAAATCTCGGACCGGAGGGTCGAAGAAAACTCCCCGAGAGATTCGGAGCCTGCAGAAAGGCTGCGAGAAGCAAGACAAGCTAGCCATTGAACGCCAACAGTCAGCACGCACTGGCAAAGCCTCTGCTGGATGAAAAGGCAACAGAGGTCGGGCAACAGTAGTCAGCGTCGAGCGATTAGGCACGCTCCATCCACCAACCCATCTGCTGTCAGCAGCAACGACGACGACGACGACGATGATGACGACGACATCCTCCAGCAGCCGTACCCTCGTTCGGCCCCCGTTGCTGTCATCCGTACGGTACCAGGAGAGGACTGCAGGACGACCACCAACCCAACTTTGGCTTTCATCCCCCATTGTTGTCGAAAAAACCAGCGTCTGACTGAGCCGCGAAATGCGCCTGAGGTCAGGCCTCGAACTACAGGACGCTTCATAGTAGCACGTTGCGCAAGCTGGAAGAGCGGGCAAAGAAGAGGGGAGGAAACGTTGCCCACTATATCCCGGGCTCGCTATAGCGGAACCGTTGGCAATTAGATAGTCTAGCATGAAGCGTCCTACATGCATGTCGAATGTATTCATTCGCCTTTTGCGGCCGTTCGATCTCTGAGCAAACCACGGATCATACGACTCCATGCTGATCAATATTTGTCGCATCTCAGGCATAGATCAGATGCCTTGATGTCGCTGTCGGTCTTGGAAATTCAACGGACATGACAACATTGCCCAGTATTCAGAGGAGCCATCACTTAATGTTAGTTGCCTCAATCACCCCTCTCATCAACTAAACTCGCACAGCTCAATAGCTCAGCCCTAAAAGAACCCTGTCGGAGAGGTTCCGGAGTGAGTGCCAGGGTTGATACTTTGCTCTTCGTACTGTATGCCGGCCCCCCCCCTCTAGCAAATTACTCGGTGGGGGAGCTCTCCCAATATAGGCACCACGTTCTCGGCGAAGGTCTGATGGCTTCCCCACCTCGCGACTCTGCCCCGCATCAGTCATGGACAGCTTACAGTATGTACATATTGCAATGTCTTTGCTGCCATCACTCGAGCATGTCTCCAGCAAAAAGCAAGACTTATTACCTATCTAAGGGCTATGCCGGTGGGGGCTCTCGGTTCATGCTTGCAAAGCACACGAATGGCCTCGACCAACGCCGGTGCATCCACACTCACGAACGCTATTTCCAGCGTATATCGCAGCGATTATTAAGCCTTTTGGACCCTTTTCGTCTAAAACTTAATCAACAAAAGAAGCTTAGCTACTATATTCGTAAAATAGCCGTGTGCCAACAAACCTCGGCCCTAGGTAGAGAGCTCGGGTGGGGCGGGCACCCCTCGGGGGGGGAGGAAGCTACCGATAGCTCACCGCCGAGGGAACGGCCAGGGCCAACAGTAAGCTCGGTCAGAGGCTTGTCAGGTTGGCGAGCTGCATATAACGTCGACTTCGGGGCCAACCGGCATGAGTGAGTCATGATGTGTCATTTGGATTGGGTCGTGAGAGATGACGGTTTCAACGGCCCGGGACAAAGCCCACAAACGCGATTCGCCTCCCCGGGGTCATGGAAACTGGCTTGATATGGACCTTTGCAGGCTACCTACCTACTGCTGTTAGCAGATGGCCCTCTCATTGGGAGGAGTTGGTTTCTTCTAAACGTTGACTGTTATACTACCGGAGCTGGAGTATACTTTCTGCCATCCGAGCCATCAGACTGTTTGGTATGGGTCAACGCATTCATTTTACGATGTGCTAGGTAGTGTAGCCAAGCGTCCGGTGCTCACAGGGATCTGCCAAGTGGAGAGGCGGAACGTAAGGGGGGGGGCGCTTTACCCTTCCCTTGGGGCAAAAGTCTGTTTGGCGTGGACACTGTTGCTATTAATAGCAAGGAAAACCCAAGGGAAAGGAGCGGACCAAAACTCTGTCCAAAATCTCGCGTGTGGAAAATGGGAGTTGTACGATGTATCAGCTCTCGTCTATCGCGCTTGTCCGGGCCCGAGACGACCAGAGACGGACCAGCCCCCCTCGGCTCACCTAAGCAGAGGAGAACAGGCACCGGGAATGGGGGCGGCGCCCAAGCCCCCGAGTCCGTAATCATTCGCTTCACCTCAACCACACGACAAGCCCTGTCCAACTCCTCCTGCATATCAACCTTTGCAGGCTGAGATCAGAGATCAGCTTCATGCTCATGCTCGTGCTGCGGGATTATGTGTCTGTAACGGAGGGCTGGCTTCCTGCGAGTCGACGTGACGTCGAGACGAATGATCTACGCGTCGGCCCTTTATGCGTCGTCCGGCTTCGGTGCTCACCGTGCAGGCATCCTCCCTATTGGACATAGGCCCTTCCCTCCGCAGGTCACATGACGGGCAGCGAGTGTCTTCGTGCGTCACAATCTCTTGTTTCGACGGCTCCCCTCCAGTACGTTTGACGGCTGGCCTATGTTGCCTGGCTGGCACCTGCAGGTGTGAGCACAATGGCCGAGTCCAGTAGTCCCGAGGTGTCGATTGGTTTTTTTGCCCTGCCTTGCCTTGCCTTACCTTGCATGTCTGTGGTGACCAAGATCAAGATTGTAATACGAAGCATACTCCCATACCTGCTAACTACCTAGGCTGTGTCTGTCTCGGACTCGTGAAAGAAAAACGGCATTGGCTCGTCCGAGACTATCGCTACTTGCCCTCATGGCCCCCTCAAAGGTCCCCAAACCCGGCGCACGGCCCGGGGTTGGTGTCGTGCATTCCTCCAAAATCAAAGTTTGCGTCCCTTTTCCTCCCCCCTGCAAAGGATATCAAATTATCAACCAAGGCCCTCGGGTCAACTGGTCAACTGCTCGAGTCCTCTCACGAATCAGCAATGCCCTGAAACCTTGTACCCGGTGCCCCGAGAGTCGGCAACTCCGACCGCGAAATCTCCCACCGATGGGGCTTCACCGTCCCGTCCCGCTCGGGCCCCGTTATCAGTGGCTACTGCGGCTCCGGAGGCTCTCGGTCATCCAAACCCCTACTCACAACGGCATTCTCCGTGTCCCCGGCAGGCAAGACTGTGTCCCTGGCAGGCAAGACCTCTTGGGTCATCTTATTTCGGACTGCGGGCTACTATTTGTCAATAGACATATTGCTCTGGGTAGTCGAAGGGTGCTTGTTGTTTATAGAGAACCAACCAGCGTACCGCAGGATTGGCGGCAGTGGCCACGAACCCGATGCCAACATCCCTGGTTTCTTCTCGCAACTGTCGTTGGAATGAGAAGCTCCGGCCTCTGAGGCCATTCGGGGAAGTGGCAGTTGTATGGCTCCAGTCTCTCAATCTGGAACTGGGCTCTGATGTGCAGCTTGTAGCAGCCTGGGGGGCTACTGCCGTTGTCTCGGAACATTATAGTCGAGATGATAGCTCGAATCTTCTCGTCCTATTTAGCAATATTGTCATCGGTGAGGAGTATCTTTCGGAAATCTGGGCAAATTCTGGATACGCGGCCCATGACTTGGAAAGTAAACGACCAGAAGGTGCCTTGGAGGTTGGTGGCGACCTGGATGATGCGAGTGATATGTGTTGTGTAGCTCGACCTGAGGCAAGATGGGGTGTAAGTAGACGTCTAGGAAATCCAGGCCCGATTTGTTCGCCACTGCTTGAATATGCAGTTGGCAAGATGAAGCCCGGTATCAAGAGGAAACGAGAAAAGCATGCGTGCCTGCCTGCAGTGCATCTTGTGAAAGCGTGCATATACTACGCACAGTTGGCAGGTGGATCCCGCATGTCAGCGCTTCAGGGATTGTTTCTTACCTTT
Organism: Colletotrichum somersetense; assembly: GCA_030867255.1. Taxonomy (NCBI): domain Eukaryota; kingdom Fungi; phylum Ascomycota; class Sordariomycetes; order Glomerellales; family Glomerellaceae; genus Colletotrichum; species Colletotrichum somersetense. Next base: position 335,953 of record MU843426.1, on the reverse strand, counting down.
TCGTCTTCCTTTTTTCCCCGTGGTATTTCTCCAACCTTGTCTGACCGGCATCTGAAGTGTTGCGTTCACATGACGGCACCTCTGCTTTCGTCGTCTGCTGGACCACTGCCACCCCTTCACCGGTTTGTCCATTTACGGCTCTTACTATACTGACTAATGCAAGACAGACTTTGACTGGCCTTCTACCGAACTATCCAAGCTTCTACATCTTTCTGAGCATGTAACCACTTGTTGTTGTTTATCTGCTAAAATGTCCCAGATGGCTTTATGAGTATTATGAGACCAGGCTTCGGTCATAGTGCTAGCATATGTAGAAGTGAGATGATACATCAAGCACTGTATATAGCACTAACAATCATTGTATTGTCACTTCCAGAATCATAATCACTGGCTCGGCCGGTGTTCATAAACCACTTAGGGTCAGGAGCCAATAACTCTAGACGTGGTAGATGTCGGTCTACACATTGCATCAGAGAGCCCCAGCTCAATAATTGTTTCGCCACTGCCGATAAATGCAATCCAGTATAGTCCTGGCACTGTAGGAATGGTTAGAAAGATTGGCACATGCCTAAAAAAGGTTGTATGGCGTCTGGACATCATATGAAGAGCTCTGAGTTGAAATTCGATGCCCAACTCCTGTGACCTATAACAGAAGCTCTTACTCCTTTGTCGTGTCCCTGAGCGATCGCAGCAGCCGGTTACACGGAGCAGTTGGCAACCTGCTGTGATCTCCTGGACCAGGGCTCAACTGGCAGGATTGTTGGTCTTCTATAGGAGCGGTGTGTGGGGTCGAAGCCTCTCGAATGGTATTCGGGGTAAATCTCGCCCCGTGGGACATGATGCTTTGTGATATGACGAGGCCGACGAACCAATCGAGAACCATGTCGGCGAGAGTCGTGCTGCCCTGAACGGGCTCACCTCGGAGGTCGACAACAGATACACCATATGCAGAGCTTGGATCAGCCTCGTGGAATGACTGGACACTAGGAGCAGCTGCTCACCGCTTAACCGCTGCCTTTTGTCCCTGGCATCAGGCAGTACAAGCGCATGGTCACGCCCAACCTCCTTCTCTTTCCATCGACAGCACGTCATGGTGAGCTGGTCACGAAGACGGCCGCTATAACTGGCCGATTTTGGCACATATACATGCTTACGAATCTATCCAACACGGGCCAGGTTCGACTTTCCCGTTTGGCCTTTCCAGTTCAAAAGCGCAGCATCGTCCGCTGGATGCCTGCAGTGATCATACCACCTGGTGCAATCCAGGGAACTGGATATGCTTCTTTCTGGGAGCCAGTACTTTTGTACTTCTGCTCCAGACAATATAATTGGCGGCGCTTTCGAGCAAACAAATAATATCACGGCCCGCCTTCTGTCGGGCCACCGAGGTTGCACCGCCAGAGTAGGGAGGCAATTTGCCATTCCCGGTTGCACGAACAGACTAATATGTGTTCAACTTTTGCATACCTTGGTCTCAACGTGGTGAGTTCTCCTACGCAGACATAATGCGATACGTTGTGAGATATGAGAAGGTTCTCGTGCCCTAGTTAGGCTTCTGTAAATCCACGACATATGCTAACAATCGTGGCCACTGGCAAACGGCACAACCGCCAGTCGTGTCCACAGACGCAGACCGAATAGCCGGTGAAGGTTGCTACATGCTCGACCTCGGCAAGTGTCTGGGTTTCATTTGTGTCATGGGTGATCTGTATAGCCCCTGGAAATCTACCGCCCTGTCCTGAGCAGCCTCAAAGTAGGCGGTGATGAAGGACCGTCGTCCTCTTATCTTCGTCCAGAACGAACACCAGTTACTTCTGTCTAAATTCATTCACAGCCTGTATGACATATCACGATCAGTTCTCACGGTATCAAAGCCATGATCTACGGCAGCACAACAATCTCCGAGGAACATTGGGCCACGCCCTCGGCAGGTACCCTCTCCTGATTTCGGGTCCCGTACCGGCCATGTCTTGGCAATGCTGCCCGCCTGATTCGATGGCAGACAGTTCCTCGTATGTTCAACGACGGCATTGCCGTATAACTGCGCACAACCACGGCTTCTTGCACCGGGCCGCATGGGAACGTCGCCGGTTGCCCGCATGCTGCTCTGCTTTAGTCAATTACCGGCCCAGGGCATCACAGACAAATGACATGCCGCCGCCGTCGTTGCCGAATGCCGAATACCTGGTATCAAGCGTCTTTCCACGAAGATATAAAAGGTGTTAGAAAAAGGGGATGCTGTCTGCTCTTGATGCCCTAGACTAGCTTGAGATCTCAACAAGAGTCAGATCCATGTCTTCATGATAATTTGGTAAAGTTCTGTTATCACAACTAACCGTTAACAAGATGAGGATTCTGGTATTGGCATCAATGATGTCTCTCGTCTCCATTGTGGCAACGTTGCCCACACTGGAAGCCCAAGAGATTTCCCAATTCAGGTATCCCTGGCTCAACATGACCCTCAGCAATCTCGAGTCTGTCTGCCGCAGGAAAGAAAGAAAAAAACGGTACACCTGCACCATCAAGTGTAAGCTCGACTGTTTCTTCATCTTCGAAATGTTCAGCACCACGCGTGCGCAACGCTGACATCCGGCCTGCCTAGTCGATCTTTACGACCCCAATACAGAAGGCATTGTGGAAGTCAACGGCGCACACTGCGGTGCGGCGTGGGAATGGGACGGCATCACACCAAACCACGGCTCAAACAACAGTTACCCCAGTACCGGCGTCCTCTGCTGGAGCGGTGGCTCGAATGCATTCCATTTTAGGGTTGCAGAGTTCCGCTCGGCTTCTAGGTTCGAACTCTACGTTAGCCACTTGTACAAAGATAGGCGGTGAGTCCGGTCCCTTTCTTTATGGACGAGGCACGCTTGCTCAACCTGTCGATAATGCCATAGGTTTTTCAAGCCACCGTACGATGGGAGGAAAGCTCTGGTCAACATAGCCATCCCAGAAGCCCATCCCGTCCCACCCATCGCGCCTTATGTGCCCCCGGTCGACCAGTTCGAGTTCATCGCCACGGCGACGATTTCGAGACGCACAGACGGGCTGTCGTAGGGGCGCAAAGCGTGTGGTGCACCGTGCTGTACCAGTTTCACAGAGCTTTGCTTCTCGGAGAACCTCAACTCGGTTCGCCGGAAGCGCCAGCCCATTGTAAGAGCTTTGAGTCATGTTTTACCACGGCATTATGAGGCTGGAGTTGGGACGGTTTCCCAACCCCTGGGGAATACTACCATGGACAACAAAGACCGTGCTCCATGGAGGGGTAGTCAGGGAAAGGATTGAGATCAAAGTCTGATAACGTACCTCAATACACAAATAAAGTTAAGTGATCTACCTAACTGAACCTAGTCCTGGCGGGGCCTAATGAGTAAACACTTGCGAAGAATGGTGTACGCAGTATTGCTGTGAGTTGCGTACCGTACGGTATCAGGATCCAAACTCGACTGAGACTCGGATTCGCACCTTTACAATTGTATTTAGACCACCCATGACCCTGACGGCGGTGATCTCAAACAAGCACCGAAGAAACAGGACCAATGATTGTTCCAAGGAATATACCATTCTCCGTTGCTCGGCCTCCAGAGAACCTACCAGTAGCCATTGCCCCCCGGCTGGTGCCAAGCCACTACGTTTGAACAGAGGACGAAGCGAGCGACACTGTAGCAGCGTCTGGGCGATATACTATAGTTTACTAGGATCTTCAAATCTAAAAGCGCGGCCCAATTGCTTCCTGCTTGCATGATTCGCGTGTTGTTTCTAGGATGCTCAAGCTTCTGACTCGTTAACCTTTTTTAATTCTCCTTCTATTCCTCAATGTTATACAGACCCCATTTAACAACCGTTGGCTTGCTCAAATTCAACAGGCTTTTTCAGCTTTGTTTTCGAAAACGTCCTTCAAAATGAGTTTCATGAGCCAAGAAGCTGCGTTCGGTACACGACGAGTAACGCGTAATACAAACGTCTGATTAAAGACCCGAGACCCGTGATCGACTTGTTAGGGTTCTAGAAACTATAGACTCTTTCCTGTTCATGTTTTCCCAGTAAACATTCCTACCTAGCATCAAGCAAGGTCCAACGGAGACACGCAAACGAGGCAAGGATGCGCAGGGGGAAACGGTGATCCTTCATCGAAACAGATTTTGGCGTTTCTCCGCTTCCTTTCCCGCTTCTCTGCTCGTCCGGGGATCTGTGACGTGACGCGGCGGGCATGGTTCAAGCGTTGAAACGTGCCGATGTGCATACGCCTAGATTTGTGCTGACCTTGTTTGAAATCATGCAACATCACTTCCTTATCGAACAACAACACGGAACGAACCTTGGATCAGGGCCACCATAAATGGTCTGTTGTACGCTGCGAGACCGTCCATGCAAGCGCCGATTGGGCTCCAGCAAGGGATTGAGTTGCTCGAGGGAAGTATATTACCCGTGCGGCAATAGCAGAGCAACAGTCATGATGCCTGTTTGAAGTCATCGGACGGCTGTACCCATAAGGTCAAGACGGTGTCGCTAGCCCATCCTTTGGCCCCATACATCTTGTGCCTTAATCCGCATGTGCTCCTCTTCTTTCTCCTCCTCATAGCTGGGCTGTCTGGCTATTCTCAAGGCACTACCAGTCACGTTCGGACCTCAAAGACCCGCGAACGACCTGTGTGCCCGGTGTCCTCTTCAACCTCCTTCCGAGTCCCGCGTAGCGTAGGCGATCTAGACAGAATGTCACTCCTCAAGGCATTCGTCGCACTGGCGACCATCTCGCCCATCATCGAGGCCCGCCTCATGTCCAGGGCGGCAAACATCGCCCAAGCCGTCCGGATGGTGAATATGGCTGCCGACGACCAGCAGATCACACTCCAGGTTGGCATGAAGCTGCAAAACATTGACAAACTGGAACCGATGCTCCGTGACATCTCTGACCCGGACAGCGGCAACTACGGCAAGTACCTGACGGCGGCCCAAATAAACGACATGTTCAAGCCGGCTGAGGCATCTGTTGCCGCTGTCCAGACTTGGCTGGCCAAGGAGAATGTCACCGACGTCTCGTACACGGATGGCGGCCGCTTCGTCAACTTCGCAACCAACATCGCCACCGCCAACAGGATGCTCGGCGCGAGCTTCGCCTACTATGATGTTCAGGGTACCATGAAGCTGCGCACCAAGGAGTACTCCGTCCCGGACGCCATGGCGGAGCACATCGAGCTCGTCACGCCCACGACGTACTTTGGAACTACGAGGTCCAACCCGGCTATTACCAACGCCGTGGTGCCTCTGACTTCCGCGCCCCTCGTCCGCAGACAAGCACCCGGGCCCGGCGCCGCGACCAACTGCAGCAAGGTCTTCACGCCGGCCTGCTTCGAGCTGGCCTACAACTTCGGCGCTTACCAGGCCGATCCGAAGGCAGGCAGCCGCATCGCCTTCGCCAGCTTCCTCAACCAGTCGGCCCGCCAGGAAGACCTCACAGGCTTCCTGAACAGGTTCCAACTTCCGAAACAGAACTTCACCAGCGTCCTCATCAACGGCGGGCTGGACCACCAGGACCCCAACGGCGACGTCGGCGAGGCGGATCTCGACGCCCAGGTCATCGCCGCCACGGTCAAGTCCCTGCCAATCACGCAGTTCATCACCGGCGGCCTGGGGCCCCTGGTTCCTAACCTGCGCAGCCCGACCCAGGCGGACGACTCGAACGAGCCGTACCTCGAATTTTACCAGTTCTTGATGACGCAGGAGAACGACAAGATCCCGCAGGTGATCTCCATATCCTACGGCGATGACGAGCAGACCGTGCCCATCGAGTACGCCACGCGCGTGTGCAACCTCGTGGGCATGATGGGCCTGCGCGGCGTCACCGTGCTCGAGTCCAGCGGTGACACGGGTGTTGGCGCGACGTGCCGCGCCAACAACGGCAGCGACGCTGTCCAGTTCACGCCGCAGTTCCCTGCGTCGTGCCCGTACATCACCGCCGTGGGAGGCACGCAGGCATTTGGCCCGGAGGTCGCCTGGAGAGCTTCCGGCAGCGGCTTCAGCAATTACTTCAAGCAACCGTGGTACCAGGAGGGTGCCGTGAGCCAGTACCTCCTGAGCGGCATCTCGACCGACACCAAGACCTATTACCAGCCGTTCACCAACTTCAGCGGCCGAGGGTTCCCCGATATCGCGGCACACTCTGCTAGCCCCCCATTCGCCATCGTCATCAACGGCACCAAGCTCATAGGGACGGGCGGCACGTCGGCGTCCGCCCCGTTGGTTTCCGGTCTGGTCGCACTTCTCAACGACGCCCGGATCCGCGCGGGTCAGCCGACCATGGGCTTCATGAACCCGTGGCTCTACAAGAGGGGCTTCAAGGGACTGACGGACGTCGCCACGGGCAGCGCAATAGGATGCGGCGGTATTGATCTGCAGACAGGCAAGCCTTTGCAAGGCGCCGGCGTCATCCCCTTCGCATCGTGGAACGGCACGCAAGGATGGGATCCCGTAACAGGACTGGGACTTCCCAACTTTGAGGAGTTGAAGAAAATCGCTCTGGCGAAGTAGGGGGGCGGTCTTGTGTTTACAAACAGCTTTGTAATTAATAGTTTACTTCAGAGCCTGGCTGGCCCTTTTCATGAATATACAGAGGAAGCAAGATGGACACCGCCGTTTCCCGTACCTCAACCGATGCAGTCCCACTCTGCTTGAGATGAAGAGTTGCTTGTGAAGTCCAGCATCGGAACCCATGCCATCGAAGGCAATGGTTTTCTTTCGGGCCGTCCCGTTTCACTGTTTCGAGTGCCACTTGGCTAACTAGACGGCTGCTCTGTCTGAGACGTCAACAACACCGCTTGCTATGTCACAACAAAGCTTAACATGGTGTACTATGTTCCACTGAAAACCCATGGGACCTTCCCTGAACCAGGAGACTGCTGCTTAGCAGATGTATAGGCAGTCTTTATAATTGAAGGAGACCAATTTAGCTGGAATGGTGAGTGACAGCCGTGTGGACGCCGACGGTCCAAGTAGCCACCGTGCCACTTCAACAACCGCCCAGGAAGAACTTCGGTGGCAACGAGATGGGACTGGAATGAGACAAAAGATTGACAAAAAAAAAGTGAGACGAGGATTCTTCATCAACCTGGTCAGGCGTGGCCTTGGCAAAGACTAGTCTGAGGTTCGCGCGGCAGTGTTCCATGGACCCGGGCAGCTCTTTCCGCCCTATTTTGCCTCGTGGCTCGGTTGGCAGATAACAGTTTTGCAACCTTTGATTGAGGGGGTCGCCGTCAGGTTTCGATAGCCTGGGTGCTCGGCGCGTGGCAAAGGTCAAAGCCCGCGCCATTCTGTTGGACGGCGTATGGATGGCCGACAGCTGAAGCCTTGGCACTTTTTTTAGTCAGGGGCCAATCTCGCTCCTTTTGAAGCTCCTTTGCGCTGTGCAGAATCCTCACATCGGGCCATCTTTCAGGTGGCGGGGCCGGCGATGGCGGTATTTCTGCGCCTTCGTCGCACCTGCTCACCTGCGCAGCAACCTTTTGATCGATATGACCTACAGGGTCGAGATGGTGGATGTAATTGACAGACTCCTTCGCTAGACGTCGATAACGCGTGGCGCAAACGTCCATTTGGACATTTTCCTCGCGCCGTTTACTCGATCGGGAGGTCGACCAAGGCCAAATTTAGAATACCGCATGATGTGAATACGGGCAAATGCAAGACGGAGCCTGCGTGTGAGTGCCAACAGCTTGTAGCTGTCGATACGATTATGCGTGGGTGACAATCTGGACCACTTGACCGCAGGAGAAGAGTGCCTGCCTAATATCATGACAGCAGCTGGGCGGGCAGCCTGTCTAGTCCCCGGGCAATCAGCGCTTTCATGCCTTCTTCGCTTGCATGGGTCAGCGAGCGAGGCATACTGGAGCTGAAACGCAGAGACATCGCTCGCATGATAGCGTTGTGCGGGATTTCTTTCGAGCTGCAGAGATTCAATCGTTCTGTGGCTGACTGGTAGGGTGTGCGTGTGGGTTTGTTCTCAAAGAGGGAAACGATTCGGGGGGACCTGGCCTCGACGAGAGAAGAGAGGACGCCTCCGTGAGGCCGGAGAGAGCCGGTCGCCAATTGTGGATTTCTACCGGCCCAGCCACGGCGCTGCTAGTGTAGATGCCGCGTGTCCCGGTCTCGATCCTCCAGATATGAATCTTGGCCGGCAGAGCATGTCGGCTAGGCAGGATGCCTTTACGACTGAGTGCCGGGCTGAAACGCTTGCAATTTACATGCAAGTCTTTGGTTGCACAGCGAAGCAGCTCGAACGAAGGCCATGGCCACGATGTGTGGTGAGTAGGCGGGATTCGGTTGGATGAGCTCCAGGGTGTGGCCGGGGACATTAGGTATCTGCGGGTAGACAATAGTGGGAAACAAGATCTGCGCAGGCACCGGGGTTGTCAAAACAGGTGAAGTGTGCCGAAAGCTGACTGAAGCTCATTGACAAGCACGGCGGCTGTCAGTCGACATTTGACAACATAATGCGGATGACACGGCCAGCTCCGATTGGGTGCCGAGAGAGAGAGCTGAGATGCAAGAAAACAATGATTGACCAAGGCCTGGTCGTCAAACGCAGCAGGAAAGCTGCTGAATCAGAAGCTCGGCCCGCGGTGGCGGCAAGCTGGTTCGGAATCGAGTGCTGAAGGCTTGACGGTCGACGCCTAAGTGGCTGCCGACACTTGCGGTCGCTTTGATTGAGCTTTCTTTTCATTACCATTCTTTATTGAAGCCGTGAGAAGAAAGAAGCGTGCCGGCCGAGCACGGTCACGTACTAGCGTATCAGGGGGCTGCAGTGGCGCAACGACCTTAACCCCCATGGGCGATTTCGAGGATACGAAGACCTGACTAGGGTTTGAAGCAGCTCGGGGGCATTCAAAAGGCCGAGAAAGTGCGCTACTATCAGAGAAGATTTCGACATGGCAGAGTGGGGTCGAACTCAAGATTTTGGCGCATTATGCAGTGGCATTGTATACGTGGTGTCGACAGCACACACACCCTCTCTCTCTCCTGTCTCTATCTCTTTCTCTCTCTCTCTCTCTCTCTCTACCTCTCTCTTTCAATAACAGCGTGCGGTAGATCACGGGCGGGATATGGTTGTCGAGACCCCGGTGGAATACGATGTGTTGATTGGATTGTAATTACAAGCACGGGCGACAAAAGCATATCTGATGACTTTGGCCAATAGGAGTAGATCATAAGGACTGTTCCATACATATGGGTAAGCGAATACTCCGTACACGTCGCTTTGCATAATCACATCCTCGGAAGCGTAAGCAGTACGTACCTACTACCTAAGGACACAAGTTCACTCTTTGTTGTAGGTACGGATACCTAATTTGGGAAGGTACGATGTAGGTATGTGCAAGGTATAAGCGGGAACGATTCAGGAAAGATGCCGCAGGAGAAACAAAGACACGATCTCTACCTTACCACAACCGGAGGGGTCGCGATGTGGGATCTGCCACCAAAGTTGTATTCGCAATCTGCATCACCACCTTCGTTTCTTCGACGCACCGTCACCCACCGACCGTATTTACCTACCCATGCTACAAAGAATGCTGCATGGTCCCCCGGCGCGTAGGAGGCGGCCCAGGCCATGTCAGGGTTTCAGCAAGCCACTTTACCAGAACCATCTTATCTTTTCCGCCAACTGAACTCGGGATGATGGCAGCCATCCCGTCCCGCGCCCCATCTCTCTCTATGTCTCTCTCTCTCTCTCTCTCTCACTGCCTACCTAGTCGGGCAGCTCCTATGTATATCCCTCGGACTCGACAAATCATGAGGCCGCCGCTATCGTGGCTGAAATGCAACCAGCTGCCATGCGACTATGGAAGGCTGCCTTCACACGCCTGCACCACCGGAGAACGACCTTCTTCGGGATTGTAGAGGCGGCGAGCTTTACCTTGCAGTATGCGCTTCAGAGCCTGGATCTTTGCTTACTCACGCTCCACCTTTACCATCGCGGTTAGTACCAAAGCAAAGTGGTCCCAAGTACGCAGTATGTCACTTCGGATCCAGAACACGACGACACGATTACGACCCCGGCAGCCTTGCTTTGAAGTCGAAACACCCTCGGGGCCCAACACCTCTGTTATACGAGCCAGCCACCATTGACTCCCCCGCCTCGAATTCGCAGACCGATTGGTCCCACGAACTCCTAGCACTACTACTATAAACCCCAGAGTGCTGACCCCGGGTACATGAGCCAGCCGACGAACGAGTCAAACTTACCGAGACCTTGGAAAGCCCTGCCACGTCTTGTCGTCACCAGGGGTTTGGAAAGAAAGCCGGTCGGCGCCTAAATGGCAATTATTCCGCAGCTCGTGTACGGTATGTCGATTAGCCTTTGTGTGTCCAAACTCGCCGGCCCAAGCCACACCAACGAGCGGAAGTTCTCAGTGGCCCAAGACCTCCCCAAGGCTTGATTCGCGGCAAGCCCATACCCGGAATGGAAAGGATCGCAACGAAACCTACTCCTCTCTCAGCGACCCATATCTAATAGTGGTCTTCTGAGATGCTTTGCCTCCTGGAGCCGCAGGAGTGTGGCTGACCTAGACCGCACTAAGTCAGGACTGCACCCGCGGGTTCCTGGCCTAGACTGTCCAGTCTTGATCGTTATGCTGACACGTTATCCGTCGTCAGAGACAGACGGTGCATTTTCCTTTAACAGTGTTCTGCCCCAGCCAGCCCGACCTGGACGGGCGCATTTCAGGTGAAGCACCTCTTCGTTCCGCTTCAATGTCTCACTCCTTGATGAGCAGGCCTCTCATGAAGTCCCGTCAACATGGGCCATTCGACTAATCCATGTCGGCATCGTGATGATGGCAACAATCTCACTGTCGGTGCTCGACCACCAGGGGAACGCCAACGGGCTAGTATCTGGTAAGCCTCTGACCTCGCAGGGGTGCTACGGCTCCTTTCCAGCCTAGCGGCTTGGCTATGCAACGCTTGGGGAGCCATCGTTCGCGCGATAAGGCCTCGGCTTGCCTTTGTCGCCTTCGGCCAACGCTAACACCTCACGATGGTGAAGCCTCTTGCCTTCTTTGTACCTGCCCACCCATTGTATACCCAGCGCACGAGTGGCGGCCAACTCCCCACGTATGGGACCAGGAACAATGCCGCTTGTCACCAGTCCCCAGCTAAGCTGCTAGCCTGTTGAACCCATGTTTGTGTGATGGGCCTCGAGTGATGGTAATGCCAGCTGCTGCGTGCTTGTCCCTGGTAAGATCCGAGGCCGTCGTCTTCGCAATGGCGCGGCGGGAGCGCCCATGGCCGCCCAGGTCGTTTATGGCGTGGCCAATTAGACCAGGCAATATTGCTTTCAGCCCTCCGGTGCCTCCGTGTAAGCGGCATGACTGGTCTTTGTCCCAAAGTCGACGATCCTACGCGCTTGCGAAGTGTCGCTACCGTAACCCCGTAGCACATAACTTGGACTGGGCCCCTGTCTCCTAGGTAACTGTTTCTCTTTGCCAGCAACACGTTCGCTTGCGGTGCTCACCAACGTTCTCTCTTCATCTCAAGGCTGGAAGTGGTTTGATGAGCTTGTGGTTCGTTCGTTTCACAGATCCCACAAGATGAAGGCTTTCAAATCCTATTTCACGCCTGACCAGGCGCCGGGCAACGTTGCGGCCGCAACTTCGAACCCCGATACAGTCCAACCGTCGACTCCCTCGCCGAAAATACAGCCCGAGAGGCCAGCTCCCTATCGGAACTACAGCAATAGGAATTCCGCCCGGCAGTCGACAGTGAGCTTGGCGCTCACGGCGGGAATGAGGGACAAGCATGCCAGCAGCATCAATGATCTCTGGGCCGACGTCACGGTACACAGCTTGTACCAAGACCAGCTCCGGAAGATGTACGCTTCGGCCTGGAACCTCGGTGAGGGCTGTGTCCTAAAGAAGGGCCGCAACGACTATGTCTGCGCTCCTCCTCAGCTGGCTACTATCCCGAATGGGTTCTTCGATATGGTCAGCCAGCTCAACGTTAGCGTAAGTGGAGCCATCACCACGGAATCAACATCGGTACTGACGAGACCAGTGTGCCATGACTGTCAACACACCCGTGATCCAGTCAATCATCCAAGGCTTCCTGAGCAGTGGGGAACAGACGAACTCGATCCCTCTAACTGGAGGTCTGCAGCTGCAGGTACTTCCGAGGATGACGGACCTGCCACGGTGCCAAAAGCATCACTTCGCAGCCTACATCCTGGACCCCCCCCTTCTGGCTGTCTGGGACGATGACGCGAACAAGCTCCACGATCGTGCAGAGAGTTTGGAACAGATGATCATCGCCCACATTTGGCGAAGCGAATCCGCTGACGAGGAAGAGGAGGATGAGAAGAATGAGAAGCAACCCGGAGTCAACGTTGAGGAACTCTCGCCTGCAGCACTTGAGGAGGCTCTCAAGACCGAAGCACGACCAACTCGGGTGGTAAGCTCTGCTCTCGTGGCGTTGGCTCTTGCCCTCAGCTTCACATGCTTGGGTCTCGGTTGGAGAAGTCTGGCCCTGGAGGTTGCAGTCGACGGCGATTACAAGCGGTTGGCGTTGGTGGCAGTGGCGCCGATCACTATCTTCATCAGCTTGGTGGGTTAATCGATATCTCAACCCCTGCAACATTATTGACTAACACATTGTTTGTTTAGTTCTTCTTCATCTCCGTTTCCGGTGTCATCTTCCAAGTCTTTGGCCCCATATCCTCGCTACACGCCAACTCCTCAAACTATTCCGGCAAACCTCCTCGCCGACTCAGCCCGTACCGAGATCAGCTCCCCCATGTGACCATTCAGATGCCCGTCTACAAGGAAGGTTTGAGCGCCGTTATCAAGCCCACGGTCCTGTCACTCAAGGCGGCCATCTCGACCTACGAGATGCAGGGCGGCTCTGCCAACATCTTGGTCAACGACGACGGTATGCAGCTCATCGACCCGGAGGAAGCTGCCGCCCGCAGGGAGTTCTACAACGAGCACAGTATGGGATGGGTCGCTCGCCCTGGCCATAATCCGAAGCCCGATGACCCCGCCGAGGCACCCTTCCTTCGCCGAGGCAGATTCAAAAAGGCCTCCAACATGAACTACGCCCTGATGACAAGTAACAAGCTTGAGGAGAAGCTTAATCAGATCGAACGTGGCAGCAACTGGACCCAAGAAAACGAAGATCAGGCCTACGACCATTTCTTGGCGCAGGTTATCGACGAGTCTGGTGGCCGAACCTGGGCTGGTGGCAACATCCGCATTGGCGACTACATTCTTCTTATCGACTCCGACACCCGTGTTCCTCGCGACTGCCTTCTGGATGCAGTCAGCGAAATGGAGGCTTCCCCCGAGGTGGCCATCCTCCAGTACACCTCTGGTGTCATGAATGTCTCCGACTCGTTCTTTGAGAAGGCGTAAGTTGTTCCACCTCCCATCTGGAGGGTTTTTGAAGCTAACGCCATCGAACAGTGTCACCTGGTTCACGGAAATGATTTACACCATGATCACCTTCAACGTGGCCAATGGCGACATTTCACCCTTCGTCGGCCACAACGCTGTCCTCCGCTGGGCCGCTCTCCAAGATGCCGCTTCCTATATGGACGAAGAGGATGGCTACGAGAAGTTCTGGTCTGAATCCCACGTCTCCGAGGACTTCGACATGGCTTTGCGTCTGCAGACAGCCGGTTACGTCATCCGATACGGCGCTTACACCGGTGACGGCTTCCAGGAGGGAGTATCCTTGACGGTCTACGACGAGCTGGCCCGCTGGGAGAAGTACGCATACGGCTGCAACGAGCTGCTCTTCCATCCGCTTCGATTCTGGCCTACTCGCGGCCCCTTCACGCCCCTCTTCCGTAGCTTCTTGACATCCAACATTGCCTTCTTCAGGAAGCTGACAATCCTTTCCTACATCGGAACATACTACGCTATCGGTGCGTCATGGCTGCTGACACTGGCCAACTACTTCATCACCGGATGGTTTACTGGCGCGTACGACAAATACTATCTAGACTCCTTTGCTACTTACTTTTCAATCGTTATCGTATTCCCACTCAGCGGCAACGTTGCTCTGGCCATCCTTCGGTACAGATTGGGCCAACAGTCCCTCATCGGAGCTCGTAAGTCCCACACTGCCCTCCATGCTTCTGACTGTTTAATGAGAGTGCTCGCTGACTGATGTTCTTTACAGTATGGAACAACTTTAAATGGGTCCCGATCTTCTCCATCTTCCTCGGCGGCATCTCACTCCACGTCTCGAAGGCCCTTCTCTGCCATTTCTTCGAGATTAACATCCAGTGGGGCGCCACGTCCAAGGAGGTGGAGCACTGCAACTTCATGGAGGAGATCCCCAAGATCATCAAGAACTTCGCCGGCACCTTCATATACACCTTTGCCGCGACGGCCCTCGTCGTCTGCGGGATCTACGTCTTCCCTCCCCTGTGGCAGATTAACGACTTTGCCACCATCTTCCCCCTGTGCGTATCCATAGTGTCGCACTTTGCGCTCCCCGTGCTCCTGAACCCAGCTTTGATGAAGTTCACCTTCTAGGGCTGGCCGTCTTTTCTCGTTCGCATCTTATTCTTTTCTTCCTCCATGACGAGCATAGCCTCTGGGTATTATAAAATTAGAGCCTTTAGACGGAGTTTTCATTTTGGCAATGAGGTGTTTTGGGGGCACAGTCGCGGCAATATAGGTCTGCCATTCCCGCTTCACCTCCAATGGGAAGCATCTTCCATCAGACGACATGAATTTAATGTCTCTTGTTTATTTCGATATAGACCAGATAATCAGTCATCCATTGCATGAATTAGACCATTTCATAAGGAAATCCCGAGCACGCGGCCCAGCTTTCAGCTGATATGGCGTCTTTTTTCCTCGCCATTCCTCTGGTTCGGAAAGCGACAACTTAGAGACCTACATACAGCTAAGGCTCTCCTCGTCACAGACCAAGACGGCGGTGAAACGGGGGGCTCACAAAAGAACTCGAAGAGCCGGGGGCGCCGGAAGCCACCCGACAGAAGGTAATTGTCAACTGTTGACGGCCTGTCCTCATCTCGCCTCTCAATATACCAGAAAAATACACCACAACGACCACACCACTTATATCCGAAATACCTATGACCTCGATGTGGCGCTCCGTACTGGATAACCTTACCAAGAGACGAAGCTCCCCGCTTGACGTTTCTGCCTCCTCCGAGTCTCAGCCCACAGCTGGCGCCTTGGTGCGGGCAACGGAGGGGCACAAGGAATATGGGAGCAGGCCTCCCATAACGAATTACGAGGCTCCGCCGGGGTTGGAATTTCAATTTCAACGAAGGGATATAGGGGTACACGGGGCAGAGCCCACAGGACCGGCGGAAGAGGAACAGTGTATATCGTCGCTTGGCTGGGTTTCTGGCGATCTTCGGGCAGTGGAGGTAAGGGGTTGACAGGGCAGGAATAAAGGGGGGTGTTCGTTTGGAATCTTGAAGGAGGGAGAGTATTCTTGGCTAGATCATAGTCTCTCGGTCTGTTGTAACCGAGCGACTGCTCACACTCTTTAATAAAGACATCGAGACAAGTTACATCGCTAGAGGGGGAAGGACTTGCTGCTCGGCCAAACCGTCTGGCTCGCCCGGGATTGCCGTTGCGATGGGCGCAAAGGGGAAGACAGGGCAAACAAGCCATCATCAACAGATAAGAGGAATATTTCCAAGTTTGACGCTCAACAATTTCCTTTTTTCTTTTCTCATCTGATATGGTGCTGTGCTATTTGCGGATGAGTGAGTCGTATCCTTGATTGCCCCCCCTCCTTTCCCGGTTCGCTTTCCCCGTGCTGCGCCTGAAAACTCCACAAAACAACCTATGAATGCTGACATAAAGCAATATTGATAACCTGGTGTGCGGTGACACTGAAAAAAGAGATGAGATCACACCGTCACTGAGCCTTGAGGCTGGCCTGGCATACAGAAGGGCTGCAGCCCTCGGGTTTCTGCCACAGAATCACGTAATGAAGACCTTCTTGAGCTTGTCCATGGGGTAGACTTCGCCAGTGCGCAGATCCTTGACCTGATCTGGCGGCAAGCCGGACTTCTTGGCGTACTCTTCGAGGCGCTCCTTGCCATAGGCCCGGCTATTCGGCAACAGCAGCAGGTCGTGCTCGACGTAACTCTTGGTGTGATGGGCGTAAGGGACGTTACGAGCGAGGTCGTTGAGTTCCGTCGAGCAGATCGGGCAGACGGACTGCGTGCCCGCGGTGGCCGACGCATTGGTGGCAGTGTTGGCGTCTGCCGCAACATGTGACGAGTTCAAGGAATGACAGGCAGGGGTCTTGAGGGCAGATAGGCCCGACGAGAGAGCAATGTGCAGGAGAGGATAAGAAGGAAGGGCGAGGAGATTGTTGTGAGTGCGAGTGAAGAGCTCCGCGAGGGCGTTCCAGCGGTCTTGGCTGTAAAGGTCCGAGTAAACGGCATTAGCAGCTGTGGGAGGGTAGGCGAGGAGGCCGAAGGCCTTGCGAAGCTCGTCTGGATACGTCGACTTAAACGGGACAAGGTACTTCTTCGCGTGCGCGATGGCCTCGAGCAGTTTGGGTTGGGATTGGGT
The DNA here is from genome assembly GCA_030867255.1 of Colletotrichum somersetense. Lineage (NCBI taxonomy): Eukaryota > Fungi > Ascomycota > Sordariomycetes > Glomerellales > Glomerellaceae > Colletotrichum > Colletotrichum somersetense. Next base: position 319,394 of record MU843426.1, on the reverse strand, counting down.
GCGGACAAGCTCGATGTACTGCTGGAAGCGGAGCATGAACTCAAGGTTGCTCTGTTGTAAATGTGGTCAGTCTCGAGTCAAGAATAGGGCGGATGGTAAGACGTACATCCATCTTGCGCAGCTCTTTCTTATTGTCTTGGCACCAGGCCAGCGCCTCGACGACGCTCCCGCTTCTAAGCGATTCCTGAATGTGGCTCATGTGCACAAAAGTCTCGACGTCGACTAGGTCATCCATGTTACGCTCGGCGGTAAGTGCCTGGGCGCTTTCGTTGTAGCCCTGGCGAAGCAGGTAGTCGACAAGCAGACGGTCGAGACGTGCGCGGCTCCAGGCCTCGTACTTGACGTCGTCGACCGAGTGCATGTTGTAAAGGTCGCCGAGGTGCGAGATGCGAGCGCCGGCCTGGCGGGTGAGGCGGGCCTCCTCTTCGGCGTGGGCTGTGAGCTTGCGCTTGACGCCGCGCATGCGGGCGATCATGGTATCGAGGTTGCGGAGGACATCGTCGGGAGATGCGCGGCCGTTGACCGAGGCCGTGGCGGTCTCCTTGAGAAGGGTCTTGACGGCAGTCGAGTCCTTTTCGACTGTGAAATGGGCGGATCGAAAGTTTTTGCGAAGGAGTTCGTACGGGAGACGGAGGAGGGGTTGGTCCTATCGGTTGGAATGGGGGGTTAGTGCTGGACTTTGAACTAGGTAGCTTGTGGCACAGCGACCGACGTACGAGAAGGAGATGATCCTGATGCTTTATCGTGGAATGCTCGTGATCACCCATATTGGCAACCGTACTGGACGTGTCAATGGGTTGACAGTAACGCTTGGCCGTTCACAACGGCGCGTGTGTCCTTGGAAGGAGAGATTCGTAAAGGCTGGCCTTGTCGGTGTGGCTTGAGTGGTTGTTGGAAACCCGCGGCTACCAAGGAGGTTGAAGCACAGATGCACTGATATGGCCGCTAACAGCGGTTGACGTTATGCGGCCCCATGTGGCGGGGGCCGGAGTCGCTCCGTCGTCAAAATGACTTTGGAGAAAGTCTGCTTACGTTATGACCCACGTATCGGAAGCTCGCATGTAGTGTAGCCATAATTCGACACAAAGTAATTAGCTTGTAGCATCACTTTTGCGTTTTGCTGAGCTAAAGTCCGTTGAGCAGTCTCGATACTTGCTACCTATCGAAAGGTCCCGGCATATCCTCTGGTCCTCCACAATGACGGACCAGGCTCTGCTGTGCTGTTCTGGTGCACGAGCCACATCTGTGGCTCGGTTCGGTCTGCTTTTAGGTAGTAGTACTCCAGGTACTCCGTATCTCACCCAGAGAGGATCTGGAGCGCACCACGGTACGAAATACCCCACCCAGACGCGTCCTCCCTCTTTCCCTTCCCCTCAGCTGGGTGTCACTCGCTCATTGCGAGAAGTAAGCGGGTGCAACGCAAGATGGCCTGGGAAAGAGGTAGGACAACAACCTGGCAGATCATAACTAGGTAACGGCGGTTGAGACTACCGTGGAGCCGGCGTATCTGTTGCGCTCGATTTCGAAGTGGAATGTCTCACAGCCCATCAGTCAAGTGATTCATACTGGCAGCCAACGAGGGCATCAGATGATTGGTAAGGCTCGGTATCTCCACGACGGGTGGGTGGAAAGCTACCCTTGCTACCGTTTGCGGTTGTTGTCCATCGCTAACGTGAGGCATGGGCTCTTTCACGCATTAGTCGATAAGGCGCAACAAGCAACACGCGCATTGCTGGCCGGGGATGCTGCTGCAGCAGGTGCCCCCTCTGCAGAACGGGGATTGGATCGGGGCACTCGGGGAAGTAGGCCACCAGCAGTGGCCGAATGCCTGGGGGTGTGGCTTCCCAGCCCCTGATTGGTTTTGTACACTTCCTGCCTCAGGCCAAGAGCGTCCCTCACCTTCAAGCGTATTTATCTCCAGCCTCACCCACTTTGCACGTGTTCATCCTCTTCCTTTGCCGCGTGACCAGAGCTTCCCGTCGCTCCCCCCAAACCAACAAGCCAACTCAACCGGCCCCCTTCCAGTCCATTTCCTCCTCAGGAACTAATAAGAATAAACGCAAGCCTTCGCCCCAGGCTGTGGCAATCCTCAAAATTTGCGAGTTGTGAAAAAATCCAACCCGTTTTTCCTGTATTCTTCTGCCACTCGACCTTCAGCTGCTTATAACTGGACGGGCTCCATCTGGCGAGGCCCCCCCCTAGCTACTACCTAGAGCTACCCGCTGCCGCGCGATATCACGAGTTTGATCACGCCGAACACGTGAACTCCAGCAAAACCCGTGATCTGGCACTCACCGCCCAGACCACGCCGCAAAGCACATGATTTGAAGGTATGCGACCTGTCCCATTTTTCTGGCGATCTTCCCATCGGCCCTATCGTCTTCCACTTCAATCCCACTGCACAGCGATCCTAGGCAGGGTTTTTTCCACATTGGCGTTTTGCTCATTGCGCCATTTTTCTGAAATGCTACATCCATCAAGCATATATCGCGACGTTGCCTGTCAGCCCTGATCAAGCGATCCAAGATGGATTTCTCCATCTTACGAGAGAGGCACAGGTCGCTCATATCAACGCATCTGGGTCATTCACGCACCCTTAAAGTGCTTATTCGGAGCACAGTGAGGCCTCTAGATGGTCTCGGATATCATCATAATCTCTAGGCTCACTCACCGCGACTCACCCTGCGGTTCATTCATGGCACGAGCAAGCGCTCTTGCCATCCTGCCTCACAAGCAGATCGCTCCTTCGAGACCGACCACCTCAATTTATTGTCGTTCACTAATGCACTTCACCCTCACTTTGCCCGCTCAGCCATCTTAGTCCTCCATACTCTGTGGGCCGATTCACCACCTTGATCTCGGACGCTAACTATCATTCCAGTCCCGCGATTCATCTCGTGGCTTTGAATTGTGCTGACCTCGAAGCTGTTCCGTAAACTGTCCAAGACACGGTGCTGCGCTTCCTCTCTCGCCCCCCAACCTTTCCATCAACAGCAAAGCCCTATCATCGCAACAATGGCAGACGTCATGGTCGATCACCCAGAACTCTCCGAGCTAACGGGTTCGCCCTCGCCTGGTCAGAAGCGGAAGCGCGATGACCTGTCAGAGTCCAACAGCCCTGGCCGGGCCAAGCGAGCCAGCGCTGGACTCTCGGACGCCGACACCGCAGCCTTCATCGAGAACGCTGTCGAAGCTGCTCATGCCGCCGCTGCTAATGGCGTCAACGTGGCCGACTTCAGCGCTCTTCAGCAAGCTGCTGCCGCCGAGCACTCCGAGGCGGCTGATCCGGCTAACGCCTCCAGTACTGCCGCCGCCGCCCTGGGATCCATGTATCCTACTCTTCATGTCCCATCTACCACAGAGGAGCAGTTCGCCGCCCAGACAAGTAATGAGCCGACCCATAGCCAAGACCATACCTTTGGTCATCCTGATCTGAGCCCGCCGGAAGGACTGCCTGCCCTCCCTGCTGTACCTCAGGCCACGAATGGCGTCCAGACCGTACAGCAACAGCAGGCTCATCAGACCCACCAAGCTCTTCAGCAACATCAACAGCATCAGCAGCATCAGCCCCCGCAGCCCCAGCATCGGTACTCATCTGGATCGGCGGGTACCCCCGCTAAGAAACCGGATGTTGGCTCTGAGGAATGGCACAAGATGCGCAAAGATAACCACAAAGAGGGTAAGCATTCCTACGCACTGTACTCGTGGAGATTCATGCTGACTCAAACAGTCGAGCGTCGTCGTCGGGAGACAATCAACGAAGGCATCAATGAGTTGGCCAAGATTGTTCCTAACTGCGAGAAGAACAAAGGATCAATCCTCCAGCGCGCCGTCACGTTCATCAACCAACTCAAGGAGAACGAAACGCAAAACATTGAGAAGTGGACCCTTGAGAAGTTGCTTACGGAGCAAGCCATAGCAGAGCTCAGTGCTTCCAACGACAAGCTCAAGCAAGAATGCGAACGTCTCTACAAGGAGCTGGAGACTTGGAAGCGTGTTGCCCAGAACGCGGGTCTTTCGTACCCTCAGGCAAACAAGGAGGAACCGGCCTCGACGGCTTAGGAGGCCCCAGCTCAAGCCCAGGATCCTTCTTGTCCGGCTGACATGGGCCAAGCTGTGATTCTAGACGATTTGGTTGTCAGTCAGACGGACGTTTACCATCGTTTTCATCAACATCATACCTCGGCTATACACAGTCCCCCTTGTCAAACTCAGACCCCGGCCATCAGCACTGTAGCATCACAACAGGTTCCCCGCGCCGACGTAGCGGCAGCGACGCCAGCAATAACGATGGCGGCCAAGCAAAACCAGGCTCAGGCTTTCGTTAGAACCGGTTCTTCACCTTTCTTTTCATTTTATACCCCCAGTCAGCAATAAGCTGCTTTGTTGTTTTTTACTCGGATTGCACAGTACGGTCCCTGTGGTTGCAAATATACTATAGTTTATAATCAACTATGCTCCTTGGCTCTCATTTTTCCCCCGACGGATGGACGGATTGATCTCAGCGTTGAAGAAAGTTTGGTCTTTTGTGCACAGGACATGCATTTGGCTCGGGTGCTGTCTGATAATAGTTTGGAACCTGAAGCGTGCTGTTTGCTAGACAACAAACTACACATCGATGTTGGCCCCAGTAGTTTCACCATGCTCGTTGTGAATGTGCCCGTCATGTTTGAGGTTGATCAGGTTACCCTGACTGACATGAGGTAGACCTGAGCTTGCAGGCTTTGTGATGAGCGAAATAAGTTACTACAGTCGTTGACCGTCTGAAACTTTGTTTGCTGTACTACGTCAAGACGCTTGCTTGTCTCATGACACCAAGCTGAGAAGTGGGCGGTATTGCATAGAGACGTGCTCGGTCGAGTGACGTGTTCGGCATCCCCGAGTTAGCCGCTCAGGCCGGACGTGAGAACCATTATCCAGGACTTTTGGAAGTCGGGAGACGCCGGCCAGTTCAATGTATTGTGGAGTATGCGAGGTTCTTGCCATCCGACATTGTGGCCTCTGGATGGAGTCGATATTGAAGTGAAATACATTGGTAACCATAACGGTTTGTTGAGCTTTCCAGAGGCGTGAGCTTTGCACTTGCGCCCAAAAGGGGTCCGGGGAGGGGCTTATGGTTAAACATGAGGTCTAGTTGAATAGATTTTGGCTGATACCGGTCGGAACACAATAGAAGAAGGTATCTGGCTACATGGGGGTGCTGGAGAGGCAGCCACGTTCCACAATCTTAGCCTCGTCACGGTAAAGAGATCACGGTGTCCGGTCATTGTCTCTGATCGTAGCGAATGCCGAAGTCCACAGGGCAAAGTTTTTGTCTCCGATACATGTCCTAGGACGCCACCAGCGAGTGTACGAGGTTCGGACGGCCGGTTCTTTTTCGACATGCATTAGATGACACCTTCGCCTTCCCTGATCGTCATAGGCGGAACTACTGCGCAAAAGAGCACGGGGTGGTGGTTCCGATGTCAACCGAAGTCTCTGACGTGCTCGTGCGTGGGTATCAGAGTTGACGACGAAGTCCACGGATCCATTCATCAGAAAACTCGTGAGGTCGGATTTCAAGGATTGCTGAGAGCGGCACCTCATACGATGAAACGAGGCCGTGGGCTTCCATTCAATGTAGTGAGTTGGACAAGCATGCAAGTTCCCCTGCCATATTCGGTACCTTCCCATGCTCGCCCAACAGATTCTTGAAATTAAGGGGCAAATAGAACCAAGTAAATGCTGAGATGGGCTTGAGTATTGATGCGTCTACCCGACATTATATCGAGGGTCAGCAAGAGGAAATGACGAAATGTGCAATGCGCTTGATAGCAAGGTCCTCTGCGTTATCAGGTGACAACACAGCACCATCCTTTCCCTCCATGTGTTGCACAAGGGGAGGGGCCATCATGGCATATGGCCCATGTCCACCAAACGCGTAGCATACTGCCTCTATCATACAAGACGGAAGGAGGTGCCATCGTCGGCGCAAGCCAAGACGTACGACGCCGTTCGTTCTTGTTGGCCTGCATCGTTCGCAAGACCGGCGCAAGCACGGGGAAAACGCCTTTCCGGACGAAGCGGAGACTGCAGTCGGCGAGTCCACCTGCGTGCTGTCCCTCCTTCCTTCCCTCCCCTCCGGACCCCTACTCGCGAGATATCGAACGAGCGGCGCAGGCCTCTGTACCTCCACCACCTCGGCACCGGTCACGAAGTACGCGCCCGCAGATGGTGTGCCAAGGGCGGGCGAGCGGCCCAAAAGGGGTCGGAATGGCGCGCATGCCCACGTAGTCGACGCCTCCTAGCCGTAAAGGTATCGACGCTGTGAGGATTGGGGTGGGGGTTGGGCTGGCCCTCGCAGCAGGATTCCGGACTCCAGCTCCGGAGCGGAGAGCCTGTCGAGGCCATGTGGCGCGTCTCATGCGGCTTACCCGGTACTTGCTGCTGCAGCCGGGGGGCAAACAATGCACACCTTTTTTTTCTTCTTTGTTTTTCTTTTGCGGCTCTGTCAGGGGGAGTCGGGGCTGACTGGCGGCCGTGTTTGTTTGCGCGTGCGACAACAACCGTGTGTGCCGCTTCTGCGAGGACAAGCAGCGTCCCGGGACGTATACCGATTCGTCTTACTGCGTCTTAGCCCATTTTGAGAAGGGTTATCCGTCTGGCCGCAGAACCCCCCATGAAACGATCTCCCAACCATGACATCCAGCGCATTGCCAGAAGAAGCAATCATCACATTGAACAATGATTCTTTTCCGATGGGAGCCAAGCCGAAAGGGGGCGGCGTGGTAGAGTCAACCGGCTGGCGGAAACAATCTCGACTTCTCGATTTCATCTGTACGAGAGAATCCCTCCCCCGGGAAAACGGGCCAAGGAAAGCGCACGTTTCCCGTGCTGATGGTGGGCTGGCCGCGAGGGAATCCCTACGCAGTAGTGTATATATACCTTTCTGCCACCGAACCCCCCCCCTTGCGCACCATCCAAACACCTCTCCCCCTGCTGTCGCCTCTCTAATCCACACATGTATGAGAGGAGAGGCGAGGGCTAGAGAAGGGAGGGGAGGGGGGTAGGCGAGCTGAAGGAGGGAGGGTAATGGGAACGCTCCGCAGCGGGAGCCAACTCGGGCCGTGCCAGTAGCCTACTCTCTCCCACCCCGTCTCCAAATCACATCACCGGAAAATCGAGCAAAAAGAGAGCTCACAGCACACATCATCTGTCAGGAAAGCAGGAGACGTAGGGCAACAGGGGGAAAGGAGGGAGGGAGGGGAGGTCAGATGTCCGAACAACGACGAGGATGGGATGGAGGGGCGTGTGACGTCCACGGGTCCAAGAATAAGGTTGTTTGGAAGGGAAAATCACGAAAAGGACGGATGGGAAGTAGATAAAGGAGGGGGGGGGGGGGGGAGAGACCCGAGAAACCTTGGAATAAGGTGTGAGGTGTGGCACACCACGGCCGGTGACTGGCCGCCCGGCGACTCCACTTCTTGACCGGTATGCGGGGCACCGGTGACCGGGGTGTCACTCCCCCTCCTTTCCCCTTCTCTCATGCCCCGGCGAGGAGGAGTTCACGACTCGACCGGCCCTTGCGGCCTAGCCGGGCCTCCGCAACATTATTTCCAACACTCCCCCCCTCCCTAAGTACCGTACGCCTCAGCAAAGGAGTCATATCCGACGAGTCACCTATTCTGTTCCCCCCTAGCTACCCAGGAAAGCGGGACTCGGATGTACCAGGTTTGCTGAGCACTCCTGCATGGCAGTGTAATTTTATGTATCCATACAGCCCAAAACTCTAACGTCGTGACTCGTCCCCCCCCCCCCCCCCTTCTGCGTCTGTTCCTGCTTCGTTAGTTACCTGTCAGATCTGCCCGGCCATGCAAACAAACCCACTCCCCACCTCCTGCCTCTCCTCCTTTTTTGACGTTCATCACCTCTCACACCCCGTTTTTGCTCTCCCCCCCCTGGCGTCCTGGACCCCTTAATCCCCCCCCCTCCCCCATCGAAGCTGTGGGAAACCGCTGTTTGTTTACTCGTCATATTTCATGCTATTGCAAACGCAAACGACGTGAGAGCCATTGGAAACCCACCGATTGGCGCAGCTGGAATGCAAATACCTCCCCCCCCCCCCCTCCCCCCCTTTCTCAAACACGTTTTTTCGGGAAGTCATAAGTAAACTCACGCTAAGGTCAGCCCAGCCTCGGAATCTGCCGAGGAGCCTCATCGACGCTCGGGGTCCAACGAGGCTGACGGCTCTCCGAGACACAAAAAAGAACACAGACGCGCACTAGACCAGATAACAAAGAAAGGACGCGGTAATTAGTCCCTGAGTTAATATCAACGACACACCGGACGGATAGGGAAAGGCTGCGAACAGACTGCCGTTCATTAATCACCCATCTATATCGGCATTCGTAAAAGAGCACCCCAGGTCGAACCTCACAGGGCACCCGAGACGGTGTGGTCCTCGAAAATGCTACAAACAAACAAACAAAAAAAAACTCCGTCATTACATCATTCCAGACCTCCCTTTCCAGCCCAATCTTTTTGTCGGGGGTTTTTTTTCCATCTTCTTTTCTCTTCGCTTCTTCTTCTGGGCATGTTTGCTCCCTCTAGCGATGCCACTGTGCATATCTCTGTCCCTCCCATCTGTGATTCAAGCGCCTCCACTGATATGAAGTTCATAAAAGGCTGGAATACCCAAAGCCGGCAATGTCGCCACAAAAGGAAAGAATTTCAAATAGAAAACAATCGTCCGGCCCATGCCAATGGCCAACAGCTCACTCCGGGGAACCCATTCGTGTTCGCCGATGCTTGGCCAAGGTAGAGCCCGGAAAAGACAAAGCGAAACAGACAAATTGTTCATAACGACGTAGATTGTGCCACTCCCACCCAAATCCATCTCGACCCATCGGGAAACAGAAACTCCATCCATCAGGCCGTCGACCGTCCCAACGGAAGCAGCCCGATCTGGTGTTGAAATCACAAGCTCCCGCCTTTCACATTGCTCCGATATTCATTACTCCGGAACTGCTGTCGCTGGTTGATGCGCTCCGGTATGCTTTCCATGTCAAGTGTTGCTTTTAGACCCGCAAATAATATAAAGACCGATATGCCGCTCGCAAGGTTGTCGGGCAGGTCCCGGCGACACAGATACTAAATAGTTAAAACATCTGGCTGCACACATTCCCATCCTTTTTTTTTCTTCTTTTCTTTTCTCTTCTTTCTGCGCCCCAGTGTGGACTTGGTGGCTCTGGACAGGTTTCAGGCCGGAGAAGACGCTTCGTATCCAAGAACGCCAGGATATCGCCATGAGTATCGGCATGGAAAATGCGGCAGTTTCGTACCGCACCTTACGAGGCCGGTTTGTTCGTTGTCCAGTGCATTTCCGCACGAGGGCCGTAGTTTTGATACCGGCGCCTGGCCTTGAGCAAAGAAGGACGACAACTGCATCCTAGTTCGCCTCATTCAATGCATCTGCCCCCGGGCAAGCGGTTCCGATTTTCCTCCTGGACCCGGGATCCCTCGTGCATCAGTTGGTAGATAACCCGGAAACCCCTGAGAGTTCTGCACAGGAGTCTGGCTGGCACTCACGGGCCGGAACACGGGATCGAAACCGCCGCGGGACATGTTGTCGTACGGTGTGGGCATGTACTGGTTCTGAGACATTGGGACACTAGGGTTCGCAAAGTGTCCCTGTGCTGGTCCCGGCTGCTGCGGAGTAAACGAATAAACCGAGTTGCCACCAGGAGCAGCTGTTCCTCCTTGCCATGTTTGCGTGTACATTCCTGCCGAGGCAGCGTTGGAATATTCCGTGGGAGATGCGTAAAGCGAAGATCTTCGGTGAGGGTCGTGAGATGCCGGCACGAGTTCTTGCAGCGGCATGCCGGGCTGGTGGATATTGTTGTTCTCGACGAAATGGTGTTCGGGTTGAATGGTCGAGGATAGAATCTGGGCCGAGTACTGTTGGTTACGCATCGGCATCTCGTTCATGTACGTGCCCCCATGGAGAGGTCCTGCCGGGCTGTGGTCGCTGCTGGAGGTGTGCAAGAGGTCGTGCGGCGCTCCGGTTTTCGATGGTGACGCGCTCGAATTGATGGAGGGGTGCTCGTCCTCCTCCTTCACGAAGCCGTTGTCCTCGTTGTCTGATGGGTAGTTCTCGGGGAACTTGTCTTCGGACATGACAAAAACCTGTGTATCGGCGTCTACCGTTCGTTAGCTTGAAGCTTCCTGGAGAAGAAAGAAAAAAAAAAGAAAGGGAAAAAAAGGGGGGGGGTGCGGTCACCAATTTCGCCATTCTTGTATCTCTCCTCCGCTTTGGCCACTTTGAAAATCTCGTCGAGGTAAGGCTTCTTCTTCGCGTTCATCTTGTTTTCCTTGTCCGAGAAGAAAGCCGACATTGCCTCTGTGGTAGCGTCCTCTAGCTTCTGCACGTTGAGATTCATCTTGCGGATGGCTGGGTGCTGCTTTTCAGGGGGTTCCACGATCATTCGAAGGATGTGACACAAGAGATGAACTCGTTCTGGACCGATTGTCAGCACATGAACTGGATCCCCGAGCTTCCTCATGTCATTATACCTCGTTTGTAGAGATGATCAGGCTCCTTGTGCCTGACTTTCTCTTCTTTTGTAGGACCCCATGGTTTCGGCCACCAGTCTGGGGCCTTTTCGTCCTGGCCGGTGTATGGGTGATTCGTTTGTTTTTTCGGCTCGACAACCTTGACCCAAGCCTTGGCGATAAGCTTGCAGGCCGTCTGTTGGCAGTTCTTGAATCGTTGTTCGTACAAATTCCACACCTCCTTCTGGTCGCCCACCTTGAGCGTTTTCTTCGTATTGGATGTAACCACAATCGCGACATCATCCTCGTCATTGGCGCCTCTTCTGTAACCGGCTGCTACTCCTGCTCGGTGTCTCTTGCGTGTCTTGTAGCCGCTATCCTCGTCGAAGACATCGCCGCCCAGCCGGCGACGATCTGGCGTGCGGTGCCCTAGACTGCCAAAATTCTGGTGGTAGCCATCGCCGTCGAGATGACTGAATTCGGAATCATCGTGCAAAGGAATGGCAACTATACAAGTGTCAGAAGGCGATCAGCTCGTGTCAAGAAACGGTATGATATGTACCAGGGCGTACACCACTGACGTGGCTGGCGTAGTTGACATGACGAATGAAGTTCTTCAAGTTGAAGAACTTGCTGTACCCGTTTGGGTGGTGTCTTTCGCCCGTGTTACCAAAAACTTCCGTGGACCCGTCATCCAGCACAGCTACCATAAAGAACTTCTTGGCTGGTATGTTGCAGTGATCTCGCAGCGCCTTCTCGATGTCCTGATCTCGTTAACAGCCGATGACAGCTTGAAAGGGATTGCGTGGACTCACGATTGGGGGTCTTCGAGCGTCGCGGGACTCGTGGTATCGGCCATCGTCGGGGGGTGGAGGGTCAATAGGAAACCGCTCCGGATGCCATTGCCGGGGGTATGGCTCCCGAGCGAAGTCACGGACCATGACGATGGCACAAACGGCGCGGCAGTTAGTCCGACCGGTAAGAAGCTTGCATCCAGTTGCTGAGGTAAAAGAGCTGAGGCGTGGTTCGGGCAATCGTTAAGAAGTTAGTTACCGTAGGCAATGGTGGGTAAAGCGTCTAACGCAGTGGGCCGGATCCAAAAGATGAGGGGCCGAATAGGACGTGTTACTGTTCGAAGGGTTAGACCATAATGACTTGTTTGATATCTGGTGTTGAGTATCCTACGTAACGCGGTAAAGGTTGAGACTTTACAGAGTTGATTGTCATGGAGAAGAAGTATGTGTGCAGGAAAAGAGCATGAAGATCAGATATCAATGCGGCCAAGCAGTGTTCAGATAAAGACCACCAGTAAAAAGTGGCCAGCGGGGATGCTCAAATCCGTCGCACGACTTTGATCGTCAAGACTTGATAGAGGTGTGCCGGATTTCGTGCGAGGGTGGATGCAGCAGAGAGCGTGACTTGTCCCGATACCTGTCAGAGAAGCGCTGGCTAAATATTCCGCAGCCGGTTCGTAAAGCGTCCGGTGGATTCGGGCCAGGACGGATCACAACGTGTTGATAGGGCTCACAAAAGGGAAAGCGGAATCTCGCCTGGTATTGTCGGTTGCTGGCGGAGCGGATGGCTTTCAAACGCAGAGTGAGAGGCAGGGAAATTGCTCAGTGCCGTACCGTGCCTGAACAGACGAAATTGACGGTCCAAGTGACGGGCACAACAAAGAAGACGGTTGGTGACTTGTCAGGGGACGTTGCTGGTATTTGGGAAGGGAGTCGGCAGAGGCGGCAGGATTGGGGGCGGTCGAAACAGATCTATCAGCTCGCGAAACTGGGCGCCGGGAAGGACTTCAAAGTCCTCTTTGTTTCCAAGATGTCTTGAGACATCGGGGGGGAGAAGCCTCTCCACTGGTTCGCGATTTGTCTTAGAATGCAACCCTCCACGCAATGTCTCGGGGATAATGTGTAGACCAGCAGAGAGAGAAAGAGAGAGAGAGAGAGAGAGTGTGTGTGTGTGTGTGTGAGAGAGAGAGTGTGTGTGTGAGAGGATGAGAGGGAGAGGAAGAGATAAAGGTTGAGAATTGAGGAATTAGGCGAACAGCCAACAAGATGGGTTTGTGATATCAGCCAACAGAACGATGGCCACAGCTGCCTTCGGAAGATAAATCAACGAGGAAGAGCCAATGACCAAAGGCTGAGGGCTATAGATGAGGTCAAGGCTCGTGGGCTGAGGTGGATCTTGGAGGAAGGATAGGCCTGTGAGGCGAGGACGAGTTGAGCTTGTCGACGGGTTCAGTACTTTCGTAATGTTCCGACTTAGGGCTTCTTAGTGTATCTCGATTTGCCGTGGTAAATATGTGGCAGCCAACTGGGGAGTGCGAGCGCAAAGTATTGTGCCGCAAGCGAAGGGAGGGGGTGAATCGCGAGACCAGCGAACTTGAGGTCGAGGGGCAGCGAGACCAGCATCCGCAGTTTTGGAAACAAGAACGAGCCGAGAATTAGGAAGTCGACGGCCCCCCAAAAAAACAGACCCCTGGTCTAGCTAAGGGGAAAGCTTTCTAACCTCCTTCAGACTTCGACTGTATGGTTGGTGGGAGTCCAAGAGCAAATAGGCGGCATGAGTAACGAGGTCATCCGTGTGAATGCCAGATTGAAGTGCAGCCGGGTTGAGAAAAACGAGTGGAGGCACACGCCCAAAGTCTTTCCGATGCGAGACGGCAGTGGGGAAGGAGAGAAAAGGAATAAAATAATAATAAAATAAACAAAAAGGGTTTGCCAGGTATGGATGCCTTCAGAGGTATGTGGTGGAATGTGGCCAAAGTACTTGTGAAGCTGTGCGAGGGGAAAACTCGAAAGTACCCAATTGAGTGTCCTCCCTGGCCCGCAATCCTGATAACATGTGGCAGGTGTCCGTGAGGAGGGAGGGTGGGAGAGAGAGAAAGAGAGGAGAGGGAGAGGGTGTTGGATAATTCCATACACCACCACCAAGCTCGCAGATCCAATATGTGACCTGCAGGTAGGTGGCCACACCCATACCCAAGGCAGTCAGCCCCAGGCTCTCCTGTTGTACTTGCGCTACTGACTGTACGTAGACGAGTTCATCAGAGTACAGTACCGAGCTAAGACTGCCCGCACCTTCACACATACTATGTACAATACATGACCTGTACCAGACCTAATACGGCCCTGCATGGTCAAACAGAGGATCCCTAGCCATCTCTCGACAAGGAGTTCACCATGTGCTGCCACTTGCGAGATTTGTAGGCGGCGACCGGCGGGCGGGCGATCCTCTTGACCCTGGTCGCTCTCCCCAGGAGCGAGCAGTGCCGCAATGTGGCCCGCAATCTAAAGGCTCTGATCATTCAGAACCGGGCACACCTACAGAGGTTTGCAGTCAGCTTTTCGTCCCTTAAGTATGTTTTCACTCATCCTTGATATCTTCATCGGATTGTCGTGCCGAGACTGTCATTCCGATGGCGTACAGAGCAAAGTGATCATATTGGAATCAGAGATCGATGGGAGTATCTGGCGCAGTGCGCATCCCGAGTACCAGTGCACCCAGTCGTCAGATGGTTCGGCAGGTGCTTACGCCGTGGATTTTCCACCCTCCCTCCCTGCCGCCTTTGAACTGTCAAACGCCCTTCTCGGAGGTGCTGGAAAGAATAAATTTGTGTGGGTGCATGAGGGTGTGAGAGAGATCCCATGTCAATGAGCAGGGGTTGACGGTGAGACAACGGTGGACCGGGCTGAACGGCGCATCGGTCGGCAAGAGCCTCGCCAGTCACGAGGGTCTCTATAAGTACATGACTGGCCGCAATCTGGTCGCCGATTGCATCATATTCGACCGGGTGCTATCTCAGTACTTTCTTTCTTCTTCTCGCCATGGCTGCTGTGGCTTGGGAATGCCTTGAAAATACCCCCTGGGGCACGTCTTAACGCTCCTCGAATACCCGTATCTCAGTGTTGGACAGCATGGCGCCTGCGGGGGACCGTTATGGGTTTGCAGTCACCAACCTAGCGATATTTGTACTGTCCACTGTCTTGGGCTTTTCGATTGCATTAACTGGCGGACCCTTGAAGGATAGATGGTGGACCGGAGCCAGGAAGTACACAGCGACCTGTCGTGCCTGGCTCGGGATCCAGGCAGCATTGTAAGCAAACAGCTTGCGGTATTTTGGATTGCAAGGCGCAGGGTTGGGTTTGCAGCAAATTTCAAGGAGGGCGGACAGAAGCAAAGTTCTCTCGCGTGTTTAGACGAGACCTCGGCCCTTGTTTGGTCGACTACAAGTGCGTAGCGAAAACCCTATATGACCAGCTGGCCGCCAGTGTCCGGTTCCCGGCACTCTGAACAGGTTTGCAGACGAAAACATGCGCGATCGTTGAGTGACCGCCGCCGCCTAGCCGCAAGGTGAGTACAGGCGGGGGGTTGAGAGCGGAATTGGCATGGCTTGTCAAAGGCTTGCTGAAGTTCAGGTGAGCTCACTGTATCAGAGCGGGGACTTCGTGTCTCCGTAACTTTGAGTGTGGTTCATTCTTGGTGAACAGGAGACAGGACCCCCTTGCTTCAGAACGGGGTCAGGAAAGGGTGCCTGGGTGCCTGAGCAGTAGCCGCCATGCGATTCCCTCGTTGTCAGCCTGCCTTTTGGTGATTTTTTTTTTTGACAGCTCAGGGCGAGCTACGGGAAGCGGTACGGCGCGGAAGTTAGTACGTGGGCTGGCAAGCAAACAAATTTTGATGGGACCCGGCGCCCCATAGAGATACGGGCGGGCAATGGTTCTTATTCGTCCCTGTCGGGTGCGGGTTCAAGGGGCAGGTGTCCATCCAAACGGCTTCATCCGCTGTTCCAAGTACTTGGGGATCTTTCAAGACAAAGCTGCAAAAGGTTGATGAAGACTAGCAGCTAGTTTGCCATGGGCATTGCCTTTCCGTTGGCAACAATCGACGGCAAGTCGTTAACGGATGGTCAGGGGCAGTTTGCGAAGCTGGGGCCGCAAGATGGGATGAAGCCTGCAGTTGAAGGGGATCAGAACCAGGCATAGTGGGGTCGGGGATGGTTCCGAACCGGGGTTGAGCTTGTGGGCGTTTTGCCCTGGCGTAGGTACAGGTATGTTGGAGGCGTGGGATCCAGGGCTGGACCTCATTGCATGTATTCGTACCGTCGTTACCTGAGGGGATGTCAGCTTCTGGTAGAGCGAGGGGGAATGCAATCAATGGCAAACACCAAGGCAGGCCTTACCAATCAAGACACGGGAAGCGATCCGCCAGCAGACTGTTGCTGCCGTCCATCGGGGGCCCGAACCATGACGGCCCACCCGGAACAAGCAATGAGAAAGGTGGACTAGGTTCGGTTCGTTGTGGAGAAGGATGGAAGGGGTGGTGGTGAACGGCTTCATTCCGGTGTCGAGAAGACGGACGTTCTGCAGACGGAGGAAACCCATAAACGTTGGAAGCCGAGAAACGCATGTTTGCTTGCTCTTTAGAGATAGGGCAGGTAGTAGGTAGGTAGGTAGGCGGCTGACGATGGGCTATACTTTCTTCAAAGCCGGCGCCCAAGACAATGGATGTTCTGTACTCTACACTATATCCGTACTGCTTGGGAGTGGTTGGTATGCGCGGTGCAGGGAACAAGAAAAAACGTTGGTGGAACACAGTAGCAGCGTGGTATCGACAAGGTGGGGCGGATGATGCAGGCAGGCGCCCTGCTGGAGGCGCCGAGCTGCTGCAACGTAGCCGGCGGCCATGGCCCGATCGTGTTTGTGGGTAAATAGGTAGGTAAGTACGGTACCTATTATCCGATCCATTCCCAGGCCGTGCTATGCAAAGAAAAGAAGTGTCTGGACGGCTGCCCGCTGGAGAGGCGCTGGAGAGACGCTTGCGACAGGTATGGGCGGACGAGGAAGGACAGTGTATGGAGCATCTACATAATGAATGGGTAGATTACGGATCGGAGGGAACAGCAGGAGTACCTACATACTGTGTGGTGTGAGTCGAGAGAGGAACTGCTACAGTGACGTGTAAGAAGTCTGGGCTTACCACATAATGTGCCACTCTAAGTAGGTGAGCCCAGACTTTTTACATGTTACTGTAGAGGACGATCATGAGCTCGGGTAGACAAAAAGGCGGGGATCAAGTTGGGGGAAGAAAGGACGGGACGACGGGCGGGAGGTCAGTCAGGATAACCGTCGTAGCAAGACACCTAAGGGACTTGGGTACCTACATACATTGCTTCGTAAGTAGCCAAGGTACTTGGGTGCTCCACACTTACAGGTACCTCATGTCAGGTAGGTCACCGTGGGTGCTTACCATCTAGGTAGGTAAGTGGATCTATGCAGTACGTACTCTGCACAGGGAACATTCTCTGCGACCATGTTCTGGGCGAATGGGTGCGGCCGCCCAGATTCCCCCACTCGCTGGAAAAGGAATAACTACTACCATGCAAACCTACCTGGGTAAGAAGTGCACGATGTATGTATACCACATTAGTACATACATACCTAGTTTGATGTCTAAAGGAGGTATCTGTATAGGTAGTGGGTACACCTGCATCCAATTAAGGCGACGACCGTCCCGTCGTGCTGACCATGTTACTTTGCTGGGATGAGCTATCCGCACCTCCTCCCTCCCTCCCTCCCTCCCTCCCTCGTCCGAAAATCATGCGTATCCACCTCTGTCAGGACACCGAACGGGCAAACTCCCCAAAGACGGACGGACTGGGGTTGTGGAGGAACGTTACGACACGACGCCAACGGCTATCGACAGCAATGGAGCTGCCCTGCTGCCCGGATGTACCATCATCGTACAGTACTGCAGTAGGGTATCAAGTATACACTATGGGTCTCACATGGCAGTTTCCATAGTAGGTACATCGCACACACTTGGGTAAGAGTGTGGGGGTTGCGCGGCACAGCTGCTCGGCCAAGAGTCGACTCCAACCCAAGCACCTACAGTGCCTGTAAGCACCTGTATGTACTTGCGCCGCATGGTCGGCGAGTCAGTACAGCACACTACGATGTACGCCGAGGCGAGGACGCCACGCATTCATACGATGTACCAAGTAGATAGGATACCTCGGGGTCTCAGTCTGTCTGTAGTGTATGTAAGCTCGTGCCTCTGTCGAGATTTGCAGCGTTGGCGATATCTTGGCTTGTGTGCCCGCTCCCTGCATCCAACTGCCAACTCGAAGCATGCTAAGCGCTGCGCTGTGTTAGGTATGTATGCCAGATCGGAGGCCTGGGCCTTTCTTCGGCCATGTCGCTTCCCTGGTCTTTCTTGTTGCGACACAGACCGTGGCCTTAAACCTCGACCATTATTATTATTACCTACCTACCTTATGCTGAAGCTTCCGGCCCGGCCCACCACGGCAGTAGGGGCGAACTTAACCACCTGCAAAGTTGCCGATGGCCAAGGAACGGCCTGGTCGCTATTGGCCGAGACGACGCCATGTCGAGGTTTAATATAGTGTACGTACAGTTTACACTGCCATACTTGGACAAGAGTGAGAAAAGTGGAAGGGGATAACTTTCTGTCCTGGTTCAAGTGGTCTGACAACTTGACTGCAAATGAGCAATGCTGGGCTATCGATTCGAGAAGGTTACCCAAGTACTTACCTACTGTGGTACTTGGGCTTGAAGAGAAAGCCGGTGTCAATGAATCCGCAGATGGAGAAGAGGTGAAGTTTCTACTGTGCCGCCTCTCCCTACTGTTGCGGGTATGGTACCTGTACTGTACGTATGGCCCCAAGGGGCTTCAGGTTTGGGCTTCCGGCTCTTTTGGTTTTGGGAGACTGGGAAGGAACCAACCAATCCGGCATGGTGAGCTCATATCCTGGCTACATACCCAGGTAGGTAGGTGTACGAAGTATGTCGTAGATACATACAGTACATACCGGTAGATGCACGTCCCAGCACCTGCCACCCACCGGGCAGCAATTCTAGCCCTCCTCCCGTGTACCCCCAACTCTTTAAATAAACAGATGTCATAGCTTCCGCAGGGTCCAAAAACCCAAGCAAGTGTCCTAGGTAGGTAGGTAGGTAGGTAGGTAGGTGGGTAGGTACTAGGTAGCAAGCACAGAGTATACGCAACAGCGCTCAAAGTTGTCATTCTGATCACTGTCTCCTTTCCCTTCATTACCTACCTAGCCTACCTACCTAAGGTACACCTACCTAGGTAGGTAGCTAGGTAATGCAGCCAACTCTGCCTAGCTTCCTGCAGGGAGGCAGTTGCCAAAACCACCATAGCAAGCCATTTGCTCCTCCCTCTTTCCGTCCGTCCTTCTCGACTGCGGCTTGCTTGCTGATGCGTGATTGGCCAGAATGGGTCATCTTCTTCTGGAACGCACCTACCATTATCAACTCGTAGCCAAGACAGACAATGGTAGTGAGTCGTACTTCGTAGGCACCGTCCGGATTGACCTCAAGCCTGTGCCCACGTCCTCATCGTCCGTCATCCAAGCCAGACAACAACCAAAGTCTCGCGGCCACCAACGATGCATCGTTCAAACCCTCATTTTCGACCGAAAACTTCCCCCCGCATAAGAGACGATCCCATCACCATTATGACAATGCGCAACGCAGCACCGACCGACCTTTCACAGCAACCGACACGCTCCTCCACCCGTCGTACGGCAGACATGGATGAGCCATCAACCAGCCTTTGCTCGTGAGAGACATCGATGCCGCTCCGTGTCTTGGCGCATCTGCTTGAAGCCAGGTCACCCAACTGACCGCACACGCTCGTCCTGAACACGCCTCTCGGTCCAACAGCATTGCTCATGAGGGGTTCTAGCAGTTGTGCCAACTCAAGCCTCTCGTTTCAGTAAAATCCGAGTGTCGACAATTCTCGGTCATCGCAGCACCTTTTTTCCTTTTCTTCTTCTTCCTTTTCATTTTTATTTTTTCAATGGGGGGTGAGGGGAGGGGGGCACTGGCCGGTCCACCTAGAACCTCAACCATTCAGTTGTCCGACTCTGTCACATATTCCACCGGCTCGTCTCGAACAATAGTGCAAAAGCAAGATATCGTCACATCCTATCGATCCAAAAGTGCCGGTCCGGGCGAACCTGGAACCCCACCACGCTAAAGCTGGTCTTGCAGTGCCTCTATGCACGCTGCGAGACCACCACACTTGTTATGTGGCCTACCAATACCAGCCGCAACGCTCTTCAGCCAACCATAGCAAACCTAGCCTTAGTAGCCCGAGGCATGTCTGAGGCAATATGGTTAGTGGGAAAACTCGACGTCTCAGCGCAAAACACGAAACCCCCGCTGCTACAGCCTACCATACCATCACGGGAAAAGCAAACAATACAAGAGCCACCTGTTTTGTTTTTGCCTTTTTTTCTTCTTGCCTCACCATGGCACCTGGTCGACCGAGGAGTGCGGAACCATCGTACCTCTCGCATACCCAAGTCGATGACCACTCCATCTTCGGCCATAGCAGCCACTTTGAAGCATGTTGAGGTTGCATAGGTAGGCATAACGCTATTTCATCCTTTTGCCAATTACCTGCTGCTTTGCTGCTGACGCACACATCCTGAGAGGCCGAGCCGAGCTGTCTCGCACAAAGTGCCGCTGAAAAGAAGGACCGCTCTGCATTTATGCGCCTTCGGCACCCTTGATTTCGGGATCGCACTACTCTTGGCAGAAGGACTGACCATGTCTTGACATCTAAAGTACGTCGCTCGCTCGTTTACTTGCCCAGAAAGCTCAACCGAAGCTGTCTGACGACTTTGTTATAGCCGCGTGCAACCAGAGGCTATGTAGGTTCGTCGTAAGCAGCCTAGCTTTTCGCCATTTCGAGCTGTTGAGAACGCCTAGTGGAGACGTATGCACATGTCGACCTCTCTGGTCACGTTCCGCTGTTCCGTCTGCAGATAGTGGCATGCGTGAAGAAGAGGAGACTCTACCAATCCCTTGGGACGGTTGTCGTTTCGGTGCTGGTATGTCAGGGAACGGCACACAAGAGGGGTTACATTAGCTACCTCCTGGCTTCGTTCTCCGCCGCCTGTCATAAATAAGCCCTAGAGCAGGCATCGACCTGTAGGTACCTAGTGTGCCTGCTATTGGCATTGCGCTGCACATTCGCAATGTTGGATAGGCATGTTTCCGACAATTCGGCCGGGCTACAACCGAAAGCCAAGAAGCACACTGGCGCAAACATACGCCTTGAGACCCCAGCCTCTGCTCTACTACACGTGTACGAACCCGGCGAGCAAGAGCGGCGGCCGTGGTGGTGGCAGCGGCGACAACGGTTAGGGCCTTGCGACGGCATCGACAGGGAGTGCACTGGGAACATCCATCCGAGCCCTCGCACAGTTTGGTCAACTGAACCTCACACACTCGTCGTTCGGCTTTGATCGCTCCAACCGTCTCTCCGTTGCAACCCTGAAGCTTGGAGAATGGGGGCTTTGTAACTAATCAACCTCCTTCGCAGCGCCATTGATCGCTCCCCTGCCCTTCAGGACGTGATTCGTTGTATCTACATGGGTGGTAGGCGCCCCAATGCCGTCAAGGCCAATGCGGCCACTTCAAGCCCTTCACCCTCTCGACGCCGGCTGGGCGACCAGGGAGAGGGCACCAGGGAAGGCACCAGGGAGCCCCGGAAGACCATGAACATACGGATACACGTACGGAAGAGATGGAGCTTCGGCAGAACTCTCCACTTATAACCGGTCTGACAGTTGGAGTCCCCCCCCTCCACCTCTATTTTCTTCTCTTCAGTCACCCAGTACCCTCGCTTCGGACGGCCACGCAAACCACTTGACGGATGGCGGCCGCACGCGATGCGTCAATGAATCTCTCTCTGCCTGTCTGACTGTTTGCTATAGCCTTGCAGTCAATACTTCCCGTTCACTGTTGGCTTGGTACAGCATCGCCTGGGGTCGATGGAGGGGGTTGGCTGAACGTCTGTATCCGTATTGCCGCAGCTATTTCCGGAAACGAGATGTGTGGCTTGCCGGATTCGAGATTCGCTTCACTCTGCCAAATCGACTCAGACGCGTCGGTCTTGGTTCCATTCTGGAGAGATTATTTTACTTCCAACCCTATTTCAACATCGGTGTCCCGACAACGTTTCTCGAGCGTTATGGATTGTTGAACTCCAGCTCGCCTTCGAAATCTACGCTCTTTTCAGCATGCGTGCATCGTTATGGTCTGTACGAACATCTGATGCGCCGCCGCTGTCGATAACCTGTGTAGCCAGCTCATTTACCGTGAGACTGGTAACGAGGAGGCTGGCGGCAAGCCACCTGTGCCCTGACATAAATTCCGTGGTGCCCCCTCATATCCCGGGTACTCGCCCCATTCCTCTCCTGTCATCTCTATCCCAGCCGAAATGTCTCGGTGCAGGATGCTCTGGACCAGGATGGGTGCCCGTACCGAGCAAGAGGTACGAAGATCTACCCTCATCTCAGTGCGGTGCCGCTAGCGTTGGTGTTCGTCTCTTATCGTCTCTGACAATCAGCAGAACCCGCATCGGCGATGGCTGTTGGAGCTCTCTCGCCGGACCCCAATGGGACGTTGTCACCACCAAGAACACCAACTTCGTACTTAGTCAGAACTGCGGCTGTAGCCATATATCCTGTTGGATCCATCAAGAACTCGAGCCACGGAGAAGACTATTCAGGGATAGATGGCGCCGTCTCAGGTTGCCCGTCCTATCGAGGCGGATGTCCTATTTGTCTGTCACTGTGATCATTGCACGGCGCTGACACTTTTGCAAACGCTGTCGTGATGGTTTTCCTTTCCGTAGAGCCCGTCCACATGCTGCTTGCCCGCTGCTTGCGCTCTATTTCATTGGCATACTCTGGGCCAACTGGCGTGGAAGGCACCACGAGCCCGTCATTCATTGCGGCTGGGCTCGCTATACGGCCTACACGGCACGGACAATCGTTTCAACCCCTTGTAGTATTTGATTGGGACACTTGCGTCAAACATCGACATTTGGTGTCGAGGTCAACTACTTTCCGCGCCAATGCCACAACCAGCCTTGATGTAGCAATTCGAGACGAAGGTCCAGCTGCAACCGATTGCCCGGGTCTTCTCACAAGGTGGCTTCGAATCTGTTTCGTTGGCGCCGAAATGGAAGACACTGGCCTTGGGGAGTGTTTCTGACCGTCGGCCAGGCACAGACACGAGATCCCTTGGCTCTTTGCATGTCTTTATACCAGCTCACTCTGTCTCATTGAGGTACATGGAGGGCGGCCGACAGTATACTGGGTTGCACGACATTGGCGGTGGCACAGCAGCCCAGGTGGCCGCCACCAACTCTTATTCGACAGCCCGTGCGGCCAGGAAACGCTCTGGTGTTTCCGGGGCTTTATTGTGCACCCCATGGCTGTTCAATAAGATGACCGCGGTATACCCGTGTCAGAGTTTGGTACGTACCCACCCAGTGAGGGAGTGATACGTTGTTCCGCTGCTCGACCTGGGTCAGTTCTTCAAAAGCACGGCTCTTCAAGCGCACTTGACAGAGACGCTGACTATGGTAGGTTATGTCTGACATTTGTCGGTAGGGGAAACACTGCCGGTGATCATGGTTTGTATACGGTTGTTTATCTCTTGTCCCCGTGGGTCGTTCAAACCCCCTCCGGACCACCGCGAAGCACGGGCAGCTCTAATTGCTGAGGTCTGGTTCACAGGTACATTTTAGCTGGTTGCCCGACTCGTCTCCAAAGTCTGTCACAAATGACCACAGATGTAGGGTCTCCACCAAATGTACGAACGAAAGGGGTACGGAGAGTGCCTCCCTCGTCAAGGGTGGACGCTGAAAGGGGTCGAGGACCTTTTGGACAGCAAACCATGCATCAGGCCACTCTTTCTTGTGATCCTCATCCTCAGGGGGGGCTTAAAGGGTGCCTGCCACCGTATGGACAACATTGGAACCCCACTGTTGATCTGCTTAGTCTCTCTGGACGGCTCAGAATTGTTGAGGATAACGCTGGATGCGGCTTCAGACACGGAAATCAGTGGGTTATCGCGAGCATCCAATATCAAGCATGGAGCAATGGGGGTAGACATAGCCTCCTCGGCCCAGTCCGTCGAAAGACTCTGCTTCCAGCATCGACATTGGACGCCCGCCTGCCCCCCCGAGAGTCAAGTCATAACGGGAGTGTATAGACGCACTAGCTAGCCACATGTAGGATGGAAATATTGTGCTTATGATACCCCTCAGATTTGGCGTTCCGTCCCTTTTTGGCTATCACCCACACACGACGTCATCTCCAGAACGCTGACCAACCCACCCGAGGTCGATTTTGGACATGACCTCGTATGTCGAACACAAGCTAAGCTGCGAGTGATCGGGTACGCCACGAAAAGAAAAAGAAGAGATTTCCCCCGTACCCAGCATGAGGTGATTACCACTCCCCGGCGCGGTGTATGCGAACTGGTGGGCTTTAGCGGGTCGAGCTGCTGCGGTGCACGTCAACGGTGCGAGCTGCTGAGGCGTGCCTCGCGCTCCGGTTCGGGGTCCTTTTTAAATCTTTGATTCCGTTCTCGAGTCTGGTTCTTGTGGATTCGGGTGCCCGCACGCGGCCATTGTCCCGCGAGCATTTGGGAGGGGGGGCTGCTCCGGAGCCACCTAGGTAGAGCGGACGGGCAGGGAGAAAGCGAGCCATGCTGGCTGTACTCGGAGGCGAAAAGGTCGTTGCAAGAAACTCTTGTTGATTTCTTCCGCGTATTACGTGATTCCATGTGCCTGTCGCAGTAAGCTTCGGTCGTCGTGTTCTTGAAGTGATGGACCCCCCGGGGGGGGCCATGGTCGACGACAAAAAACGGCTTCCCCAGTCAGACCGTCTTTGGTTGGTTCTACCTTGTTGTAGACATTATGCCAGCGGCAGCCCATCCTGCAACGTGGCTTGATGCTACCATCATTGAGCGAGCTTACAGGCCTCGCATTTTCCTCCCGACGAGAGCGCCCCTGGCTGTGAAGCCACGAACCGATTGCGAGCATCCTCCCCCTCCCGCCTCGGCGACGACAAACGTGGACGAACGCAAACCTCTCGATGATCCCTGGCCCTCTTTCTCTGGCGTGTTGCGGAGAAATTCACGCTGCCGCCGAGCGGCGGTTTGACCACATATCCCACCCTGGGTTGTATCCCGGGGTTGCGGCCGAAGACGGGGCAATAGGGGCTCGAAGGGGAGCGAAGGAACATACATCGCGGTTTACAGTCGAGCCGTGCCGAGGCCGTGTTCGCTTCGGCTTTGTAGGTTTCGCCGAGGAGTCCGGCCATTTCTCCGTGTCGGCGGTGATCCGGCTCTCTCTCTCTCTCTCTGTCTTTCCATGTGTGTGTATGGGCTTTTGCCGATGAGTGGTGTCGTCGAGCCCAGGTTCGAGCGGCAGGCGACCTCGACCCTGATCAGCACCTGTCCTGGGCCAAATCGTTGTTGCGCTCACCATGGTTTCCGGATTGTAACAGACGCCAACGCGGGACGTGGCACGCAAGTGCGACCTGGACGATCCGTTGAGGTAGAGGCGTCGCTGGTCATCCTCGGAGAACGAACGCGGGCCTGCTTCGTCGATATATATGTTGTCGGTTCGCCGTGCTCGATGTCCACGAAAACCCCTCGGGGGGGGGGGGGGGGGAGGCTTATGGAGGATCGACCAGAGAAGAACAGAGGATTGTCATTTTTACCTTTGGAGGCTTTGGATGACATCACGGGCTCCCGGACACCGCGAGTAAGATGGGATGGACGACTCGCCTCTCCGCCCCCCTCTAAGACAGGAAACGAGAAACTACCGGCGAGGGATCCCGGCGCGCTGGCAAGATTTGCCGAGGCGTCAAAGTGTCGATTAAAAGGCCCAGGGAGCTTTTCGTCCGATCCCCAGAGAGATCCAGTGACGTGCTGCCTTTCCCCCGCTGGTCACGGGTCTGGCTGCCGTTCGTGTCACCATCAAGACCATCCGGGTGTTGGACTCACTCCCCGTAGAGAGTATGTTGTCCTACGGATACAGCAGACGGGGGTTCAAAGCCTCCAAGTCGAAGCCAGTCCGTCGGGCCACGAGGGATACGATGGTCTTCCGAGACGACACCTGGCTACGAATCCGAGCAGCTTCCGGTCATCTCGTCGCGAGCTCTAGCCCCTTCCCGTCAGAATAGAGAGCACCTGTGGGTAGTGTGCGCTGCTTGAAGATGATATCCCCTGTTTCTAGTCTCTTGTGATGTTCTTGAACCATTGCGAATCAACGTCGAGGCATCGCCACGAGGTGGGCCGGCTTTGAAAGAGGGGGGGGGGGGGGGGTAAAATCCCTTTGCGTGGCAACAGTTGCAAAGCAGTGTTTGGCTGCTCCTCCATCTTGCAAAGACTTTATTCGGAACTCGGCCTCTTTGAAGCTCATAATGCCAGCATGTCACCTTTTTGAGTCTTTTTTTCTTTCTTTCTGTTATGCGTATGTTTGACCGTAGATCACACCCACATATCCTCTTTTGTGCGCCAAAGAAACCAGATCTGCCAAGGGCTATGGCCATAGAACAGACCACCGAGGCCTGTGATGCTTTGTTGGCAGAACTTGGCAGGACTCTCGAGCACACGGGTGCGTTCGCCCGGCTCCCCATGGTATCTAGAATATCCTCCAGGCACACGGCGAATTAGCCGAGGCGTGGAGAGTCTCTCGGGCCTAGGAGGCAAGCCTATGGTGGGGATTCGCAGTATATATCTGAAAGCTATTGTATGCTTCTGAAGCGCAACATGTACGGATAGGTTTCACATAGGATATCTCTTCTGTAAGTGCAATGCCGCAGAGCCGGAAACGTCGCAAAGCCCGCACAACAGCATCAAGTTTCTGCTCCGGCGACATACCCTTCCAGCTAGGGAGACCTCACCGAGCAACCATCCCAACGCCGCATTCAGCAACCTGTGAGAGTGGTTTCCTGCAGAGGGGATACAGCCCGTACAGTACGTTGGCGATGCATCACGGACTCCAACGCCTGTCAGCATCCCAGAGGCCACTTTGTTGTTCCGTAACACCAAGACGGACGGGAATGCTCTGTTCGCTCATAAATGGCACGCGATACCACCTTCGGTGTAACAGCCCATCCACCCGTCAGACGCCCACCCCAACTTCTTGTCCAACGAGCGCTGTCCTCCCTCCCTCACCCCCCCTCAAAAGACCGTATCCGTCGTTCCGTATCACCCAGCATCCCGCTAAAACTCTCCCTACGGTAAGCCTTCGGCAGCCGCGTCTGCCCAACCCTCACCGCCGCACAGGGGGGGGGGGGGGGGGGGGGCCCCCCCCCCCCCCCCCCCCCCCCCCCGCCCCCCCCCCCCCCCCCCCCCGGGGGGGGGGGGGGGGGGGGGGGGGACCGCTCTCCCCTCCTCCACCCCTCCCGGCCGAAGCCCAGCTAGCCATCCAAGTAGAACAAGGACGTGAGAAGAGTGAGAAGGATTAGAAGGGGAGGAGGCGTGTACGGAAGGGGGTAAATAAAGCGCGCACAGGGAGGGAAGAAGAAGAGCCCCAAAAGAGGGTGTGCGCACCTGGACCCAACGTCCCGCCTCTCGGGAAACACGGTGCGGGGTTCGGCGGCAGCCACGCGTATGGTGGTGAAGAGAAGTGAACATGGAAAAGGCCAGGTCGAGAGGCGACGACATGACGGCGTTCATCGTGGCAGCACACCACCAGGCGTTGGGCCGCGAACCGGACGGAGGGGAGGGTTCGAATGTCGTCGCCGTCAGACAGCATCCCGACTTCCTCAGCGCCGAGTCCTTCTTTTCTTAACTTCTCTCTTCATGAATGGCGGACGCGTACGGCGGATGTAGATCTACAATGGCTCCAAGGTCCTTGCGGGTACTTCTACAACGATGCTGGTGTATGCACTTTCCTGTCTATCATCTACAAATCCACACCTTTCCACATACCCCTTCCTTTTCCCGGACTCACTCGCCCACAACCAGTGCATTCTAGTTTCTCACAGGAGAAAAACATGGTGTTGTTACACAAGGACACGCACGCTCTCCCCTTTTCTCTCTTGCCTCGTCCCCGGCCTCCGCCACTGCCAATACTTTCCCCCTTCACCGTCTTCTTCGGTCGCACAGGCTTTCTTTGGCGCCCGCCGTTGCCATCTGACCAACGGTCTTGTCGGTCCACCCTACTACTGCGACGACGACTCCGAGGTATCGAGGCCGGCTTGCTTGACCAACCCGTAAAAGACGCCCTGCTTCTTGATGAGTTCCTGAGGCTTGTCAAACTCCACCACCTCGCCCTTGTCCAGCACGACGACGCGGTCGCTGTCAAGGATGGTATTGATGCGATGCGCGACCGTGATGATGGTGCGGTTCGCGAACAGCGGCGACCGCAACGTTGCCTGCAGCATGACATCCGTCTCGACGTCGACGGACGCCGTCGCCTCGTCCAGAACGAGAATGTTGGACGGCGTCAGCAATGCACGAGCGAGCGACACGAGCTGCCGCTGACCCTGCGAGAGGTTGGAACCTGCGGCGTGAGGAAAATTAACAAGTCAGCAATCCGGTTATGCAGCTCAACAACTATCCAAGTCGGGAGGGGGGAGGGGACTTTGTGGCACAGCGAGTGAGGATGGGAATCATTGGGGCAAGGGCGCAGGATGGGTCGAGCTAGCTTGAAGAGTCCACTGCATGCGCGGAAGATCACGCAGGGGGCTTTCTGTGGAGATGGGTGCATGTGAGAGATGACGGCCGCCCGGTCGCTCAAGCTCGATGCAACGACTCGACCTTCCGATACACTACTGCAAGCAGCCGTAGACATTGGATGTGGGATGGCCCGAGTGGCAAAGCCGACAACAAGCGAAGAAGAAAAACATGCGGCGACTCACCTCCTTCATTAATCTTTGCGTCTAGGCCGCCTTCCATGCTCGACACGTGGTCCTTCAACCGGGCGTGTTCTGTGATAGCAACGCGCATTAGCTTCAATAATCAATTCATGGAGGGGTAGAGACACCACATCTCGATGAGGGTGTGGGCAGGGAGTCGCCTCTATTGGTCGGCGAGGGCATGGCCGCTCGTTTTGTATGACTTACCCAACACGCTCCAGAGCTCCGTGTCATCATGCACGTTGGCGGGGTCCAGGTTGTCACGGACTGTGCCCTCGAACAGGGCGGCGTCCTGCGGAATGATGGCCAGTCTTCTACGCAGGTCCAGCAGTCCGATGGAGGACGTGTTGATCTGGTCGATGCTGATGTGGCCAGCAGTCGGCTCGATGATGCGGAAGAGCGCCAAGGTCAACGAAGACTTGCCCGCTCCCGTGCGGCCGACGACGCCAATCTTCTCGTGCGACTTAATATCCAAGTTAATGTTCTTCAACACGTTGTCCAAGCCCTCGCGGTAGCGGGTGCTGTAGTTCTTGAGCTCGAGAGAGCCTTTGGATGGCCAGGCGACGGGTGGCCTGTTGCTCTTGATGATCTCAGGGGCCTCGCTGGGCAGACGGGCGTATTCGAGAACACGCTCGACCGACACGATGTTCGTCTCCACCTCGACCGTCTGGCGTACGATCCAGTTGAGCGACGTCGTAATCTGCAACGCGTAAGACATGGCGAGACCGACCATGCCCTCGCTCACGTGCCTGCCGCTCGCAACGGTGGAGACGATGCCCCCCGCAGCCGAGAAAATGACCAGGGCACCGATGAACTCGAGGCGGACAGCCAGCCAGCGGTTCGCGCTGATGGACGGGAAGTAGGCCTTGAGGTTGGCATCAACACGCCACTCATTCTCGAGCTCGAATCTCTGCTGCTGACGGTAGGCCCGAATCGTCGAGATACCTCCGAGAGACTCCTGGAAATGAGCATAGATGGGACTCTTGGTGACACTGTCGAGTCTCTTGAGCTCGCGAGAAGTGCGGAGGTAGTATCGCTGGATCCAGTAGTATATGAGGGTGATGGGGATGATGAGCGCTGTAAACGGAGGCGTCGTGACGGAAATGATGGCCAGGGTGAAGCAGGAGCGGGCAGCATTGACGAAGAGCATGTTGAAAGTCCTGGCAAGGACCTCGTCGACCCGGTAGATGTCACTGGAGAATCGGTTGAGGATGCGACCCGTCGGCGTGGTGTCGAAGAAGGACATGGGAGACCTGAAGATGGCGTTGGCCATCCTCTCGTGCAGCTTCCTTGACGCCTCGATGGAGCAAAAGATCCACAGGATGAGCGTCTGGAGGACCGTCAAAAGCGAGGAGCCAATGCCGAAGGCGAAGTAGATGCCGATGTAGTAGCCCACATTCAGGTTGGAACCTGCTTCTTGGTTTCCTTCGGCCCACGTCTTGAGCCACGCGGAACCGCCGATTTGGGCCGTCTGGGAGGCCAACAGAGCGATCATGTAGACTGCAACGGCAACAATGTTGCTGTTCTTGGCGTACTCGAAGTAGACGTTCCACTTGACCTTTCCTTGCTCAATGTGCTCCTTGGTCTGCTTGGACTTGCTGCCAGCCACTTCTTCGTCGGTGAGCTTGCCACGGGGACCCCTGAAACTGGCAGTACTAGCGCGGCGCAGGGTGGCCATGCTCGAAGACCGCTTCTTGTTCTTCATGGAGGCGGCGGATTTGATGGGCTCCGTTTCCAGGAGCTGCTCTTGGGCCTCTTCCAACTCGGACTTTTCTTGGCTGCTACCCTCGACCTCGATAACGGTCGAGGTCTCGCTGCTAGAACCGCTCGAGCTGGCGGAGGAGGACGGGTCCGATTCTTGTCCGGCAGTCTTGATGAGATCGTTCACCATGCCCTTCATAGCCACGAGCTGTTTGTAGGTTCCACGCTCGACGATCTCGCCATTCCTGATCATAGTGATGTAACTGGCCTGTGTGAGGACGGCGATGGCGTTGGTCGCAAGGATTCGGGTCTTGGTGCTCAGCAGGCCTCTAGGGCCCAGGACGTTCTCGATGATGTGTCGTCCTACGTGGGAGTCGACGGCCGAAAGGACGTCGTCCAAGAGGTAGATGTCCGCCCTGGCATAGACGGCGCGGGCCAGGGCCACACGCGCCTTCTGGCCACCACTCAAGGAGATGCCCCTTTCACCTACAACGGTCTCGTCGCCATCGGGGAGTTGAGCAAAGTCATCGACGAGAGCGCAAGCCCTGACAGTCTTTTCGTAGAAATCTGGATCATAGCGGTAGCCGAAAATGATGTTCTCCTTGACCGTGGCGTTCAATATCCAGGATCCCTGAGCGACATAGGCCGTAGTTCCGTGGACTTCCACCAATCCCTTGACTTTCCAGAGGTCGCCCAGAATGCACTGCAGGAAGGAGGACTTGCCAGCGCCAACACGGCCGACAATGCAAGACAATTCTCCCTTGTAGGCTGTGAAATCGATGTCCTTGAGGGCCTCCTTGTCCTCGTGGCGATTCCAGGAGAAAGATCCATCTCGGATAATGACCGTCTCCTCTCCCATCTCCTCGGGCGCCGGCTTGACCGTGATTGCATCAGGTTGGATCTCTTCGGCAGTCAGGAAAGAAGTCAAGCGACCAACGGCGACGCTAGCCTCGACGATGGAGGTAATGACCATGGGGAGAACAGCCAGGGGGAACGTGAGCAAGTTGAAGAGGGCTGGGGGGGACGATCGTCAGCACTGAGCACTGTCACGAGCGGGCCGAGAGAACTTACTGAGGGCGGGGAAAACAATGTCTGCCGTCAACGGCTTGTCCTGCGTCAAGACAAACACAGCAAAGGTCGAACAAGAAACGAAGAAGGGCGCGGTGCTCCATGTGAAGTTGGCAAAGGCCTGTGTCGCTCCAATCTTGCGCAGGTTCTTGAGTTCGAGGTCGTTGCGGACAAAGTTGAGCTTGTTCATGAAAGCAGCGCCCCAGGCGTAGAGTTTGATGCTCTTCATGTTGTTTATGATCTCGTTGATCAGACGGCTCCTCTTATCCTTGTTTTTCATCTGCTCCTTCTGCAAGTTCCTCATGATCCTGGCAATGAAACCATGCGCAGGCATCATGATGATCATGACGCCGATGCCAGCAAGCATGGACCAGCCGACCAGTTGGTAGAGAGACACCATGCAGATTATGATTTGGAAAGGGGCGGACCACACTTGCTGGGCAAACTGGGTCAGGTCCTGCAGACGTTGGGCGTCAACGGCCATGTAGTTCACAATATCGCCGGTTGACTTGGAAGCGCGGCCCTCATTGGACAACCTCATAGACTTTTTGTAAATGGCGGATGCCAGGCCGCCCTTGATACGCATGCCGGTGACAAAAGCAAGCTGGAAATATTGATGCTGCCAAGTGTTAGTGGGACTAACGTTGGGCTACTTTTTGAGCGGCTGTACTCACAATCATGGAAGTCTGCAAGACGGCAATCGCGAACATGGCCAATGCAATGGCGGCGCCCTGGATCACAGGCTGATCCTTCTCGTCAGGCTCGTTCCGGGAGCGCACGAAAGCAATAAGGTACTTGAGAAGCTGCGGCTGGATATACTGGGTGACGTCATTGACGATTTTGAAGAGCGCGGCTATCGCGTAAGGACCACCATAGGCACGGAACATGGCGAGCCATAAAGACGGGTTCTTGTGGTGTTTCAGCTCGTACTCCCAAGCTTTGTTGAAAGCCTCCCCAGTGTTCTTGGTCCGGTCCTTCTTGGCAAGCCCCCACAGGTCGTCTTCGGTCAGATACTGCTTATACCCGTAGCGCATCAGGGGGGTCATCCACGAGAAGGTTAACAGGGAGAAGACGGTGGCGTATTCAATGGGACATTCTTCTTCGTCGATCAAAGCCTCGTATGCGCTGATCTTCCTCGGCCACAGCCACTCAATCAGAAACTCGGCGATGGACAGGCCGAAGCCGACGGTGTAAGTGATGAAGTATGCCGGGCTCGTATCGTAAAGCTGCTGCGAGATCAGAGAGCGAAACTTGACTGCATAGGCAATTAGAAGAAAGAGCCAGTAGAACAAGACAACGCCGTTGGCGTTGCGCAGCCGAGCGTGCTCAATCCATTGGATGGCAAAAACGACGCCGAGAGAGAGGATGGTGGCCGCAGTCGTCCAGAACCTGAAGTCGCCGAACCAGACACCGGGGTAGCTGTAGATCTGTATAGCAAGCTGTACTGCGACATCGGCGATGATGAGTCCGAGAAGGGTCTGCAGAAGCGACTTGTCAGAACAGAGTTGCGGGGGAGGAGACGTCAGACCGGTAGGAAGCACTCACTTGCTTTACCCAAAAGTGCCAGTCCTTGGGAGCGTCCGTTGGCTTCCTGCGCTGGAGGAGCCAGGCTATGGCGAAAGACCCAAAGACAACGCCGAAGACGGCCACGGAAGCTATCCAGACATCGATGAAGCAAGGCGTGAAGTCATAGCGGATGGGACTCAATGGGCCCCAGCCCTCCTCGTTACCGCATAGCGGCTGCTTGTAGCCTGCGGTCGCAGAAAGGTAATTGCTGCCGAGCTGTCCCAGGCGGTGGAAGCCGGTGAAGGATCCGGTGTGCAAGACGCGCTGCGGCGGATGGTCGGAATAGTCCATGACGAATTGCTCTCTGCGGTTCCCCAAGCCCGCCTGTCAACGCATGCTAGACAGCAGAACGACCACTCTCGGGAGGGAAGGAGGGTTCTCGTTGGCGGTGGGGATATCTCTCGGGAGTGTGATGTTTGGTAGGCCGCGACGTTCTGACTGTGTATGGGAGGTGTAGGTAGATGTTGCAAAGAAAGGGACGCCGCGACACGAAAGGGCGACACGATCGTTGGTTTGTCGTGGTGAGGAAGAAAAAAAAGCTTGGAGAGAGTCGACAGGGTCGGAGTAGAGTGCATGCGACGTTCCGCGATATGGATGACCGAAAGGTGTGGTGGAGGCTTCTCGTCCCGGATCGGGGGGTTGTGCGACGCGAGCTGCACGGTTTGTCAGCTTCGCTCAGTGAGTGTTTGGACGGTGTGGGAAACACGTTCGATCGGATTCGCCCCGGTGAGGAACAACCACGCTGCAGGCTGCAGGCAGTGACGACTGGCTGACCCAACCACAGGGCTCACCGTGGTTTAGCTCTCGGGAAAAGTGGGGAGCTATGACGACCTGCATTGGGCGAGGGCACCGGTCCCGCATTCGGCCTTTGCTTTTTCTTTTTTTCTTCTCACTCCCCCAACACACTACACTACAAGTCCGCTAACTCCGACACATGACCTAGGTACGGATACAGATAGGTACTATATTACATAGGCGTTCCCTGCAGATACGGTGCACTAGAAACAATGGTTCCGCGCGGGTCAGCATCTCGCATTTCAGATAAGACGATGGCTCGGGTATCCCAAATCCGGACTGGACTGTCCATCCATCTTTGCCGCGTACCCTTGTGGGCCTGAGTAGTCGTTGGCGAAGGCACTCACTTGGTTGGTAATCCTGTCCGGATATAACAGCAGATACACGCACCTTTTCTTCACCATGCGGTCAAGTCGGACACTGAACAGTTAAACTGAAATCCGGCTCGGGCAGCACCATGGTCCGGTCTCTTGTCTCCAACAGCTTATCAAACACACATCTGAGTCTGTGAAGATCCAAACCTGAGACAAGAAACACAACGCGAGGGGGATATGCACCCCCCGGATGCAACATTGCTTCTTTGAATTGTTCCCGCAACATACATCCATCCCATTTAAGCTTTCGTGAAACCCCGTTTGTTGTCAGACGTGGCTCCTCCCACGTGCATCGTGACACCTCGCTCGTGCTTGTATTCCCATCCGTCGCAACCAAACCAAACCAACGCAACCCAACCCAACCCCACACCTTATTGCATCAAACACTGCATCGAGTCATCACGACCTTCAGCACTGCAAAGCCAGGAGAGGGGTTGAGTCATGAGAGGGAAGAGCCCTTACACAGCAGACACCCTCTGCGGCCGCGATTCCCAGAGCTGGAGCAACACTCAATAATTCGGGTTCCCGTGCTCGCACCCTTCCCCCCCCTAGCCCCCGCACTCCGACGGCATCCACCATTGGGTGAATTGGTGCAGTTGGAAACCCGGTATATTGCATTGCATTCAATACATCAAGACAGGCAAGGTGATGATTCCCCCGAACTCGAGCTCGGGTAACAGCATCGGATGGCCGCAAGATCGGTGCGCTGCCACCTCGCCGGCAGACATGGTTGCGGTGTCTCTCAGACAGTCGCGTTTCAACATTCGGTATCGGACGGCCTTCAGAAGAAAACCACGCGCCGCGAAGCCGAGAATACGGCCGACGATGCTCCGGACGGCCCTGGAACCTCATGAGGCCGGCCACAGACAGCTCTCTGGCTCTCGAGATGGCTTTGTCGCGCGGCTCCCGGGGTCGCGACGATAGACAGCGAGGTAGATGGGGTCGCGCAGTTCCAAAGTGGGAGTGGTATTGGGGCAGTTCCCTCTCTCGAGACGGGGCATGATGCGGGCT
This sequence comes from Colletotrichum somersetense, assembly GCA_030867255.1. Taxonomy (NCBI): domain Eukaryota; kingdom Fungi; phylum Ascomycota; class Sordariomycetes; order Glomerellales; family Glomerellaceae; genus Colletotrichum; species Colletotrichum somersetense. The sequence goes on along the minus strand of MU843426.1, from coordinate 284,615 downwards.
GCGGAAGTCCGGTTCAGCCCGCAAGACGGCCGCAAAACGGGCAAGGGCACGTTGGGCCCTGGTTGGACGCTAGACCTCGGATGATGCGTGGGATTTGGTATCCCCAAACAATCATGACAGCCACTTACCCTTGGCGGGAAAGGGAGGAATGTAAAACCCCCGATTATGACCCAGCAACTATGGGCAGCTGTTGTAAGGCGGACAACAGTTGCTGACGCAGCAATCGTCGTCGCCTGACAGTTACCGGGCGTTTTGGGAGTTATTGGCCTGTCCCACTTCCTGACTGCCTCAAGCCGCTCCTTCCTTCTTTCTTAAGTGCTTCCTTCTAATATTCACTCAGGTGAATTGATATGATTGTTATTGATGAATACAGTCTCACTGAACTACTTATATACATGGCTGATTTGAGTCTGCCATAGTGGAGCAAACGATGCTTAAGCAAATCGAGGTTGGGCTGCGAACGTAGCAAAGTAGGTGACTATAAACTACCTACCTGCATCGTACATACATACATGCATAGTACGTACCACCCATGCTCATGCCGCGAGTGATGCTGTGAACCAATCTCGAAATGGAGACATGGCTTTGCAATGCACGTAGGGACAAGGCTGCATTTGTTTACACGTGCTCGTGTGTTTAGTCATTATCTGTTTTATACATTAAGATAGTTTGGGTATTACACGCAACGCTTTGTATCCAAAACACATCGACATGTGCATAACTAAGCGTCGGGTCTCGTCAGACACGATTCGTGCCGCCATAATTCCGCTGCGCCATATTTTCGCCGTCCATCCGTAAAATAATAATAGTACACACAAATACCACACTGACGCTGCACCTACTCCTTCAGGATCGTCGTGGTGTACGGCAGCGACCGCTTGCTGACGTAACCGGTGGTCTTGTCCACGCCGACCTTGACGGTGGCGCTCGTCAGGGGCGCCCTGATGTCGTTGCACAGGCCGGCGGTCTGCTCCTTGGGCAGGAAGACGCGGGGCAGACCCCCGGCGGGCATCTGCACCCAGAGGCGCCCCTTGTCGGCGACCGTGAAGGACTCGCAGTTGAGGACGTCGATGACCTCGGCGCCGATGGCGAACTCGTGGACGTTACGGGCGATGGCGAACATGACGTTGTTCTTGGCGTTGACGCCGCCGTTGGTGTACATGGAGAAGAGCTGGCCCTTGCGGAAGGCGATGACGCGGCTGCTGTCCTTGCTTTGGTAGGAGAAGACAGCCTGAATCCGGTCCGTGGTCAAGAAGTTGGGGTTGGCCTGGGCGGCGTGCACCCGGATCTTGTTCGTTTGCTGGATCCAGCCGTACAGCGGCGAGTGGATGTCGTAGCCGCCCAGCCAGAGGGCCTCGCGCTGGTTGGGAGTGGCACCGCCGCTGTAGTGCTGCTCCTGGCCGTAGTAGACGATGGGGATGCCGTCGCGGAGCATGGTGAGGGCGTACATGTTCTTGGCCAGCGCCATGTCGTTGTTCCGGTTGGGGAAGCGGACCTGGTCCTGGTTCTCGGCGAAGGAGCCCAGGACCGTCGGGTCGATGCTAGGCGTGTTCGCCATCTGCTGGGTTCCCTTGTACAACACGGAAAAGTCGCCGTCGACCTTGGCGAAGGCGTCGGCGATCCAGTGGTAGGCACTGTAGTCGAGGAAGCTGTCCATGACCTTCTGGTAAGGGGCCAGCACGCTAAAGTCGGTGTGGCTGATCTCGCCCATGAGAAAGACGCCGGCAGCTTCTCTGAAGCCGCTGGCGGGCCAGAAGTCGGGCTCGATCTCGAGGGCCGTGTCGATGCGGAGGCCGTCGATGTTGTACTTGGAGACGATAGGTTTGATCCACTCGGCATACACCTTGCGGACGTAGGCGTCCTCGGTGCGAAGGTCGGGCAGACCTGAGAGCCAGCAGACCTGGATGGACGGAATGCTGTTCCAGTTGATTCCACATTTCTTGTGGTAGTACTCGGGCTTGTTGAAGGGGATGTACTTGGAGTAGTTTCCGGGCAGGTCGTTGAGGCCCACGTGATTGGGGGCGATGTCGACCATCAGGTACATGCCGCGGGCGTGGAGAGCGTCAGAGAGCTCCTTCAGATCGGCCTCGGTGCCGAAGCGCGTGTTGATCGAGTAGAGGTCCTGGGTCCAGAAGCCGTGGTAGGCCTCGCCGGCCCCCGGGATGTTTCCTTCGATGTTCTTGACGATGGGCGAGATCCAGACGGCGGTGGCGCCCAGGTTCTGGATGTAGTCCAGGTTCTTGGTGATGCCCTTCCATGTGCCGCCGCAGTACAGGCCCTGGGTCGTGTCACATGCGGGCTTCGAGCCATCAGACGTGGCGAAGCGGTCGGTGAGGACTTGGTAGATGCTCTGGTTGCGCCACCCGGCAGCGTCCAAGGCCGATACGCTCTGGATAGCCCCGACGGCCAGCAAGGAGAGGGTTGATGCGATGGAGCGCATGGTGGACGTGGAAAGGATTAAAGATATTACGGTACGGGCTTATAGGCGAAACGAAAGAAGGCAGAAAAGAGACAAAAAAAGATGCTTGGAACACACAATGCAACGAGAGTGAGTGAGTTGGTGAAGGATTGGAATGCAGTGCCTGGTATGGAGGAAACGAAGGACAGTAGCGAAAGGCAGAACGAGCGAGTACCTTTGCTACAACGGTGGCAACTGCAGATGGAGGCAAGAACCTTGACTGAGTGTAAAAGACGCTGGCGGCACGGCGGCCATGATATATTGCCGCCGACGAGGACGACAAAGCTGGATACGAAGCTCCTGCATCCCGGTACCGACAGCACCGCCTCATCACTCGTCGATGCGGCAACCCCTTCAACTCGTCCCTGGCACCTATATGAGCTGCGATATAGACAAACCGCGAACCACTTGCCGGATGAAGGGGTCCCGACCGATCGGAGGCGCCCCGGACTGTCTCTTTAGAACCAGATCCCGGCCGCCATCTCCATCCGGGGATCCACTTTGGCGCCTACCCATACGGTAGGTAAGGGTCCTTAATATGTATTGGTTCAGGTACCACCAAACTAGATATGCAGAATGTAGGGAAACACCTTGGCGGGTAGCAGGATTAGGCTTGGAGAGCGGCAGAGAAACTTGAGGAAAAAGCAGCGAGGGAGGAGGCAAACGGGCCGGAGGAAAGCCTCCCCCCCCTTCCTGCCGTATTGGTATTCTTGAAGCTTGACGAGGGCTCGGCACTATAGTCTACCTACCTTAATCTAAGGATATATACTTACGGCACTCGCCCCGGCTCTCACCCGAATTGCCGCGCGGACTTGTATACTGGATTCGTAAGTGTAGGTTTCCCAACTCGGAAACAGGGCATGTGGGGCGGCGGCTGCACGGAAGAAACAAATGGGGCCGTTATCCCCGATTAGTCAATATTGCACCCTCCCCTGGCTCCACGTGTGGCGGCCCACCCTAAACGGCTTATCTACGTAGTATAGTATTGGAGCGCACGGTACACCACGCTCTCGATCAGGTATGGTCGCACGTCAAAAAAATGAAATATCTGAACCAGTTATACCCATGCTGGTAGGTAGCCAACTGAAAGGTTGCACTCTACCGCTTGGGGAAGCTTCAATCCGATCCTAATGGCGTCAGCGCAGCGGAGCTCTACACGTGTACATCGGCAATCGAGCTCCGAGCGGGTTGGGCACACAGCAAGCAACACGCCGCAAGAAAAGGGGCACAAACGACCGGAGGGGGCTGTGCAAAGGAAGAAGAACGGAGCCCGGCCTGTCACCTCGCGAAGCTGCCCCCCACTTCCCTCGGACTCGACAAAGGGCCGCCATTTTTGGTGGGAGACATAAGGTTGAGGAGGAATCCAGGAGGTGAGCTGCAAGTTTCATATATTACCGCGTAGCGGGTCGCGCCGAGCCCCCCAAAAAAACAACAAGAAAACAGCACACCTCGACGAATCGAGAGTCACCGCCGTGTCAATACGTTCCACTTTCCAGCATTACACGTACGTACCGTTAGTACGGGTAGGCTATGGATAACCGAGACCGGTCCTTGCTGAGGCTGACAAGACTGCTATTGCTTCCTCCTACACTACTTAATTAACTATGGAGGCGGCTTCGCTAACAAACCTTTGTGCATCAGGCGTTTTTTCGGTCCGTTATTATATTGCCCGTATAGGACCAGACCTGTGCTTCTTACGGATTACCCACATCCTTTTGAAAAAAATTGGACGAACCTTGTCAACACAGGGTTCCCGAGGCCTGTGCCAGTAGTGCCCGTCTCCTACCCGACCGCGGTGGGGGACCAGATGGATCAGATCGAGGTTGGCTCAATACGAGAACTGACGGCACTTCTTGATGCTCCTCCTCAACGACTCATGCTTGGCTCCACCGCGGAGTCGGCCTCCTCACCAAGGTCAAGGCCAGTCGTTAGAAAGCCGTATCAGCCAAACTAGCCGACCCGAACCAAGTGAACAACCGAGCCAAACGCGGGCTAAAACGCACTGCTCCTCGCGGCCTATGACTAACTACTACAGCATTGCGTCTGGACACACTTGGCTAGAAGACAATGATCGTGAAGGTTTCGACCTGATAGGCATCTTGCGGGCAAAGGCATACATACTTATAGCGACTTCGATTTTACGTAGATGCTCTCGCGATCTTGACGCAAACAAAGGCCAAAGTGCGGCGGGTTGTCGAAAGGCAAGTATCAGTTGTGGTTTTGCGGACATGCTCCCGCTCAGCTGGGGCTGCTACATGGCCTCCTTGCAGCAATCTGGTGCTTAATGCCACGCCACAGGCTACCGAACAGCTTGCTTGATCACTTTGAATCCGCCTCCATGGACAGCAGACGGAGGCTACAAAATAATGGGGCGAAATCTCTTAATACACACATTGGAGAGAACTGAAGCGGGAAGAGAAGAACCCGAAACCCGGATTTCACATCCATGACTTTGTCCTTGGAGCTTGGTGGACCTCACATGTCTCCAGTTTCCGTGAACCAGATCTGTGCAAGGCACAGCACGGTCAGTCACACATTGTTCTTTTCTTTTTTCTTTTCACCCAAATAAGTACATGAGCTGTCTCCAAACAATACCATTGTAGTCTTATCAAGTACTCCTTCTTGTTTCACCCGCAGCAATCTAATCGAGCTGTTCGATCTAAGATCTGGGGAGTGCTCCAACTCCAGGCAGCTGCACGGACCGAACCGTATGTTTGGCAACAACACATATTCCTCGAGGAAGTGGAGGCACGAACACATGCTTCAGGTGGCTACAAACATGCCGAGATGCTGGTCATAACCCGTCGTCCAGAGGGCAGAGACAACCTGGCCTTTATGAGCCATCTAAATCACCGGGGGTGAGAAAACGGACACGGAAAGTTTCTCGTATCAGAGAGCGATCGATATCAAGACCGTATAGCCGAGTAGAAATTGCACGAGTATGACGAATGATGTGATGCTGTAGTACGAGACTTGGGAGGGCAAAATAGTATACTCTTCGAGCTACGAGGGGAATGATGGGAAATGTAAGCTTGCATCCTTTGATAGGAACAATGATGGAATCATGTAGGATATGATACCAAGGCTAGCCATCATCAACTGTTATCGGCATAGACACACGCATTGAGCAGGGTCAGAGTAAAAACACAGCTGCCCCGGCTTCCCCCATGTCTCTCTTCCCACACAAGATACGTCTGACTCCAAAAGATGAGAGTAGAGCCCTTTGTCGAACCTCCCGAGGTGAAGCGACGCCTGGTGTCTATACTGCCTGAAGCGGTTGGTCCTGCTGGGCTGCTATCTCGTCTGGGCTGTAAACTACCCTGAGCTGGCATCTCGGTCGAGCTAGTATCTGCTTCATTGTCGTATATAATTGTTGCTTTGTGTTTAAGTTGTTCTGATGTATCTGCCCACGACTGGCTTGTCTCTTGATAACTGACCTCTAAGATTGTGAGGGAAGTGGTTGTTCTCCAGTTAGGTACTTCAATAAAGATGATACAGGCGGCCGTGGTAGTCTCACAAAAAATCGGATACCTGCCTGCAAGATACGAATCCATAAAGCGTAGTCTTTGTCGTCTCGGCCAATACACAAAGTCCGCCCTGAAGCTCGCAAGGGTAGTGTTGGCAGAGTTACCGATATGTCCAGAGCGGGAGCGACCGGAGTGAAGGCTTTCCAGTCGTTCCACTCCGGATCAATATTGATATTGATACGACTACGGCTACATCCCCTCACAAGCCTTGCCCAGACGGATAGTTGATGCTTCAGTTACCATGTCGTCCGTTACTGCCTATATAGCAAAACACGCACTTTCTAGCAACTAAAGTACTAATACAAGGCAGCCCCTTGTAAGGTCGCACAGATACACTATAGAGGTCATGAACTATTTAAAAAAAAACACTATAAAGTACTATGCCTAGCTAGTACTTAACATAACATAAAGTTAGAGCGTACACTATAGATATCGAGTTACCCACCTAAAACACAGAGGGTATAACAAAGCCAGCCCGAGTGATACATCCAGCTCTTGCACCTCTCCCATCTCTACAAACTACTCGGATTTCTTTCAGGAATATTAAAACCAGGTCTCAAAGACCTGGCAGCCATAATATGCCTGATAGCAGCGTTGCAGTACCATAACAATCCTGATCATATCCAGAACAGTACTTTCTAGCAACGACTTCGACTGCCCCCCCTCGCCCTCGCCCTCATTCTGCCAGAGTCCAATGATGAACACCACCGGCAAACTTGTGCGATCCGGCAGAAGGAGAGCAGTACTGTGCTGCGGTCGAAGTAAAAAGGCACCATCAAACCATCAATGGGGCCGTTGTATTCCCATGTTCAGGGTCAACCAGTATTATGGTAGCAAGAAAACAGCCACTGTGAGACATCGAAACAGAAGCCAGGGAGATATGCCATTGAAAAGCAACAGCTGGGATATGAAGGGTGTGCCTGTCCATGGTATACTTTTCCCTTACTGTTACTAACAATTCGGATTGAAGCGGTTTGGCTGGCTGAGTGGGGGAAAAAATTGACCGGGGAAACCTACCAGCAGAAAGTTCCTCAGCATCCTGATCAATACATACCTAAAGCTGTGTCTGACTTTCTTGAAGCCCTCTATGGTTAGAACTAGACCATGTTTACTAGGCTTAAAAGTGCTTTGCCTTTGACACTTGCATCGTAAGGGGTACGCAAGTACAGGGTGGCAGGGGTAAGTTAAATACCCCTGTGATGTCACAGCGCCACACACACCATGATTCATAGAAACTATGACATTTTCTACTGCCTTCTACCCAGCTAAAATTCACTATCTCGTATGCCCTCTATTCGCATTAATCACTGCCTGGCATCTATCGTGCATACTATAGAGCTGCTGCGCGCAATAGTCATCCGGAAGGGCGTCCCACGCCTCTCTAACCTACCTATATAACGTCTGGCGAGGTATTTGCCCTTAGATATGCCCGTGATGGATCTGGATATAGTCCTTTATCTAGTTCCAGTATGGCTTGATAGGGTTAAGGTCTGGCGAGTATAGGGGAAAGTCGATAACCTCTATCCCTTGCCTGGCGAAGTCCTCTATTGTGGTCTGGGCTGTATGTGACCGGGCGTTATCTTGCATAAGCATAAGCCTCCAGCCTTAGAGTTGCTTATGCTGACAGATAAACCCATCGATCAAGGGGACTATATGTTCTTGGTAGGAATACTGATTGATAGTCCCCTATCTCTCTATATCCCATACTAGCCCAGGGCCCTTCTAGGCACCCCAAAAGGAGCCCCAAAACATCCAACCTTTCCCTCGCCTTAGGCGCTGGATAAGGCACGTCGGATCTAGCTCCTCGTCTGCCCTCCTCGTCATATAGACCTTCCGATAGGTACTGCCGTTAACCCACGTCTCGTCAGTCCAGAGGATCGTTATCCAGTCCTCTATAGTCCAGTAAATATAGGCTTAAGCCCAGGCAAGCCGGGCCTAGCGGGTTTCTTCCGTAATAATAGGCTTCTGCCAGGCGACGTATCGGCGATATCCCAGCCAGCAAAGGGTGCTCCAGATCGTATACTCTCTATACGCCCCCTCAAAGAGGATAACTGAGAGCTGGAGGAAGCTGGCGAGCCGGCCTTGATGTAAAGAGGTCACATATTCAACCAGCTGTTACTCTTCCTCATGGGAAAGGGCTGGCGGCCGGCCGGATCGGGGCTGGGCTGAGGCAGTAGAAGCCCGAAGAGCGTTCTTAACTTAGGTAATAGAAAATCCGGTCCGGCTAGAAATCTCCTGCCTGTTAAGTCTGCCGTTAAAAAAGAGGGTGCGTATCCGTATACGGTCAATATCTGATAGGTGTTTTGTATGGATATTAGCTGGCCGGCGGTGGTTATCCATAGTGGTGATAGGCGATAGGATAGATAGAAGGAAAATTAACAGCCGGCCGGCTGGCTGGCTGGCAAAATAGTGCCGTAATGTTGACTATACCTAAATTAGTAGGGGGTGAGTGTTAGAGAGTTACCTGACAGGGGTATTTAATTTCGGCCTGGTACCATTGTACATAGTATCTGGCTTCTTATCAGTGCGCAACACCCAGGCCAGCCCGGCGCATGTCGTATGTGCGACATGGTTTATCAGACGACGTTGCGTCCTGTTGAGCCTCAAGACAAGGAGGTAGAACATACCTTTGGAAAGGAGGCTACCTGTCAAGGTTGGTTAGCTGCTGGGCCCAACCTTATCTCGCATCATGTGGAGGGAACCTAGGCTTGCGGGAGAAATGCCAAGATCTGCAAACAGGAACCCTTCAGTGCCACCCACACACGATAAGATAAGAACGACGTCAACCCAGGGCCACCCCTCCAGCAACATCTCCCTCGTCGAAACTTTATCCGACTACATCCCCCCCGACCCGACTCCTCCTCCTCCTCCTCCTCCTCCTCCTCGCCAGGCAGCGCGCCGATGGGATTCTCACCATGACGAGCCCGCCAGCTTCCCCGCGACGGCGGCACATTCTTTCATCAGTCAACCCGGAAGAGCGTCACGAGGAGGCGCCGCCGACCAAGAAGCGCACCTCACCCGGCGCGACAGAGTCGATCACAGAAGAACACGCGACAGCAGATGACAGCCCAGACCTACGGCCTAGATCATCGCGCATCCGTCTCAAGTCAAAAGGCTCCAAGTCGAGCAGATCACATCGCGACCGCGACGATGACGAATACCGTTCCTCGCACCGCCGCCATCACCACCGTCGGCGACATCGCAGACGGTCGAGATCGCCGACGCCACCAAACCACTACGAGCCACAGGCACTCGACCCAGATGCCGCGTTTCGCGAGTCCTTGTTCGACGCGATGGCGGACGACGAGGGCGCGGACTACTGGCAAAGCGTCTACGGGCAGCCGATACATGTTTACTCCAACGAGCGCCCCGGCCCAGACGGCGAGCTGGAGCGCATGACGGACGAAGAATACGCCCAGCACGTCAGGCGGAAGATGTGGGAGAAGACGCACCAGGGTCTGATCGAGGAGAGGGCCCGCCGAGAAGAGGCGCGGAAACGCAAAAGCGAAGAGGAGAAGATGAATCGGAAGCTGCAGGAAGACATGGAACGCAGCCTCAGGCGCGGGGAGGAGCGCCGCCAGAGGAGGATGTGGACGCGGCTCTGGGAAGAGTACGCGCAAGCCTGGTCGGAATGGGCCAACGACGCGGGAAAGATACCGTGGCCCGTGGAAAGCGGACGGCGCAAAGACGTCAACGAGAAGGAGGTCAGGCGGTTCATCGTCAACGGGCTGGCAGTGGAGGACATTGGCGAGAAGGAGTTCGCCGCGAAGCTACGCGAGGAACGCGTGCGGTGGCATCCGGACAAGATGCAGCAAAGGCTCGGGGGGCAGGTGGACGAGGCCGTCATGAAGGACATTACGGCCATTTTCCAAATCATCGACAAGTTATGGGCAGATACCCGGTCGAGGGCGTAGCAAATGCCGGGCTACATCCTTCGATCACCAACTTCTTTATGGCGCAATCAAAAGGCATTAACCACGCACAGGCTTTGGGGCTTCCTGGGCAAATACGGGTGAGGTAAGCATGGTCCAATATAGGCGTATGTAACACCTTTCTTCCTGGGTGGTGAAACACAGGGTGAGGCAGACGGTAGAGTGGTTGGGTGCCCAAGCACGGCCAAGATGATTGGAGCTGCGTCACATCATCATCACCACTCTCCCCATTCGGGCGGTGACAGACTAGCGCATCCGCAACTCAGGAGAGAGATGCACAGCCCAGGATACGAGCTCTAGCACAATGACACGAGCGTGGCCTTGCGCATACCCCCCTGGGACTAGGCAGTCAGACGCACACCAACGATGGCTGCATGGGTTACGACGCAGCCATTCTGTGTCCTAGCTGACAAGCACAATTACCCTATTCCAAGCTGTTGAAGGCTGCCAAGGCGCGTGTGACGGCAAGGGCCTCAAGTTCTTCAAATCTCGATCCATCAACCTGGCAAATACTATCACAGAGTCGAGGCAAAATAGTCGTCACGCAAACGGCCTCGAGTTAAGTGGCCAGGGGGGGTTACTTGCTTCTTTTCTTCCGAGAAAAATAATGTACGGGTTGATGTTTTATTTGTTGGTGTACGATTCGTACAGGTATTACATCATGATATCTCTGATAATCCCAAAAAAGTCCAAAACAAGGCTGTGTGTTTGTCTACCCGTCACTTCACGGAGCGTTGTCCCTATCGTTCCCCCCTCCCCCCGTCAAAAGAGTTCCGTGACGCTTTCGTGTGGCTGCGTAATAAAAAACGATTCTTGTTACTTTATTTTACAAGTTGGCAACGAGGGCGGCACCGCCGAAGAGGGCGCCGAGCGCGATGGCGGCGGTCTGCTGGGCACCGCCGGCGGCGTCGGGGGCGGTGGTGGTGCCGGCGGCCTCGGTGGCGGAGGCGACTGCGCTGGAGGCGGCGTCGATGGCGGAGGAGATGCTGGCAGAGGCGGAGGCGTCGGTGGCGGAGCTGAGGGCCGCGCTCAGGGAGCTCTGCACGGCGCCGGCAGAGGAGGTGATGGAGCCCAGGCGGGACGAGGCGTCGGCGGCGGCGGAAGAGGCGGCGGCGGAGGCGCTGCTCGCGATGCCGGAGGCCTCAGAGGCGATAGCGCTGGTGACGGAGCCGATAACAGAGCTGAGCTCAGAGGCGCCAGGGATGGCGGGGGTGGTAGTGGTCTCCTGGGCCTTTGGGGGAGGTCAGCATTCTCTGTAGCAATGGGAAGAGAAAGTATCCGAGGATCGAGAGTTGCAACTTACGGCAGCCAGGGACACGAGAGCGAAGAGGGTGGCAGCGGTGAAACGCATCTTGACTGATTTTTGGGGATTGGTAAGTCGAAAGGCCAAGATTATCAAACTGGTTGAAGGTTGGTTCGGGGGATCGGCGAGTACTGAAGACAGTTGAGTTGGTTTATGAAATGGATGGAAGGAAGGAGACGAGATCCTGAAGCAGCCGGTGGAAACGGTCTTATATATCCCCATGATGGAGCACCGTTCAGCAAAAGACCAAGACGGTCAGCGTCCCTCTGTCTCTCGACTCAATTCCTTCGCCCACACCCTCCCACACCCTTCGTCTCCTCTCCGAGAAAGGCGAGGGCGATATTACGCGATCCTCCACAATCCTGGGCGGCGGCCGTACACTACGGAGTAGGTACGTGTAGACTTGGCGCGTTCATGGTGAGGTGAGCGGTACGGCATGCCGTCCGTGATGGGATTCCTCCTCACATCACCTCCACACGCCCCCCCCCCCCCCCCTGTGCCTTACCTCGTCAGCTCGGGGAGGCGAACACTGGTGAGGAGGAGGAGGGGGGCTTGGGGCTTTGCGACTAGGTTGCTAGTCTAGCGGACCGCGGGTGGCGCTCCGAGACTGAGACGGTACGGTACCGACTACGTATCGTATCCTGGGGACCCGTGTTCAATACATGGAGCCGTGTGCGGTGTACATGGGGCCGTAGCGTAGGACGGAGAAAAGGGCAAAGGCAGAGAGAGAAGCAGCGAAGAGAGAGTGAGAGACAGAGAATGAGAGACCCACTTCCTCACGTCATCCCTACGGTAGCTTGCGGCCTCTCGACCTGGCTCTCCAGCTGCTGAGACGGGCCCGGGTCGTCGTGACTGTATTCATAGACCTACAATGTCTGGGTTTAGGTCAGGCACGCTTCCAAGGTCATCGCGGGAAGCTCGCTCGTCTGTAGGTAGGCCGCTGCTCATCCCTCCTGCGCCTTGTCTGAGACTGGCGGCGGAGAGGAGGTATTACACTACAAGTACTACAAGTGCAGCTCTCTGGGGACATGATGCGTCTCCGCGCCGCGCGTTTGCCTGTGAGTCTGGTGGTTTAGACTCGGGGGACGTACAAAGTAGTACGGCTTGGTAGTCTGAAGCCAAAAAACAGCAATCAGCCAGGCAGGCAGGAAAGCAAGCAAGAAAGCAAGAGCAGCGAGCAGGGCCCTCACCATGGCCGTCAATAATCTGGGGAAAGAGGGCAGGTTCGCACCTGAGCCAGTACGGAGAGCAGTGTAGTGTAGGTACGTACATGTACAGGATATACATACTACCTAGGTACGTACATCGTACGTCGTGGACCGCCCCAGCATGACGACTCCTCTCTCTCTCATACCCTCCCCCCTCTCTCCCCAAATGAGAGAACCGGCAGAGGTGTTCCGTCGAAGAATCCGATGACCGGGGGAGGCGACATGTTGATCAACCGGTTGATGATGGAAGCGAACGCGTCCCGCCGTCGGTTACGAATACCCCCAACGAAAAGAAGCGTCAAAGCTGACTGAAGGGGACTAATTCAGCCCCCGATTGAGGAATCAATCTCTCTCCTGTGGGACCGGTACTGGACTGGTGCTAGCTGAACGGTGCACAGCAAGGCGAGACACGCACACGCATGCATAATACATAACAAGACCATCCTACCCGCGCAGCGTGGCTAACGTTGTTCCAGAGGAGAGGAATGAATGAACAAAGGGCGGCCGTTTCCCAAGATAGCAACCAACGGCAGGGAGGGCTCGCAGCTCGCCGGCCGTAGGCCACGCGCGGGTACATGGCATTGGCGCGGCGAGGAGGAGGAGAGGTAGGTATTCGTAGTCCAGGTTGTCGTCCGCAAGCAACAGTGAGTGCATCGAAAGTAGTGACGACGGATAAAAAAGCCAAGCCACTCGAACGGCGGGGCCAATGACACCATGGCCAAGCAAGGACCGGGGCGGCGGCGGGATTCGCCAGTGCGCCTCTCCTCTCCTCTCTTCATTCCCCTGGCGCACCGTATTTGTACCGTTCTGCGGCTTGTTCTGGGATACGTCCCGTACCCCAAAGCAAGCGGAGGCATACCTATAGGCTATGCACTACCACAAACGGGAGAAACGGCATTGATTGCTGGGCAGGATGGGTGTCACGGGGGAAGCAAGGAGGACGGGAGAAGGAAAAGAAAGAAGAGGAGAAAAGGAAGGGACCGTCGGCTACCCAGGTAGGTACCTATCTCACCCCAGCCGGACGCAATTGACATGGCAATCGGGCTCCCGCGAGGCATCTCGAGTCGTCGTCGATAGTAAGCAACGCCGATGCCATTTACTGTACTCGCCGTAATCAGACTCGCCGTAATCGGCCGGCTGTCGTGTTCCCCGGATCGACACTGATATCCCGAAATGTCTGTACCTCTTTGCTGAGGGCTCTCCAGCTAGTTTAGCTGGTGCAGCTTGTCAATCACCCACCGCGGCCCTGTCCAACGCCGCCTGCCAGCACAGACTCAAATAGTCTGTCCCAAGTGTAGCTAGCTGCCTCTCGTCTGTTTCTTTATTTTTATCTTAATATTTCATGTTTTAGTTTTTGCTTGCTGACAGCCGGTAGAAGAGCAAACTTTCTCCCGCTCCCCGGTCCTGTGAAGGGGAATATGCTTGTATTTTGTTTTACTACTACATATAGCGTGCCTGGAGTCTTGATGCACTGACGGCCGGCAGGTCAGAGCAGCCGCGCCGGTTTGCCTGCCAATAATACAGATACAGCACCGGTCAGATTTGCCTCAAATGATTGTCTGGCGTTTGTTTGTCGGACCAGGCCGGACAGGATTGACCAGGACGACAGCATATAGCCGCCAGAAGCCCGAGCCCCCTTGTTGGGTTTTAACGTGACCATGCTTTCTTTCTTGTTTGCTATGACGTGTGGACGTGGAGTGTGACAGGGGGGAAGGTGGCCTCGGTCCGGACAGAACGCCTCCCTTGTCCATCCTGTTCTTTCGTTCTCCTTTCAGCGTTCGGCAATGGAAAAGAGGCCATGCAAGCCCATGCCATCTTTAGGAAACTGGGAACCTGCCAACGGGATAAAAAGAAAGGGGGGAAAGGGGGGAAAGGGGAGGAAGGGGGGAAAGGGGGTGGAGGGCTGGACCCGACGGACGCAATCGAAGTCCAGTCCCAGCTCCCCACAAACCCCAGAGTGTCGTTTCCCCGTCGCTTGGCTGTGCTGTGCTTGTGCTGTGCTATGCCTGCTGTCGGACTGCCAATACTGCGCCAATAATGACATTTCAACTTTGGCTCCCTCCCCCCCTTCTCTTCCACCAAAAAGAAAAGAAAAAAAAAGTTTAAAAAAAAGTGTCTTTTCATCTGACATCGGCTGAACCGTCCTGGATCAGATCAGACGAGTCGGACGACAAGGATGGGCGGAGCGAACAAGCGGTGGCGTTTTCGTTTTCGTTGTCGTCGTCGTCGTCTCTGCATCTATGCACCAGTCATACCATGTAGTTTAGATCTTCGGGACCTTTGTACGAGGCAGAAATACGTACCGGTCAGCGAGCAAAAAAGGCCCAAACGGACAAGAAGAGCCCTGGAGTTGAGCATCTTGGCCTATGGCTGATTGCTTGTTTGTTTATTTCAATCAAATATTATTGCTACTTATGCGTCAGTCATTTACGTTTCCAAAACTCACTGCCCCCCCCCCCGGTCCTCTCCTCCGCCGCGCTACTACGTACACGCGCGACACAGGGACGAAGAGGTAAATTGCGTCACAGGCGGCCCAACGTCGTCAAGCACGCCGTTCGTTTCGGAGTACGGCGGCGCCCCCCTTCTCGTCTTGGTGCCATCGTCAAGGTGAGGCCTAAACGCAATCCCGCAAGCGAAGGCAATACCAAGGAAAGGAAAGGAAAAAAAAAAACCCCCCACTGCTTCAGGACAACTGGCTCCAAAATCCTGCTTTCCTTTCCGTTGGGAAGTTCTACTATGTAGAGGTGTCTGACATACAAGGCTCTGAGGGTGTGCGTTTCACCAAGACCTGCTGGGGAGAATGCCACAGCATGGGGGGGAGGGAATCCCGTGTTCCGCCCGCCTGCTGCCACGAAAATATGCTGTGCCACTTAGCCAACCTTCCTCCCCCCTTTAGGAGCGTGAGAGTGAGATGCACATGTAAAATGATCACTGAGGTACAGTTTACAAGGCAGTTGGTTCCTCGTGGGGTCGCCAGGTAATGTAAAATGATTACGAACCGGCAAGCAGGCCCTACGGAAGGGGACTGACTGTCCTGCCGCCTCGATGGCGCACGTCCGCCGTCGACCATCCACATCTCACTCGTCCCAGCGTCCCACTGAACAGAGTAGTGCATGTACACCAAGACGGTGGGCAGCAACCTCGGGAACTCTCCATCTCGGTTGATTCCACCAGGGATTAAGGATGCAATACACTACACTGGAACGAAGCGAACGGGGCAGATGAGAGCCACCCACCCCCCAGATGGTTTTGGTTCACCGGCGTCATGACGTGCTGACGGACGGGGTGGCATCACACTGGCATCACGGCATGACAATAGGCGAAATCAAGGACGGGTTTTCGAACGCGGCAGAGCCAGCCCTGATGCAGCTTACATCCGTCCGTTTCAGAAAGCTCGGATTGACCATTGTTTTGCCATTTGCTTGATTGCCTAGGCTCGGCATTCCGAGGTCTCTCGGCTGGAAGAGGGGGGCAGAGACGTGCGTGACTGAAGCTGGGTCAGCTTCGTGTGGGTAAAGCCTATACCGGCAATCTCCTTACCCCCCCCCCCCCCCCAAATTATCCCATTTCGCCCATCCACCAGGTCATCATCTTCCTGCCTCGTCTTCTCTCCTCTCCCTGGCACAGCGAGGCAAGCCTTGCGCCCGAGGGCGACTCAGAAGGAGCGCGACCACGGCGCCAAGTGTCCCCGGCCCGCGGCTCCCATCGCGTTGATCTGCATGACGCGGAAGCCAGGATGCGAACCTTAATTGGACATGTACCCCACACCTCAGCACTCCCACCCCCTCAATTCCTTTTACCTGCTTGTCTCTCTGTGTGGGTGGCTTTTGGTACAGTATGTGTCCCTGTCCGGGGCCCACCCCCATTGTGCCTGTACGTGTACGAATGGGCAGGCGTCGATTGGCATTACATAATGGCCAACCCCCTTTCCGTCAGGAAGGGTGTTGCAAGCCACCGAGCTCTGCTAAATTAAGCACCAAGGGGCTCCTTTTGTGGTGACGCGTAATCCTTTGCCAGCACAGCATAGAGGCGGGCGGGCCGGGTATTGCCTCGCGTCCAACCAAATCCCGTACTGGTCAGCAGATTGGAGTAATGTAAATCGCCCTTCAGCCCCTTCCCGCGCAGTCCAACTGGTACGTCACCAAACGGTTCGAGAGGCACTCCTTCCCGTGTGGCGGTGGTGATACGTGGCGCAGTCCGCCTGCCTGCATATCTGTGGCGGCCACCAGACGGCTCCTTGATCGCCAGACCATGCGCAATGCCGTCGGGCATAGAAATGCTCAGCCCATAACCTGAGCAACCCCCTTCTTGAGCTCGTTGACGATCTCGTGCGCCTCTTCGACCGATTTCGCTTCGAAATCATAGCGCTTACTCTCCGTGTCCTTGTATATGAAAAGCTAATACGCCGCCTGTCAGCTTATGCCCCTGCCGCGAAATCCCGCCCGCCAATCTGTACGTGCACTCACCTTGAACTGGTTTGGATGCTTGCTCGACACCTTGCATCCAATCACCTGGGAGATGTGCGCCGTCGTTGTCTTTGAGTCCCTCGTCGTTGGCTTGATATGCACATACTCCCCGTCAATCTCGAACCGCTTCTCCGACTGTGTGATCATCCGCACCGTGCGCAGGCGCCAGACCACCCACGACTTGTGGTATGCGCTCGTGAATTCCGCCTGCTTGATGGCCTCCTGAGCCAACGGGTGGCTTCCCATGATGTGAGACTTCTTGGCTTTGCGGCCCGGCTGGCCGTCTACAAACGGAAGAAGCTTTGGTGAAGCACTGCTCGGCGACCCGGTCATGGCGAGTGGGCCGTCCGTGGCGAAGCGGCGCCGGTGCAACTCCAGATCTGCCAAGCTGCCGATTGCAGCGACCTTGGTGTCGAGCAGGATCACAGGCCCGCCGCCGGGCATCTTGAGAACGTGGTTTGCCTTGTCTAGCTGTCTCTTACGACATACCATGTCGAGGACCTCGGCCATGTACGTTTCCGTCGTCGTATCGAGCGTGACCAGCTGCCCGGGAGCCACGTCCGTTGAGTGAAGATGCACCCGCAGTAGCTTTTGTTGACCCCGGCTCGTGTTGGGCGCCGCTGCCGGCGCCTGAGGTGCGTCGGCGAACATACTATGCTGTTGACTGTATGTAGTATTCGTGACGGGGTTGGGGCGAGGCTCTGTGGGGACGGGAAGGAACGAGTTCAGGTTCGGCTGCGGCGTGTTGCGCGGCGTCAAGTCCTCGTCGGCCTCTTCGGCCGTTTCTTCCTCCTCCTGCGGCGTGATGCTCTGGTTCTCGATGAACTCGGACTGAGTTGCCTGGACCAGGCCAAAGTTGTCGTACGTCTTGGAGTTGGCGCGCATTCTTCCGGCAGCCCGGTTGTTTGCCGTGGTGAAGGATGTCAGCGCCTTGTTGCGCTCAAACGGCGGGAAGTCATCGTCCACTTCGCCGTCCTCCTCGACCATTCTAAGGGTAAACCAGTTGATGTTGGCTTTATCGGCGGGGATGGGCGGCTGCCGCTTCTCTTCGTTGTATCTCCAGAGCGCGAGGCCGATGAGGTCCGCCACTGTTACGGGCCGATCGCCGCCTTCGCCGTGATGCACCATGCGCCGGATGGGGACTTCGAACGGTTTTGCGGGATTGTCGGAGAACGCGGGATAGATCCGAACCGCGATGGGGTTGTTCTCGCCCTGGCCAGACAGGGCCGCAAAGCCCTCAAACGGCACCTTGGGCTTGGTCTTTCTTGCTCTGAGCGCGGCAGACAGCAGACTCTTGGGCTGGATCATGCTCATGGGCCGGATGGTGCTCATCGGACGGGGCGGCGGTAATGCCTGCAGAATGCGGGGCGGCGCCTGTGACTTGCGGATGGTAGACGTCCTCGTAAACTCCCGAGGCGGCGTTCCGACAACTTGCTTGTGAGGGAGTGGTTCTGGGTTCTCGACGGCGTCCAGGATCGACGCCGAGTCGATGCTCTCAATGTAGGCACCTGACATGTCCGACCCATCGGAATCGTCCTCCTCTTCCTCCGGCAGCAAGTCAGTGCCGGCCCGCTTGATACCGAGGCCCGGCTCCTCCATGATCTTAGCCTGGAGCTTGACAGACTTGGCGGCGGCTCTCGCGGCCTCTCTCTGTTTATGAAAACCAGAGGCATCGAACTCGTTCTCGGAGGACACCTCGCTGCTGGTGGCCGTGTCTCTCCGTGCCCTCTCCTTGACCGCTTCGAGCGCAGACTGAGAGCCTCGGCGAGCGCCGTGGGCTGCGCGGGGCGACATGGCCGGCGATTGCTTGATCTGCGACGACTGAATAGGGCTGGAACCGGCCCTTGCGCGGACGGGCATCTTGGCGAATTTGATCTGCTGCGCCGCTCGCTGGCCTGCGTCGTCGTCGTCGCTCTCGTCGCTGAGATCACTACTGTCATCGTCTTCGAGCGTTTCGCGACGTCTCCTCCTCCTTGTAGCCAGGCCTGGGCCGATGGTATCGGTGCCTCCGCCAGTCAACATTCCGGCTTCATCCGGTTCATCTTCAAGGGTTACTCCGGCTTGCCTCGGGGCTTGAAAGTATTCGGAAGCGATCGCGGTTGGTATCGGGGGAGAGTAGCATCGTTTGACAAGGTCGGGATTTGCCTGCCAAGCGACCGCCTTGAAAGCCGATGAGTTCATGAATCCCTCATTGAGGGTGATCAGTCGCTCGCCCACCCCGTCGGCGATTTCTGTAAGGTAGCCGCAGCGCAACTGGTATGCGACCAGCCTGGAGAGTCAAGATCAGCAGGCTGTGTAAGCTTGCCGGGTACCCATCTCACCTACTCTTCGTTCTGGATAACCGACATTGTGGGCGGATGTGCTTCCGGTCATTGGGCTTGGATGAAAACGTTCAATCGCAGACCATTCCAAAGGGCATCAGATCAAAGGAGCTACGCCCGCGGTCTGAAAAGGAACATAATTGCGAGCACAGCTCGCCGGATTGCAAAAGGAAGAATGCTGTGCAAGGTTGAAAGAGGAAGTCGCCGAGGGGTAACTACGAGATGTGTCGGCAACAACCAACCCTCAGCCTTGTGAAACAGCAGCGCCGAGGAGATGGCTTGTGCGCCAGTATGACGCACGGTCCTAGACTAGCCTCGTGGTGTGGCGGTGCGCTCCAGACATTTGGGGCATCTTGTTGATCTCGCAAGTCACTCTTCGCATTTTGTCCAACTCCATCTACAAACGACACACGATAACCTACAACCAACAGAAACGATGGGCTTGGTAGACTACGCAGATTCGTCGGGGTCAGAAGATGAAGCACCCGTCCAGCCGACCAGCGCGAAGCCCGCGTCCACCACAGGAAAGAAGCCGTTCCAGAAAGTGGTCGACCGATCGAACCCAGGCAAGATCGTCGTCAACCTGCCGTCGACACAAGCCGAAGATCCGAAACCCTCGAGCGATGAGCCGCCAGCGAAACGCGCGCGCACCGGGAAGGGCGGAATGTTCAGCGGCTTCAACTCCTTCCTCCCCGCACCGAAGAACGCCGCGAAGGCTGCCCCGGCGCAGAGTAGCAGCAGCAGCAGCTCATCGCGGCCGGTATTCCAGCTTAAGACCGGCGCGGAGCCTGGCTTCAGCAGAGAGAGAGGAGGCGGAGATGGAGGGGGATCGTCGGGGACGAGCGGCGGCGGCATGAGTCTGCCCGCCCCCAAGGCTCAGGCGCAGCCGACGATACCAGAGGGGATGACACCGGCGGACGAAGTCAAGTTGGTCGGGAAGCCGATGATGTTCAAGCCCCTCTCCGTGGCCCGGAAACCGAAGAAGAAGACACCGGCCTCGGCTCCTCCTGCAGCAGCCCCCAAGGCGACACTTACAGCAGACAGAGGGTCGGAAGCGAAAGACATGCCAGCGCCAGCGCCAGCACCGAAGAAGATCTCCCTCTTCTCCATAGAAACCGACGATGACACCACGGACGCGCCGCCGGATGCGGCACCAGCCAGCGGCACATACGAGCCGCTCTTTGCGACGGAGCAGCCGACGGACAACGGCTACGCAGACTACGCGGCGCAGGCTGGCTGGTCGGCCCCAACCACGGCGCCCGACGGCGCCAATTCGCTCGACGACATCGCCGACGACCTCAACCTCTCGGCCGCGGCGCGGCGCGAGCTCTTTGGCCGGCAAAAGGGCGGCGGCGTGGGCGCCCCGCAGACGGCCTCGCGGGTCATCAACTTCAACATGGACAAGGAGTACCAGCACAACGAGGAGCTGCGGGCCGCGGGCCAGCAGCAGATCCACAACCCCGTGCGGTCCATCGCGCCGGGCAAGCACAGCCTGCGGCAGCTCGTCAACCAGGTGCAGAACCAGCGCGAGGCGCTTGAGGACAGCTTCGCCAAGGGCAAAAGCAACAGGAAGGAGGCGTCGAGCCGGTACGGATGGTAGGGCAGGCAAGCAGATGAGAGGAGACATTGCACGAATGATACCCGGATTGATGTGAAAATCTTTTTGAACTCTCTTTTCTGATGATGTTTGGTAATGTACATGATGGTTGATGCTTGCGCATCGCTGCTGTATAGGTGCCCTACCCCCAAAATTTTGTACTCGTAAAGGTCGTGATACGCACTCGTAAAGAAGAAGAAAAGGCTATCTGGTATACACGGAAGAATGTTCACCAAACCATCCCCAGATGTCTTTTCCCAACAGGGAAAAGAAAAAGAAAAAAAACACACAGGGATATCGCGAGGGCCCCGAAGACACGGAAACAAGAAAGATTCAAAAACAAAGTACGCTCAGCAAGTCATGACTGGGGCGGTGCGGCCGGATCCAGCGCCGCCGGGTCCCATGAGGAAGCCCCACTCGCCCCGGGTGATGGGGGAGATGTCGTCGTACGCGTTGGGCGTCACCGGGCCCGCCTGCTGCCTGCCATCGTGGAGGACCTCGGCGATGGAGACGGGGCTCCAAACAGATACGGGCGGCTGGCGCTCCGGACGGGCTGTGAGGTCTTCCTCCTCGTCGGAGACCTCACCGGCCTTGACCTCGCGCGGCGGCGACAGCGGCTTGTTGTTGAAGTTGGTCTGCACCCGCAGCACGGGACCCTTGGGGGAGGGTGGCTTGGCGATGCGGATGGTGTTCACGGCGGCGGCCAAGGTGTCGACCTCCCTCTCGAGCTCCCTCACGGTACGCTCCACCTGCTCGGCGGAGCCGACGCCCTCGATGGCGCCGATGCGGTCGGGCCCGCCGTAGGCTCTGCGGTACATCTTATCGACGTCGTTAAGGGCGACATCGGTAACGCCGAGCCAGTCGTAGGAGCGGAGCAGGTCAGATTTGGACACCTTGCGACCCCCGCGCGAGAGGACCAGCCTGCGGAGCTCGTCGACGGCGTCCTCGAGCCTCAGGGGCGCGTCGGTGCGGGAGTAGCTCGAGAGGGCGGCCTTGAAGGTGTACAGGCGGTCCAGGGAGACAAGGGTGAGGCCCTCGGAGGCGAATAAGACTTCGTTCTGCACAATGGAGCGGCGGATGAGGTTACTCGTCACGCCGCACGCGGAGCCGTCAACGACGGGCGGGAGCCATTCAGTTCTGGGAGTGCGTGTTAGTGCGGGCTCTTGGTCATGTGGTGATGGGTGGGAATGAGGCTTACCCGATACGGAACTTCTTCTCGGCCCGCTCGATGGTCTGCCTCAGCGTCCGCTCCTGCTTGTCGGTGAGCAGGTCGGCGTGGATGAGGCGGATGCCAAAGGGGTTGGGCGACATGGGGCCGGAGGCGTCGGTGATGGTGGAGGAGGCGGTGCTGGGGGTCATGGGCGGGGGCGAGAGTGGGATGCCCGGCGACAGGGGCCAGCGCAGCCGCGGGCCGTTGGTGTCCATGAGGAACGAGGGCGTGAAGACGAAGGTGTCGGGGGCGGAGGCGGAAGCGGCGCTGCCGGCGGACGAGACGGAGGAGACGGAGGAGATGCTGGCGCCCGTGTTGGATCTGACGAGCTTCTTGAAGCTGAAGCGGGAGGCCGAGAAGGAGGAGTTGCTGGAGGAGGAGGCAGGCGGCGACATGGCCGGCGAGGAGAGGGCGGAAGACGAGGATACCGAAGTGGAAGGGAGGAGGGTGGGAAGCTGGTACTCGCGCCGGGCGACGACGAGGGTGACGTGGATAGATTTCCTTGCGAGGCGCTTGGAGGCGTACTCCAGGGCTTCGTTAAGTTGGGGCGGCAGGTTCTGAACGTCGAGGATGGAGGTGCCGGCCTCCAGGGGCGACGAGATGCGGCTCTTGAGCGCCATTGTGCGGTGTTTGGTGGGTGGGTAGTTTGGGTATAATAGAAGTTGGGGCGGGTAGCGTTTCCCGGGAAGGACGGTGAATAGCCCAAAGATGGCGACGCCAGGTCGATGAAAAAGTTACAAGAATGTTAAGAAATTGACACTGAGCGCCAGGCTTCGTTTGTGCTGTCGATACCGGAATACTACTGCTGCTTCTGAACCTGTCGATAAGCTCCAAGTGGTGGGGGTGGGGTTTGGGGGGGGGGGGGGGGAGAGGGGACGATGTTATATCGACAGGAAGGATGCGCGAATGCAAGGAAGGCTCCCCAAAAATCCGAAACAAGAGTCATTTGGATGCAGGAACCCCCCTTGGCGGTCACCTCGCCATTAAGATGGCGATGCAACTCAAAACAGCCCTATGGGGTAGGTATCTTTTCTTTCTTTGGTGCTACAATGGTCTTTTCGGGCAGATTCCCAAAGGGGAAAGCAGCTATCTACCGCGGACGGTGTGAGCGAAGAGGCTTTGGCAGTGGCCCCACAACTAATTAGTGCCCCCCGCCCCCCGCAGCTAAGGTACTTTGTACTTTTCCGGTGGGTGTGGTCGATGATGTACACCACGTACCCCTCCCTTCTCCCCAAGGTAGCCATGCAGCAAAAGAGGGGGGAGTGGAAGAGGGGAACCATTGCCAAAGGAACACGAGGACATGGGAAAGGGAGAATACTAGAGGCCGGATAAAAATAAGGGTTCGCTGGGCGTTGGCGCGTCTGACAAGGGAAAACTTTAGCAATGGTAATAATGTACCCACGGTGTAATGCTAAAGCCTCTGCCAAAAAAGATGAAACCCGTCTCTTTTAGATGACATGTGCGATGGATGGGAAGAAGGCGGGACGCACGGTCGTAGCGCTACGGCTTAATTCTTGGTTTTGGGCAAGAGAGCGGTGGCCACGCGCACGCACGAGATGGATTTGTATGTACATACAGAGTATACTGAGTACCAGTAGTAATGCACCTATGTAGGTAGGTAGGTAGGTACCTACGAATATATGCGCGGGCTAGAATGGGGCGGCGACTGACTTCAGCAGGACGGGATGGCCAGGCGAGCATTTGTTTCACGATCTACCTCGATTTCCCGTCCTGATTCGACGACTTTGTCATTCGAGCGGGGAGGGTATCAAGGCCACGACAACGGGACGGACGACCGATGACGATGACAGCGTCAGGCTCAGTGGGCGGCGTCGCACATGATGTTGATAGAGACCAGGGAGGGAGAGAGAGAGAGGGAGGCGGACGTTGCCGAGGAATGCATGCGGGAAAGAGGCCAAAGCTGGCCCCGCCTGTCATCTATCTCAGCCCATCATCAAACATGCCGCCAACAACGACCAGTCGCGGCCAGCACCATGCGGGCCCTCGCTGGCGTCGATACCTACCTAGGCATGGATGGCGGTGATGTCAATATTGAATGGGTCTTTGAACCCCTAAGCGAGCTATTGCCACGTATCATGGGCTGCGCGACGTAGAGTGCCCAGACAGTCAATACCTAGATAGATAGCTAATGTACACTTGCGTAGGTAGGTAGGTAGCCAATCCCGGGCACGGAGAGCGAGCACATTCATTGTAAGTAGGTATGGAAGCTAGAGGAGGCCACTTCCTATTTCCAGCTCAGGACGGGAAGCTGCACTCCAATCACACGGTACGTTACGTAGTCCACTTCCCTCCCCGCAGCGACAAAATTGGAGCTGGGAAAGCACAACTGGCGATTCCTTTCTGTCGTTCCTGCTCAAAATCTCACTTGGAACGTCACCTACCCCCTATCTACGGATGCAAGGCAGCTGAGCTACCTAGCTGCTATCTTTCCCCGACTCTGCTGCAGAAAGCAAACACTCGGAACAGCACGACGGCCAATCGTAGATTTCTGCCATATCTCGCACGTGCAGTAGCGCATTCTGGGCGGCTATGATGCTATTTTCAGTGTCCAAAATCCACGACCATCAGCCAGGTCGGGCCAATCAGATGCCGTCGAAGTGGCCGCGGGGAACTGCTTCCAGATCGCCCGCCCGCCAAAAAGACACAAGGTGTGCGCGTGTGCGGAGCAGGGTTATCACCTGCATATTGTGGGGCCAACCCGGGCCCGCCGTTCTCTCCAGTGTCGCAAAAATAGAATGATGCTTCCCTTTCTTGCGGTCCCCCTTCATCACCGCGCGCCGGCCGAATGTTACCACAAAAGAAGAAGACAAGAGAGAGTAAGAGAGAGGCTTAGGAATTTGACCCGCACGCCCTGCGGCCATGATTGCGAACTCGACGGTGCCGGACTCGTGGAATCGCGCCCTCTCCCCCCCCCCCCCATCTAACGAGGGACGCGCGACTCGAAACAAAGAGAATCAGTCGCTGTTCGGGGCATCGCGATAAGGCTTCCCCCAGAAGAGGCAGTCACTAAGCCACTTTGCACGCGGAAAAAGCTTTCCAGCCCGGACCCCCTCGCAAGACAATGAACGGGTCGACAGTCCCCATGCCGTCTACAGCCGAGCTGAGCCCGTTGTTCCCCTCCCTCTCCCTCTCTCTATCTGTCTCTACTTCTTTATCGCAGACTCGCCTCCTAGCCGAGCCGTTTGGGGGAACCGTTATGCCGCGGGAAGTGGTTAGTGACTATGTATACCCTGGTACACTTACTAGGTACCTGGAGTTGGGCGGTCTAGCCTAATTTACCTGAAAGGTCGGCCGTCACGGTCGTCGCAGACGTTCCCGTCCGGCGCTGGGGCCACGGGGAAAATGACAGGACGTGGGGCGACGGGTATACACCCAACCAAGCCACACTCACTACCATAACGGGTCGCGACATAGCCCGCCACTTTACCCAAGGGAGCTTTCTCCCACCGGATTCCTGCGCGGGACGTATCTCTTGTCGCTTTGAGGTGCCAGATCGAGATAGATTGCGTGGCCCCTTGCAGCCCACAACGTTTCCATATGCCTTGGCGGCTTCCGCACCCGAACCGTATTGTAAGCAATGTCGGGGGAGAAAGGCCAAGAAGTCTCTCGACTCGCTTTAACAGCCACCACCATTATACCTACCTACCTCGACGGCCAAGAAAACATGGAGAGTCAGTCGATCGGTCGTTCAGTCAGCTGCGAGGGCTACTGGAAACAATGCCAAGTGGCTTGGCTTGGCGGCAGCAATAGTCGAACACAACCATCGACTCATCTACACCGGACTACCTTTGTCAAGCAACAAAGAGAAGGGCATTGAGACGGAGAAGCGCATAGATCGGACGAGGAAAATGGGAAAAGAGACAAAGCAACACAATAGGACGTCGAAGAAGACAATGGGGAAGAAAGAAGGAAGGAAAGAAAGAAAGCACGTCCCTCGCCTTAGTTAGCCGATGTCAAAAAGTAAATTTTCCTCCAACTCGCTGAAGAATGCCTGACACTTTCGTCTTGAATCTTCTTCTTGGCTTCCCCGTCCCCCATCTCTTAGTCACTCTGCCAACTTTGCAACGTCGCCCACGAACTGGAGAGGCTCAAATCCATCCCATCCTTGGCTCAAACACTTCCTCACTAACGACCACAGTCAGCATGGCTGGTGAACATGTCAACCCGCTCTGACGGGATCAAGAGATCGATCTCGGACCCCTACCTGACTGACCCGCTACCTATCCCCTGGCCCAACATGGCGGTACACCAGAAGCCAAGAAGCATCTCGGCCCCGACCACGTTTTTGCATCGAACCCAGAGGAAGTGCTAGCCGATATTCGGGAATCCGAGCCCGTCGCGTCCGCTCTCACTCATCACGTCAGCCCAAGTCAGCAAACCTACTAGCGCCCCAACGGCCCAAGCCAACCTTCATCCCAACAACCCTCCTCTTGATCGCGGCCACACGAAACCGTCAGAATGCCCAGTTTATCCGGCCGTCAAACTCCGGGCTTTGACCCTCGTGCCTTTCACCCACGGGCTTCTGCCGCCGCCGCCTCTGCCGCCCCGGCCACACTCAACAACTACCGGAATTGCGTCATACGGCCACGCTGCCTCGTTGCATCTTTCTTTCGACCTCCTTCCATGCCCCTCACCGATCATCGCCAGCTTCATTTTTTTTTCCCGCCACGGGTTGGCAAACATCTCACTCCCTTATCGGCCCTGTTGATACGGCAAGGTGAAGGGGTAGCAAAACATCGCCGTTCTTCCTCGGAAACGGCTGGCGGCATTTGATCCACGGCATCGCGGACAACGTATGCGATCGCCAGGCCGAGGACACATGTTTCACTAAAACGCCCGCCCCCCCTTCCTCTTCTCTTTCGTCGCCGACTGTCCTGTCAAGTACCGTGCTCATGTTCCGAGAGTACACCGCACTTTATCCCCGTATTTGGGCCACACGGCTCACCGTACTCGCCCCCGGAGACACCGGGCCTCCTCCGGCTTCAGTGATGATGTATGAAATAACGTCAGGTAACATCCCGTTTCACAACTTCAGATGAGAGGAGAGGCTACGTCTCTCACCGACGTGTGGTGTTGTGGTATTCGCGACCACAATGGCATTATTTCCCGGGAGGCGGTAACCTGATTCCGCCCCATCGCCGTGACCGCATCCTCTCTCAACAACCCACTATCCATCTCCTGTCTTGTTTGTTTCGCGGGTTTGTGGCTGCGGGCCGCAGAACAAGACCAGCCCAGTCAGCCAAAGCCCCGGCCGTTTCTTGAACATTCAGCCGCTTGCGCCCCCCCCTTCGCCAAGGTTTCTGTCATAATTTCTATTTTTCGACTCGTCCCGCTGTAACTTCCCAAATGTCAGTCAGACAGAGTAAGCGCAACGCCCGGGGCGCGCTGGCTAATCGCTGCCGCTCGGCCGGTGGTTCTACATCCAGAACCCCCCACCCCCCCGTTCCCTCTAAATTCCGCTTTCTCCTTCCCTTTTTCACTGCTCGGATCATCCCAAAGGATCGGCGGGGGGGGGGGGGGGGTGTTAAGATTCTTCTTTAAAAAAAAGAGAAGAAGAAAGCCCAAGATAATTCCCCACGTGTGATATATGCAAAGGGAAATGCCCCACCCTGAAGGACACCCTTTCGACTTCCTTCCCTATTCGGCAGCAGCTGTCAACTACCCTAGTCGGTCTGACCGACTACTACCTACCACCTTACTTTATTCATGTACCTACGGCGGTTAGCAAAATGGCAGGAGTACCACCGCAAAACGCCAAATTGCCTCTTACCGCTCCAATCTCCTCCTCCCGCGTATCATCGCGTTGTCTGTTTGTTCCCCATACTTTAGTACACCCTGACCCGCCCAAATAAACCTAATCCTGGAATCGTCTCCCCATCTGCCTTGAGCGTGGACGGACTCTCTCTGCATGCCGTTGTCTCTACTTTGTTCACTGGTCCACTCGTCACTTGCTGGTCAAGCCGCCAAAGGGCCTGGCATGGTGACATTTCATTCTCGCTCTCGCAAGTCTGTGCCCACACTCACGATGCCTTTTCCCCCTTTTGTCTCGTTTCTGCAGGTACATCGTCCGTTTCCCCCAAGGGTGTGCCAAAAATAAGTCTTACAATTCTATCTTGCTAAGTAGACCCGCATGCAAGAGCATCGCTCGCTCACTCACTCACGGGTGTGGTCAGGCCCTGATATGGACCTTATACCCCATCACACCCTTGACGCAACGGCCTACTACTGGGGCCGTACGTGGCATGTCAACCACCACTTAACGCCCCCTTTTACGTTCAAGGGCTGGCTGGCTGGCTGAAAACCAGACCATCACATGCCGCGCCCTTGGCCATTGACGTCCTCGTTGAGGTACAAGAAAACTTTTACCCATCCCTGGGTCCGTAAAACGCCGACGCGCCACTGAAATGCAAGTAGTCCTCATCACCCTGTATAGCGCTTTGTGCTGCCAATCCCAGAATTCATCCCAAACGAAGACTCCTCATTCCCCAGACTCCTTGCGTGGTCAGACTGTTTCCGACCATATCGCACAACGAAAACGTCTTTCAAAGCAATGCCGTAGTCATTCAATTCATCAAAGGCATGAGTGTGTTGTGCTGGCTTCCCGTCACTGGAGGTCTGACTCTGGCAGGTCCCCAGCCGCTTGCATGCTGATATCTGCGAGGCTCTCCAGCTGCTCCGAGGATCCGCACGAGTTCTCCCAGTCTTGACCGCCGTTCCAGTCAGCCATCATGATTCTGAGCCGAGGGTGTCCGTGTCACTGTAGAGTCCTGGAGACATACCGGAACCCTCATCCTCCAATTCTTCCACTGTCATGCGTCGCAGCGGGTCAATGACAGCTAGGTCACATGTCAGCAGCCGTCCACCACAAGGGTTGATCCATTCGTGATCCATTAGTGACTTACAGTGGTAGAGGTCTTGGAAGTCTTCGTACAAGATAGGCCCCATCCCGTTGACTGCCACCCCACTTGTGAAGAAGGGCTCGCACTTGGCAATCACGGCGAGCAGGGACTCCGTCGACTGCTTGGCCACCTGGGCACGCCTCTGCACAACATGCTCTCTAAGGTACATGAGGCAGTTCATGGCAAGCCTCCGGGCCACCACGTTCAACACAGCCGCCATGTTGTCGTCGTTATCCTCGAGCGCTTCGTGGTTTGCAAACCACACAGACAAGAATTCCTCCGCCCCTCGCCGCACCTCAGCGTCGTAGTAGCCCAGCAGCGAGGGTGCCCACATGGGAACGTGCTCCATGTATAGAGGGTAACGGGCGGCTCTGACCTCTTCCCCTTCATTCTGCAGGCTGACGTAGGCGAGTCTGAAAAAGTCGAGAAAGGCTTTGCCGTCCGTGTTTTGCAGGTTTCGGCACTGGAAAGCGATGTGCCGGAACAGTGCCTGGACGCAGCCTGCATTGCTGCTTTCCTCGGAGAACAGCACGGCCGCTCTGATGTAGGGCGTCATCGAATACTGTACCACTTGACCCGTAATCATGCTCTTAATAGCTAGGAATACTTTTTGGTTCATTTCGGGGTTCAGATGAATCATGCGCTTGATGATGGACGCTGTGTAGGTAGGCTCCTGGTCGAGGTCGATCAACTTCTTCACAAAAGTGCTGCCAGTTCCTTTGTTCCATTCGTGGGTGAGAACATTCACTTCGTCAGGCGTCCAAGACATCTTGGGTGCCTGGTGCTCCATGTAGATCTCCAAGCGCATCTCGTGTGTTTCCACGATGGTGTGAATATCTATAACGTCCTCCAAGGCCTCCATGAAGTGGTCGATGAGCTGTATGATCATCTCATACGAGGTGGAGCGCGTATTGTTGATCCGGCGGATGACATTGGTCAGCATTCGAGCGTAGTTGTTGGGAAGGTCCATGTTAGTGTCAGCGAAGACGATGCGCAAGACTCTGAAGAACCAGTCATCCGACATAAGCGCGGCTGTCTCCAGCGGGCCCATTTGTGCGAAAGCGAGGATGGTTTGGAAGACCTCGGGCCACGACCGGATATTAGCATGGAAGTTGCTCCAGAGCGTGTCGAACATTTGAACGACTTGCATCATGACAGGATCCTCAACCATGTCTGCCTGAGACAGCCCCCAGATCTCGGGTTTGGAGGTCTTGATCTGACGCAAGGCTGTGATAAACAGGCTTCCGATCGAGTATCTGACGTTGCAATCGGGGTTTCTCTGAAGAAGCTGCCTGAACGCCTCATGCCTCTCCTGGAAGTATTCGAAGAAGTCCACTGCGCACTTAGCACAGTTGACGACGGCATGCTCAATCTCATCTCGGAACAGCTCGAAATAGGGGAGATCTTTGGTCCGAGAAGCAACCTGGTCGAGGTGACCGAGAAGCATGTGCATGGCATGTTGCTCGACTATGTGCATGCTCGAGCAATTGCCACCATTTCGCATCCTTGCATGCTGGAACATGCGGAGCACAAACTTTGAATGGCTTGGGTCGTACAGGCAATGCCGTCGAAGTAGGACTGCATTCTCGCCGTTGATGTGGTCTGCAACCTCGACGGGTACCTCCATTTTCAGTGGAGTAGTCAGCGAGAGGCTCTTCAGCTTCTCCTGCTCCGCTCTTAGAACCGAAGACCGTTGGTAGAAAAGCATGTATGCGCTGTACGTCTTGTCGTAGGAAATGCCAGTCTCCGCAGACCCATCCGTGCCGCCAAAGGTCGACTCTTCCATTTTTGCTGGATCCCAGGGGGAAACGACGTCGTCGTTGAACTCGAACCATGTCTCCGAGGAAGCCGCAGTCGGCCGCTCTCGGATGTACGAGTAATAATGGCCAGACTCTGCTGTGCCTGCGTGTACGAGGACACCGACCAGCTCGAAGATGTCTTCTTCGCCAGGGTCGGACGGAGATCCCAAATGGTCGATGGTGTATGGGCGCATGTCGATCTTCGTGGGGAACGAGAAGTGGTCGTTAATCTTGCTTCGCATCAGGGTCCGGAGATTGAAATCAAACCGTTTGAGATGGAAGATCAGGTTGTCCGGGATGTCCTTCAAGCAGGCTCTTTTGACCGCATCCACATGTCGATCGCAGCTCGAGCATTTGTACTTGTTATCTCCCTCCATGATTTCGCCGTCGACGTAAGCCTGGAGACTATCCTGAAGCGTGCTCTTGCCCTTGATGTCGCACTGGATGGCCGAGAATGGCTCAAGTCGCTCGGAAATGTGATCGCATTCCTTGGAGGCAACCTGCTGGACAAGTTGGCCACCATAGAAGGACCTCAAGGCCTTTCTGTCATCCGCCGTCGAGAGTTGTCCTTCCCAGCGATCGAAAAGCAGGTTGTAGAACTCGTCAACGTCCATCTGGTTGTGCACATCGATGATTGTCTCCTCATACGTCTTGATCGAACCGACAAGCAAGCTGGGATCGATGAATTTCCGAGAACTTTCTTGCATGAACGCAAATAGCTTCCGAGTTTCTCTGAGCAGCGCATGCGTGTTGGCTTGGCTTGGAACGCGAGCGTTCATCATGAATTGTCGGAATCCTGTGTTCATGAAGAGCTGGGTAAACAACGAGTTGAGATAACATGTGTTGGACAGGTTGCGAAGTCCGGCATACCCGCATGATGCTCTCACGGCAGACATTCGATCGAACTGAGGCTGTAGCTCGTAAAGGTACGGGTCTTTATCATCGCGTAAGCCATTGTGACACGTAGTGACAGAAGGGGGGAGGACATACCGATGTCAAACTCGTCGAACGGCACTAGCTTTTCGAGGTCCTCGAGCATAGCTGTAAACTCGCGGTCTCGGTCTTTCACTAACTCGAAGATAATTTTGCACAGAACCGATCTGGTGTCGGTTGACAGGATACAAGATCGACTTGAACTCAAGCCATGCTGTCCAGGAGGCGGGAACAGGTGTCTCCAAAAGAGCTTTTTCCCGAGGTTTCTGCGATAGATCAGCATTGCATGCCTCGGTTGTTCTGGCCTCTGGCTAACTTACGCTGGCAGGCTGGTCTCCAGATCCACACCAGACCCTTCGTCCAGGCAACTTCGTAAGAGCTTCACCAAGCCGTCGGCTACGGCGTCTTTGTGTCCAACATGACCCAGTTGCTTGGGTTTATTAGCAGAGAGGTTCTGAAAGAGAATAGCAGTATGACTCACTTCCGATGATTCGTGCTCGAGAAGAAGCCTCCCGCAATCGCTTGCCAAGGCAGGGATGTCAACAACGAAGTTATACTCGAAAGCCATTTCGCGCAAAAGTGACAGAGACAGGCCAAAGACTTGTCTGCATTGCTTCGGAGACTTAGCCGCCTTAGGGATAAGCCGGTGAAGTACCGGCCAGAGAAATTCGCAGAGCGAGGTAGTGTTCGGGGAAGACCTGTTGCTTGCATCAGACCACGGCGAATGACTCTTAACCAGATGGACATACTCGTCAGGAGAGATGACTCTTTCCTCTAGGAGCTTGGCAATATTAGCACGGATTGCCTCGGAAGGCTCATCCAAAAGCAAAACTCCCAACAATTCCTCAAGACTTGGCACAGCTTCCAAGGATGCCCAGAAATCAGAGTCGACGGAAGCACTGCGAAGAACTGCGGAGAAAGTCGATGCGATCAGGGGAATAAGGCTCGTATGGCCTTGCGCGGTGATCGACGACCAGAGGATTTCAATGAGGCGGTCCGCAGGTGCTATGGCCACGGAACTGGGCTCAATGTCGACTCCAGTAAGATCAGGATCTGTGGCAGTGTCAGAAGATTCATGATCAAAAGACTTTCTGATTTTACCTTTGAAAGTCAGCCCGTATACATTCATCAAGTTGAATGTTAACCGGTTCTTTAGAGCTTCTGAGGCACAGCCCTCAAGAATGTCACGGTCAGAAATTGCCGCCACAACCAAGGCTCTCACTCGGACTAGCGCTTCGAGGTATGCCACAACTCTGGCATCATCTGCATGATATATGGATGACTGCACTTCTCTCAGTCGACGGCCAGCTGTGGCGATATACTCCGTCATGGCGTATAAGGCATAAAGCGACTTGAAAGGCTGCCCTGTAGGGAAAATCTGCCGATACGATGTGTCTGGTGAGTCGAAGGCAGCTAGCATGTGGGCGTCGGCAGGTAACTTGGTAAGGAAGGAATGAATCTGCAGCGATGTCAGCTTGATAGCACTGGGTGTAAAAACAAAGATCCGTACCTCTGCGGCAATGACCTCCTGCATACTCAAGTAGTTCCATAGCTGGTCGAAGTGGCCCAGAATCTCAATCTCCAACAGGGAGGCGCCTGGCTTGATCCTAGATGCCATGGCTGTGCCGGTCTCCTCCCGTTTTACCAGGATTAGGCCGTCGTGGATTTTCAATTCTTCGAGAGATCGACAGACGTCGCTTTCATTGGGAGCAAAGGGGTGGCCCCGGTAGTAAATCCGATAGTTGTCAAAGCCAGTCGCTTGGCGGATGCTCGCCAGTAGAGATGCGGCGGTGTTCTGTCTTCCAACCTCGAGGGGCATGATGTCCGTCTGCGTGTTGCCATCGAAAGACTGAAACTTGAGCTCAGCAGGCTCACCTTCGGCCACGCTTGGCGATCCAGGCGTCAGGGCACGAAGATCGGGTGCAGAGAAATGAGCCTTGGCCTGGTGCGCATTCAAAAAGTGCCGAAGAACTGCAAGTGATCGTGTGAAAATGCGTTCCTGTTCCAGCACCTGATCTTCGGTTGCCACAATAACCATGGGCTCATCGTCGCCGCTCCGAGTGCCGTCGTTGAAAGCCTCCAACCTCTTCGCAGAGTCTTCCATTTGCTTGAGGCAGCGAGCTACAAGTCCCAGGTGAACCTGACAAGCCCTGTGGTGCGGATACGCCAAAATGGACTCACTGTCGACATAAATGTCGCCCACAAGCGTCTGGATCGCGGCATCTACGAGTGTCATCTCCTTGGCCACGATTGCGGCGTCCTCGGCATCAAGTATCATACGCCAGAGTTGCTCGACCCCGCTCTGCGCAAGACTTTCACTATCATCCAAGATGATATCGTTGATCTCGTTGACGCGAGGGAGCACCGCGTTCCTTACAAACTCCAGAGCACCTCCGCAAAGGCAGTCACGAGGGAGACTGGGCAGATACTCACTGAAGCAGACCGAAAGGAACGGGTTTCCGTGGCCCGTCTTTGGAGTGGCGTTGAGAATCTTCCATGCATCGTCCCGGTCGTCCTGGCAGGCGGCGCCATGGCCAACAAGCATGTCCCACAAGCGTGGTCCAAGGTCCGATGTGATTGAGGAGGGCTCGTGGACCAGAATGTTTGCAATGAGGTCTCTGCGGGGATGGTTGAAGGTTCCGCCAATAATTCGTCTGATGCCAGCTTGCTTGCCTTGCTCGATCGCATGCTCAAGCTCGTCCACCAGCAACAGGGTCAGGTTGTGCTCCGTCGTCAGCACGCGCAACTCTGAAACCACTGCAGGTCTCAGGGCCACCGAAAGGCACGACAAGGTCCCCAATGTCGTGGGCGTTTTGGAAGCTATGTCCTTGATGCAGTCGTGATAGATTTCTCTGCGGATTTCAGGCTCAATACCGTCTCTTACGAGCTCTCTCAATTTGTTCAAAGCAAAGTGGTGAACGTCGGGGTGAGCAACAACCGAATCCGATACGTATACCGAAGACTCCCGCAGAAGCCGGATGCAGATCCTCAGCGGCAGGACACTCTGGGTCTCTCCCGCGAGCTGAATCTTAGTCTGGAGCGCTTTGAGGCTGTTCTCGCAAAGGCCTCGCACGGGCGGGGTGAAGTTATCTATCGGTAAGGTTTGCAGCTTTTCGCACAAGTAGAGCAGCTCCTCTTTGTAGAACAGGTTGACGATGGACGTTGTCATGCGAATGAGGGCTTCTGACACACGTGGATCCTGCGTGGTCGTAATTGTCTGCCAGAGCAAGTCTGTTTGCTCGCTGCGGTAGAATCGCGTGACCACCAAGAAGCCTACAATGTTGCCGCTCTCAACAGTGATTTCAGGGTGACAGGTTGGCCCCAGGATGTAGTCAACCAGTTTGGTCCCAAGGAGGTATTCGGCCACGTAGTTCAAAAAGAGCTTACAGTCCTCGTCTTCGTTGTCATTGTACCTTTTCCAGCATGTCACCAGATCATGACACATGGTCGAGGCCGCCATAACACGGAGCTGCATCTGGCTTGACGTGATCAGCTTCCCGAACACGCCCAATCGCCATTCCGAGGAGATGGCCTCCGGTGTGAACCGATGGGGCAGATCGGGATGTGCTTGCCGGTGTACTTTGAGCCGCTCTGTGGCCAGTCTATGATCGCTGCCCAATGATATTTTGAGAATATCCGACAGGGAAGTGACAAGACCCTGCGTCATTTCGTTCGAGAGTTGCGTCACCTTGTTTTCAATCGTTCGGTGCAAGGCATCCGCAACTAGGTGATACAAGTTATGGCCGTCCGCCAAGCGGCTTTTCGCAGATTCCAGGCTCGAAGAAGGGGTATCAGGGTGAATGCCTTGAATGGTCTTCTGGAGGATGAGAGCCGCAACGTTGCAAATGGGTGAAAGCACATCCATCAGATGCTGGTACCTCGACCCGTTGCTCACATGCATCTGGGCGAGCTTGATCAAGCCTTTGATACTCCCGGTTCCCAACTGAAATGTGTTCATCATCTCCGTACCAAGCATCTCTTCTTCATGTAGCTGACCATTCTGGATTCGGTTGTGTTCCCTTCTGGCGAAGGATGTCAGTGGCTGTAAAAACCGGTAAAGAAGGAACTCTGGTTCGCGAGCCTCGTCATCCGAGGATGTATGGAATGTTTGAGCAGTGAGAAGATCGAACTCAACGAAGTAAGCGGCCATTCTCGAGTAGGCGATGAAGAAGTCGGCGACGATCTGCCGGCATTCCGCAGAGACCGGTTGTCTGTGAGAGCAGTGTGAGTGATTCTCTTTTACTTTCTTCGTTGGCGGAGGCGAGCTATATACTCACTTTCTGTTGGACAAGACCCATGCAATCTCTGGAAACATGTGCCAGAATGTATGATAAGCCACTTGAGACTCATAGGCGGCCCTTGACCCGACGATACCGACGTATTTTGTGTACTGGATTGTCCAAGAACGCAGAGACTCCAGAACACCCTCCTCCGGCGGCGCTTCTGTACCCAGTCAGAACCTCACTGGACCCCATTCACCAAGGCAAGTTTGACTTACGAGAAGAGAGGTAGTTAACCAGCTTTCCAACTGTTTCCGGCAACGACTCGTGGGCATCATGGTATGGGAAATCGGGTGTCGGATCAAAGGATGCCGCATCCTCGCGAATGATGCCGACCTCCTCGTCGAACGGAGCATCCTGATCGTCGTCGGGTATGGCAACCACTTCCACCTCGGGACTCGGCGGGCTTGAAGTGGAAGAAGGCGGAGTGTCTGTGATCTCAATGGGAGCTTGAACCATATCGACTTCCTCCAAGTCTTCCAGACTCTTCTTGGACTTCTCTGATGGTTTGGTCGGCCGGCTTGGCAATGTTTGCGGCGTCGGGGAGATGGGGGAAGAGGATAGGGACTCGGTCCGGGCAGTATTGCGCAGGTTGATCGTGACCCGGCTCGAGGGAGGCTCGTTTGGGGGCTCTGGTGCAGTCGACTGCCGCTCTGGCGTCTGCGGGGTGGAGGGACTGGTGTCTATTTTCATGGCAGAGTCTAGTGCGGCAGCGTCGTCGGCGTGGTGTGCGTTTGAGGAGCTCGAAGTATCGCGGTCCGACTTTGTGGTTTCGACCGAGAGGCTGCGGGAGCCGCCAGACATCGAGGTTCGGCGCCGTTTCCTAGAAGAATCGTCGCCTTCGGTGAAAGGGTTCGGTCTCGTTGAGCTAGGCTCTGAGGAGACCGCGCGTTCTGCTTCCGAAGATCCTGTAGGCTGGTCCATCTGGCTGGTGCAATGAGGTGTCGCAACGCGGGTCCTGGAGCTCCAGAGACGTCACTCGGGCGCGAGAGACGACTCGGCAGCAGCTGGCCAAAATTAGCATGTGGTTTTTTTCCCCTGTCCGTAGTGATGATCGAAGCGGATGGCAAAAGTACGTGGGCAGTGATGATGTGCTAATTTTCTGAAGCGAATGCAAACTAGCAACAAGGCTTGGCAGTAGTTCCGTCCTTCGAGGTAGAATGGAGGACGGGAGGGGGGGGGAAGAATGAGAAGGTGGCGGCGCTAAGATGTCGAGGTGACGGTGACGATAGCGAGGTGCAGGCTGAGGTCCAACAAGGCAAAGGAAAGGCGTGTTGAAGGTGGGATTTTGGGGGGGGGGGGCAGGGGTTGCACGTCGGTCTTTTCGGTGCTCGCAGGAGACGCGGTCCAGTGCGGGCGCAGGCGTGAACAACGTGAATCCACTAGAGCTGGGAGCTGTAGTTTGGAGGGGGAGGGGGGGCGGATTGTTGCTCGTCTGTTTGGAGACGGGCTGATTGGGGGGATGATGAGGTAATGCCTTACCTCAAGGGTTGGGAAAGACGGGAATGAGAGTACTTTTTGTTGCTCGGGTTTGGGTGGAGGTGGGCAGGTAAGCGGCCCAGGTACGAGAAGTACTTTTTTTTTTCTTTTTCCAATAGATGGAGCTCTGAGCTTACCTAGGCTTAGCTTATCAGCGAGTTGGAAAGGCCTGGGCGCGGGGTTGGCTTACATGGATGAAATAAGAAAAAGATACCTTGAAGGGGAGAAGAAGAAGGAGAAAAGTTAGACTGCTGCCGGGTATTTCCTCTCATTGAAAACCCAACATTCCATGCATCGAGAGAAGAAAAGGTTGCTGCACCTTTCTAAACTTCCGATTCGGGGGCAGCTTCCGTCGGCAAGTGGTTTGAAGCTTTTGGACGATAGGTAATTAAGGCACTGGAGCTGACGGGTGTGGGGTGACGGTGACGGTGCCGTATGAAGTCGAGAGGGTGAACACCAAAGGTGGAGACGGGGGCGACGGAGCAAGGCAGGCGAGAAGGTACCTGCAGTTGGAGTGAGAGGTTGAAGACGAAGGCGCGTCGCGTTCAGGTGACGACCAAAGATGAAAAAAAGAAATGGACGACGGTAGCGCTGTCTGGGTTCAAATTACGTCAGTTGCCTTGGTTTTCTCTCCAAATCGCCTATTCATTCAATCTTTTGGTGCTGCTCTTGCGATGGGGTGCCGAGCTTTGAGGCTTGCTAATGAGGTATAAGATGAGCGACAAGGAACTTTCAAACCTTGGATTCTCGCCTGGGTTGAACAAGGAGGGTCTGTTCTCCCTTGGATGCTGGTTTTCTTTGACGAGATGTGTGCCTATGGTTTGTATTCATGGGGAAGAAAGCGGCAGGTGACGAGCAGCTGCCTTGCGCTACTGCCTGACACCAAATAAATCTGAGAGGTTTTTCGGGTGGCATGTGCCTCCAAGGTGACGGATGTGCTCGCACTTATGGCCGTGGCTGGCCAAAACGAAACGCATAGAGAATAAGTACAATTCGAAAACACCTTGAGGACTTGCTTGGTCTTGGTTTTCGCCGCCAGAAACAACTCAAAGCTAAAATCTGTGGCTCCAGCTGCGAAGGGCGCCAATCAATCTCACTTGGTTTGCCTTGCCTTGCCTCTCCCCAGGCAGCAAAGCCAGCCTTGGAGTCAGTGGTGTGTGTCATGAACTGCTGGTGTCTGATGGGGTCACGACAGGATGGGGTAACTGCTCGACTGAAGAACAATCAATCCTGGGCAGGCAACAAATCCGGAGGGACGCCTGTTCGCCCCGCTCATCCCGAGTACCTTGCGTAACCCGGTGTCAACGGCTGGTTGAGCCAACGTTTCGATCAATTGCGGAATGCCTCTGCTTCGCCGACGGCCAGATGAAGCTACCTACCTACCTATCGACGGATGGTATTGCCCACCAACGGTGTCCAGTCCATTGATACCTTACCTCTCAACGTAGCATTCGACCTCCCGCCGCCCCTTGCTCGACCCGGCTCTTCATTCCGCAGCTGTCCGTGCTCCCCGGGAGACTTGGAGCTCATGCGGGGCCGGTATCTCTGTGGCCCTTGTCCCTGCTGCGTAGGTACCTCAACGACTCCAACGCTCATGTTACGGGGGGGCTGACGTCCAGCGAGGGCACTGGAGTACAACGTCATGACAGATCGTGTAGCCTTTTGAGCATATCAGCACGACTCTATCTCTTGATTGACAGCGCAATGTGTGACTGAACACTCTGGGTATTCTCAGCGTCCTGATATCGCTGTCAGAATCCCTCGTTGATCTGAAGCTCTCATCTGTTCGTCTCGTTTCCTCTCATGTGGCGCTAGTGCCACCCGTCCATCTCGCTTATCGGGCGGGCTATCGGCCGCCAAGGCCAATTAGCTTAATCCGTCGTTTCTGACTGACGAGTTTTATTTTTGCCTTTCATTTCGTCCACGACTGACACACGCACACACACCAGCATTGATGCTTGAGTCCAAACCTGTGCCATCTGATTGGAACAACTACTACTGCCCAGGATCTCAGACTCTGCGAACCGTAACTCACATCGTCTTGGCGTCGGCCCTTCTCCGTAATCTGCAACCCTACCGTTGCTGGCTTCTCACGGGACGATCGAGGGTTCGCCATATACTCTGTAATCTCAATCCCCACTACCACTAACGGGTTTTGGATCCATCGGACACCCTGCTTGTCTTGCCGCTGAAAGATAAGAGAGACATACCGTCTGGCTCCCGTCGAAAACCTACTTACAACATGGCCGCGCAACTACGGAAGAAGCAGGTGTATTCGGTTGACACCCCCTTCTCAGCAACACAATGGTATGGCGTTATTGCCCCCAATATACTCGTGCTCGCTCATGCTAATAGGCCATAGGCCAGACATTACTCCTGAAGATCAAGACGCAATTCTGGAACTACTCTGCAGGTATGTGTTGGACTTTCATGTTTCACCCAACAAACTCTCTTTCTCCTTGCTCAAGACCTCTGAGCTCGCTGACATGAAACCCAGCCTTTTGTCTCCTCTAGGCCAACATCGTCAGAGGCATATCAAGCCCTCAGAAGGCAAGCGAGCGGCCAAGAGAAAGAGGAGACAAGGTGGGGCGGTCTCGAATGCACCGGCCAAGAGCGCACGCCCACCCATGCCTGATCTCGCCTCCTTCGTTGATGTCGGTCTCACGAGCATCACTCGTAATCTAGAAAGGCTTGTAATAGGACAGCAAACCTCGGAAGCCCCCGGCGATGAAAACACCTTGGAAAGCTCACCCAATTCCTATTCCGTTATCTTTGTCGCTCGCTCAGGGCAGTCGTCCGCCTTCAATTGCCAACTGCCCCAAATGGTCGCTGTTGCCTCCAAGAGCTCCCCAGCTGCTCCTCCGACACGGCTTGTGGGTTACTCGAAGCCATGCGCGGAGAAGCTCAGCGCTTGCCTCGGCATTCCGAGGGTTTCATCAGTTGGGGTCCGGGTTGGTGCCCCCATGTCCAGGGCTCTGGTCGAGTACGTCCAGCAGCACGTCTCGCCCGTGCGAGTGCCGTGGCTTGAACAGGCCGAGGAAGCCGTGTATCGCCCTACGCAATTGAGGATAGAGGAGAAGATGGTACCAGTGAAGAAGGGCGGCAAGGCTTAGTTTCCAACGTCATGTTTACTGGCCGTCGGGACTAGAGAGGTCACAAATATTGGGCAGGCTTCAATGGCTTAAGGAAAATAGAACAACAATCTATGCCCCCGCCAGATTGCAGCTTTTTGGGAAATACCACGCTATGCGGTCACTTTCTACCCCCTAGATAGTCTTATTGAATATGAAGGGCTCCATGGCTGATCTCCCTCGTGGTTACCACTTACTTGTTGTCCCATGTGTCCATTGCAAACTCCCTTGTCTTTCATCTACCAATTCTGTAACTTGCAAAAATTCATGTAATTATTCCTAACAGTATGTGCATATGCTTGTGGATGTCAGGACATGCAGGCACCAGACACACATCCTTGTTATTGAATATCCCTTTGTCCAAATCCAACAAAGATGTTTTTGCGCCTCTAAAACCTGTAATCACTTGCCTTCTTCTTCAAACTGTCATGTCCACTAGGTGCTAGACCTCCACTTGTTGGGTTACCTCATCAAATGGTTGTAGACAACCTTATGGGAAGGTGGGAAGCAACGTGAATGGTACTGCTTTGATCTTTCCTGCCATCCTTCTACCCTCTATCTGTTTGGCACCTGCCTAATTCTTTTGGCGAGTCAACCTCAGATGCAACTTTCTCGCCGAATCACAGACTCAATTTCCCAATCAGTTGCTTGGGAAAGAGCCTTTTCTTATTCTCCTCTGTTATTTCCTTATCTTTTTCACTCGAATTTTCCTCTGTGGTCTTCTCATCTTTTCCATATCTCTCCTTCAACGCCTGTTTCTTCTTATCCTCTCATCAACATCATCGAAGTCGAGCTCTCCCCAATTTCCTTCCATATTTCTCCAGACGCTCGAGACAAGATTTCTAAGGTCTGTCAAACCACGCCACAGTTCCTTCTAAGATTCAGACAACAGAGAAAGCAGTAGGTTGCATTCCCTGTTAATTCATCTGCCTCATCATCAACTTCACTTATTTTCATGATGCTTCTTCAGCATAATTCCTTCCCTGTTTGCATCGTCACTGCTTCAACTTTCTTTACATTACACAACAACCTTGCTCCTTCTATGTGCTGAGTCCAACCAGTACCCACGACACTTCACCAACTAGGCCATTTCGAAATATCGAAGCTAACACCGGTGTTGGGAATAGAGAACTGGAACAGACAGAACCACCGCGTCAGCAATTCAGGTCATCAAACACGATGGACAGAGCCGCTCAGATGGAAGCGGCCAGAATTCTGGCACAGGAGTTCAAGTCAGGAGGTGGTTCCCGGCGTGCCGGCGGTACTCGGGGCAGCAGCAGAGGCAGGATGAGAGACGGAGGTGGTGTCTATGGCGTTGGAGCTGGACGATCCTCAAACACCCCTCGATCCGAGTTCGCTCGC
Source organism: Colletotrichum somersetense (assembly GCA_030867255.1). Lineage (NCBI taxonomy): Eukaryota > Fungi > Ascomycota > Sordariomycetes > Glomerellales > Glomerellaceae > Colletotrichum > Colletotrichum somersetense. The sequence continues at coordinate 242,689 of MU843426.1, read as the reverse complement.
AGCCCTATGAGTGAGTTACTTTCTAAGATGTTACATCGCGCTCTTTGCTAATCTTACCAGCCCGCCCCATGCCCACGAACTCCCGCTCGGCTCTCTCTGTGGGCAATGTCAATACAACCCCTACTCGAATCAACCCATCCCTTGCTGGTTGGCTTGGTGATCAGAGTACCGACCTCAATAAACCTGCGAAGTCTCCTCCCGCCGCTACCAAGGACGCCATTCTCCCGGTTCCAGTGGATTCAAAGCTGGCCAATTGGCTTACCAACAGCAGCCAACCTCAGCCTCTTTCAGCCAAACCGGTACGGAATGTCAATCCACCTCCGGGGTCCAACATATCGGCTTCAGAGGTTGCTACTGCTGTCCAACCTGTTGTAGCTTCCCAGGCTCAATCCAGTCTGAAGGAGCCGATGCGTGTAACTGCCCAGACCCAGAGTTCCACATCTTCACTCATCAACAAGACTCATCGAAACGAGCAAGAGGCTTCAGATGGACCCTTCGACAAGAAGGCTGCTTCAACATCGACGAGCAATGGTCTTGGCAAGAGCATGTGGGCCAGCGAGAACCCCGCAATTGTTCATTCACAGAATGAAAGCGGTGTTCAGGATCCAGCTGTCGGCACCGCCATGAGCGGCCGAGCTTCCCATACATCCCAAGCGCAGCAGCCGAAGGGTAGCACTACCTCTGCGTATGACGGACGAGTTTCTCGGCTCCTAGAGACGGACCAACTCAAAGACAAGACTCAGAGAGCCGCCAAGCCCGGCAGCAACCTTGAACTCCGCCAGCAGCCAAAGTATGGCACCTTGCTCTGGATCTTGCAACATATTGAAGCAGGCCTCGAGCTCCCCGATCCGCAGCAGGTCGAGGCTCATGGATACCAACTCAATGGCAACGGACCCCATATCCAGTCTATGAATACCTCGCAATCAGGCAACGCCGAGGGTGCCATGCCACATGATCAGAACCAGAAGACCGAAAACGACGAGAGCGGAGATGTCTTGACAGACAAAATCAGTTGCAACTGTCCCAAGAGAAGTCACCCTGTTACTGGCCTAGCAGCTTCGAAATACAATACGGACATAGACGGGGATGTGGACATCTCTGGTATGTCCACTGCAGCTCGCAACAAGTTTGCGATCAATGTCATTCTTCAAGACCATTCTCAGCCAGATTGTCCTATTGTGCTAAGGACCAAGATGAAATACCCACTGTATTTTGGGGCGAACCCTGCCACGGTTGACGATGGGGATGATGGACTCAGTGTATCCATTTGGGGGGGACGTGAGGAACGACACCAAGCGACTCCCTCTGCACAGCAACCCAAGAAACAGTCGGACGGAGGAAGAGGCCTTATGTCTTCGATTTGGGCTGTCTAGGTCATTCTAGGAAAATACAGGCTTGGTCCGGCTTTATTACTTATTGAAGCCGCTGAGCCGTCAACCGAACGAACGCTGGTGGACCAACTTGCATTGTAATGATATTTCGGAACACGTCGTCCTCCGAACGGAACAGGTGAGTATGCGCGGCTACATTTGAAGACACTGATCAGGTTGAGATTCAACAAAATGACTCCATCGGCTGGTTCTCTTTCGCGATGTCTTGTGACGGACAAGGTTTTGGGAACTACCCAACTGGGACTGGCTTCTGATATGATGCCTTTTCGGCAATGGCGTTCGACTCTCATGAACGACCGGCGAGACAGTGGAAGACTAGGATATGAGAGATGAGAGTCGGGTTGGAACGCGCAAAGATGGACCAGCAGACCATGCGGCATTGACCCCGACGCTTATCGGCACATAATCCATCCGCTGCCAAATGTAAGCGAACGCTAGATAGTCAATCAAGAAGATGCACAGAAACCGTTGGCACTGTCTACCGATATCATGTGCCACGGGCCACGAACTTGCAGACTAGACGCATGCTCCTGAACAACCTCAAGGGATCACACAACATGCTCTTCGGGATTCAATGTCGCAAGGCCAATAGAAAGGTAGCAAACAGCACCACCAGTACTTTTTGTTAATTTCCCAACTCTTTTTATGCTGTGCCTGAAATTATTCTTTACGCGTGACTGATCTCCTTTTCTAATAGCTTGACGCCCTCCCGCACCTTGGGCGAGAAGTGCCTCCGCAGCAGCTCGCCCTCCCACACCGTCGTCGCGAACGGGTTGCTGCCCTCGACGCTCTCGCTCAGCGCGTTGTAGGTGCCGTCACCTTTCCTCTCTTCGGTGCGCCACAGCGACGCAATCTTTTTGCCGTGCGTATGCGAGACGTCCTGCATCAGCGCCAGCACCGCCTGGGCCGACCTGTCGGGCAGGTGCAGGGCGGCCGACATGAGCTGCTTGGAGAAGGCCGCCAGCCGCAGGGGCGGTACGGAGCGGATCTGGTAGGCGGGCAGGAGGACGGCCGTCAGGCAGCGCAGGAGCAGGACGGTGGTGGTCTGGAGGTTCACGCGGTTGTCTCGCGTCGCCGCGGCGGCTGCGGGCCGGATGTGGAGGGACTTGGAGGTCAGCTCGAGGTCCGGGTTCATGCAGAGCGAGGGGAGCGAGGTGAAGAGGTGGGTGACGAAGTAGGAGAGGTCGAGGTGGAGTTGGGCGCGGGAGTTGTGTGCGTCCTGGCCGGCGAGGAGGGCGAAGGCCGTCACAGCGCAGAGAAGGGCCTCGCGGGTAGTGTTGCGAGACGGGCCGTCGTCGGCGTCGGCGTCTGCTTCTTGGTTTTCCTCGGCGTCGGCGTCGACGGAGTTACCTTCGGCGTCTTCCTGAGCGTGGCGGATCAGGTCCTTGAGAGCCTCCAACAGGTCGCCAAAGAAGTCCTGGTTGATGAGGTGGGCGTACTTGGCTAGGCCCTCGAGGACGGCGCCCATAAGATGCGGCACGCGCATCTTCAGGATACGGAAATAGGACGCGAAGACGAGCTTGAGCGTCTCAGACTGCATGCGCTCGCGCTCCTCGTGGCTGACGAGGGCATCGGCCTGCTGCATGTCCTTCTCGATGGCTTTTTGCTCCTTCAGCATCTTACGCTCCTTCTTGGTACGGAACTCCTTCTTGAAGCTCTTGCGGGATTGCGGCGGCGGCGCGCTCGGGTCGTGCTCCCGGTCAACACGGTCCTGTGACGCCTTGCCGGCGAACTCGGACAGCAGGCGCAGGTGGAGGAACAAGTTCGGCACGCTCTCGTCGACGGCGAAGCCGCGGGCCTTCATCATCTTGGACAACAACGACACGGCCTCCATCGATGGGCGGCCCTCCTCGTCCTCGATGAAGAGCGTCTCGAGCGAACGGCGACATTTCACGTAGTCGGCGTCGATCTTGCGTTTTGAGAGCTTGCTAACGAGGATCTTGAGCAGTTCGTTGCGGAAGTTGAAGTGAGGCACCGCGTTGACGAGCGTGCAGGCGCACGAGATGGCGACGCTCGAGATGCTCTGCCCCGTCTTGCGTGTGGCAGGGATGTCGGCCTTTGCCCACTTGGCCAACTCCTTGACGTATCCCTGGTATCCGGACACGAGGGCCTGCTCAAAGGCACGCAGTTTGCGAACCTCCTTGGAAAGCTTCTCGACGGGGGCATCCTCGGCGACAGGCCGGATGCGGTAGCCCGGGATGACATCCTTGTAGACGGCGAGCTGGGTGGCCAGCGTGAGCTTCTGGATGGCCTGGATGCGCGACTGGCCGATCTTGGCGAGGGCCTTGAAGGCACCGACGTTCTCTTCCGGGTCCTCGTTCAGCGCCATCGCGATCTTGGCGAGCTCCTCCTTGGCCTGGTGGATCTGTACAGACTCCGGCAGGTTCGACTCCTCCTCCTCCTTCCTGCGGTCCTGACGCAGCCGTTCGGCGGCCGCTTCGGCGGTGGCGTCTTCATCCTCGCGACCCTCGAGCCATTCGCCGTCGCTCTCGATCGAGGCGGCGTCGTCGTCTCTGTTGTCGCCCTCGAGGGGCTGGTACTGTTCGAGGCGGCCGTCGGCCGTCTTGATGGGCAGCCGATGGCTGTCCTTCTTCTCCTTCTTCCCCTTGCGCGGGCGGTTCTCGTAGTCCTGCTCCAGGTTCCAGCTGGCAGCGCTCTTGAAGAAAGACTTTTGGATCTTCTTGGAACCCTTGCCGGCGGCGTCGTGTTCGTCTTCGGGGGGGGGTGTGAGCCTGCGGCGTTTGGTGGCTCTGGACGACATCTTGAAGGGGGTGATGGTTTATGTGTCGTCGATCGAACCGGTTTGGCACGGGTAGTTGAGGCTGTTCCGCTTTGCTAGCCCTCAATGCTCGTCGCTTGCTCGCCGAATGGAAGATTTCTCGATGCACGGGCGGACTGGATGGGACCCTGCGAGAACAGCAGCAGAAAGAGGGTCTGTCGAGAACTTTTTAGTGGAGTTATGCCGCTTCAACCAATGGTAACCCTGACTGCCCCTCAGACCGCCCGAAATTTTTTGGGTTTCTGCCGCTACTCCAACCTTTTCGCATCGCGATGCCGCATCCCACTCTTAGTACGGTAGCGCTTGCAAGTTTTCCCAAGAAAGCCGCCCTTCTTTTCTCACCACCGTCAAACAACATCGGATCAAGAAGAAAGAAAAAAACCACTAGAAGCCCACCATGCGTCCCCTTACCGAAAAGGAGACCGAGACCCTCTTCAACAAGCTGGCCAGCTACATGGGCAGCTCGCTGAAGAACCTCATCGCCCCGCTCGACAACGGCCCCGAGCCGGACCGCTACGTCTTCCGCATGATCCGAGACCGCGTGTACTACGTTCGTCTCTCCGTCGCCAACCTCGCGACCAGCATCGCCCGTGATAAGCTCCTCAGTATTGGCATCTGCTTAGGTACGTTCTCGCGCGCATGGCCTCATTGCATTGGAAGTCGTGTCTCTAATCCGTGGGCGAGGTAGGCAAGTTCACAAAGACGGGCAAGTTCCGCCTGCACGTCACCGCCCTCCCGATCCTCAGCGAGCACGCAAGATACAAGATTTGGGTCAAGGTGAGCCATCCTCGTCTGGAACAAGTCTATCCGGGGACGGCAATGCTAACCGCAATCCTCTGGGACAGCCCAACGGCGAGATGCCCTTCCTATACGGCGGCAACATCGTCAAGGCCCACGTTGGACGCTGGTCCGAAGACTGCCCGGAGCACCAGGGAGTCATCGTCTTCTCCATGGACGACAAGCCTCTCGGCTTCGGCGTCACCGCCCGCTCGACGGCTGAGGCGCGCCGTCTCGACCCCACGGGTGTTGTGTGCTTCAGGCAGTCCGACTGTGGCGAGTACCTGCGTGATGAGGATACCCTCTTTGCCGGTTAAACGGATTCCCCCTCTTTTTGTTTTCCCCCCTTTTTTCTTTTCCGTGAAGGAAGAGGGGGCCGGAATGCCCCTCCACCCCCTTGGCTTCTTGGACATTTTTGTGTTTAAACATCTTTGGAATGGCGTTTTCGGTTTCACCCTAAAAAGAGAGTCAGAAGACACGGCGGGGCATTTTGACGGCGTTTCTTGTTGGTCAACAGCAGTCTTGTTCTTTCGGTCATTTTTCTCACAGCTGGGGCACTATGCTGGTACTGCCGGTGGCGTTGCGCTGCCTCTCTCCCAACTAGTAATATGCAATCACTTGGAGGATATCTGCCGAGCTTTTGCAAGTACATCAACGAGTGAGGCGCAAGTAGCAGTATGTGGTTTTGTAGCGGAACCCATGTGGGAGAGAGCCCCTGTTTGGTTCTTGGCAAAGGCAGCAGGTCTAAAACCTGGGATCTAGTGTTCCTTTTTGGAATGCGCCTCGGAGTCCTGGAAATATTGCTTTTTGATTCATCGCACATGCAGACTTGACCCCCCATACCGGCCATCGTTGTCCCTCTCGGCCTCTTACGTCTTCTGCTCATAGCCGGTGATGCCCGAAATCACCTCCTCGACAATCTGCTCCTTGGCCTTCTCGATGCTCGGCGTTACCGGGCGGCTCTCGCGGCTGAAGATGCGGATGTGCTGCCTCTCCGCCACGTACTCGCTGTCGGCGTACCCCAGCAGGCCCCCGATGTCCGAGCTCTGGTGGCCCTTGATGCGCATGATCTCAGGCGCGGCGTAGTTGACCAGCGCGCGGCCGACCTCGACCGGCGTCCCGCCCCACGGCTTGCCGCTCTGGCCCGCGCCCGGGCCATGCAGACGGTCCACGACGACGAGGCGGACGGCCTCCTGCTGGGCAAAGTTGCCCTCGACGTCGAGCACGCCGGCCGGGAGCAGGCCGGCCTTGCGAAGCAGGGCGCTGTGTGCGCCGGCGTCGATGTACAGCGTGCCGTGGGGCTTGAGGCCGTGGATGAGCCAGAAGTGGCGGTCACGGATCGGCTCCGTGGAGGGGAGGAAGCGGGTGTGCAACGGGGGCTTCTCGACGGCCTGGTCGAGGAGCAGGGAGGCGGTGGACTGGGACAGGGGGTCGTCGGCGTGGTCGTGGTCGTGGTCAGTGTTGTGGTCTCCGCCGTCGTGGATGGCAGGGGCATCTGGGTGCGGGGAGGGCTTTTGCTGGGCCTGGATGTAGCGCACGATCTTGACGATGTTGCCCGGGTTAGAAGAGCGGGTGATCACGGTGGTCACGCCTGCGGATGTTGCTAGCCTTGCAGCCACGATCTTGGTCATCATGCCGCCGGTGCCGAGGGAGGAGCCGGCTGTCGATACTGTTTGGGTGTGTCAGCTTCAGTGCCTTTACCTGAGAGTTTCTTTTCCTCCCGGATGAAAGCGGGTGGGTGTTTGTTTTTATATCGGCTTACCATCCGCTTGGATGCTGGAAATGTCTTCAACCACCTCGATGGCCTGGGCGTCGGGGTGTGTTCTGGGGTTCTTGTCATAAAGACAATCCACGTCGGTCATGAGGAAAAGCATGTCGGCGTGGACCATGCCGGCGGCAATAGCAGAGAGCGTGTCGTTGTCGCCGAACTTGATTTCTGACACCGCCAGGGTATCGTTCTCGTTGACGATGGGGATGACACCCATGTCGAGAAGCTCGTTGAATGTGTTTTGAGCATTGAGATACCGGGTCCGCTAAATCTGGGTCAGACATTTCCATCGTTCGGTCCCATCATCAGGACTTACATCCGCTATGTCGTTCCGCGTGAGGAGAATCTGTGCGACAGGCTGTCTAAAGTGGCTGAACAAGTCGTCCCACAAACTGATGAGTCTGCACTGGCCGATGGCTGCTAACGCCTGAGAGTCTATTCAGTCACGTCTCTTTGAGGCTGGCACTGCAGAATCGGACCAACCTGTAACGTCGACAGGTGCTTCGGTCGCCTGCCCATTTCCATCCGAAGAAGACCAACGCCAATGGCGCCGGATGAGACGATGACCACCCTATGACCATCTTTCCTCAACTTCACCGCCGTCTCGACAATTAAGCTAAGAATGGACAGCAAAGGCTGATGGGTCTTCTCGTCAACAATGGAGCTGGTACCTATGGGAAAAGTCAGTGCGGATCATTGCAAACTCGTTTCTGAACGACTCACCCAGCTTCAGCACCACCGTTAGGGGTTTCTGGCCCTCACGATGCTGCTTCATATCTGCGATCGATGACACCCGAAGTTAGTCACAGGCTTCTTTAATTGTAGCTTGCACCACTCCCTCACGCCAAAGATGGCCACGATCAGCGGTATATATAGCACCAAGAACAAAAGACCAAAAAAGACGCCCAACGGCAGCATCAGGCATATTACGTAGGGGCGGAAAATATTGGATCCTCTTACACGTTGGACCACTCTCTTCCGCCATTGCCAGGACTCAGACCAGCCAGTTATCGTCGAAATGTGGGACTCAGGGACGAAGAGGGTGGTAACGTTCAAGGCCCCTGGTCAGGACTAAGTGGTTGTGCGCCCTTTGTCGTCGTCGGGCTTTGGTCTGGTGCGGCGCTGGATGACTGGATCGGTAAGAGAAAAAACCCTGCCGGGTGGCCCGACATCGGGATCGTCCGGTGTGGTATAGACAAGCGGAGAGAGCCCCGGAGTGAAGCTGGGAGGAGCCTGTGATTGGGTGGGTGCGCTTCCCCAAAATCCGGGGCAGGTCCATGTCAGAAATCTAGTAGGAATATACCACTCAAGGTACTGCAGACTGATACCTTTCGATGGACGCTTCTTCGTGTTGTTCTCATACTTGCTGGTTGTCCTCTAGACGTGATGCATGCGGCAAGAGTTTGAAGATTCGACGGTCCAGTATGTCACCAAGTCGAGCTACAGCAATGGCACGCCTCTGTAGACCGCATCAACTTCCAGGGGGTGCTATGCTGTTAATGCGTACCTACCCATGTACATCTTACTCAGCCTAGCGGTACTAGAGTGGTAAGCTGGGAAACCGTTGGTCTCAAGTAACAAGACAGCAAATTCATTCCGACGCTGGCCATTACAAAAGACCATTGATGAAATAAATCCATGCTGGTTCGGATGCTGAACGAATATACTGTGAGGTGCTTTTCTTGCCAAATTGGGAGTGATGAGATGGCCGTCCACTTGTCAATGGCCCACTGCATGCTGAACATCGGCTCGTGCAACACCGCTGGCCTTATCGATAGCGGCCAAAATTTCCCCAATCACCAATCCAACTCCCATTCACAACCTCCACCTTGCCCATCACCAACGCTGCCGAGCGCCGATACCCAACGACTCAATCCTTCGCATCACTTAAATAGCCGGCTAACATGACGATTCTCGACGACAAACCGACAGCCGCGGCGTCCCCCGAGGCCCTCTCGACGACGGCCACGTCCTCGGCGGCATCGACAGCACCGACCGCGCAACAGCAACCGCCGCGCGAGCTTCGCAACGACCCCGCCCGCACCGGCTTCGACCCGCAGACCAAGTGGTGGGTGAACTACTTCAATGTCCTCGCCGGCCGCATGACCCCGGAGGGCCAGTTCCACTACCGCGAGGCCCGCTACCGCGCCAACGAGGAGCGCGACTGCAAGCGCTGCGAGGAGTACCGCGACTGGCTCCTCGCCTTCTCCCCGACCGTGCGCTTCCTCAACGAGAAGATCGCCGCCCTGAACGGCAACCTGGACTCGTCCAACATCCTCTGCAGGCGGTGCCCCGCCCGGCTGACCGAGGACGGCGAGGTCCACCGCCAGTCCGGCGGCTTCAGCCCCGCCCACGGGATCCTCATCTGCGCCAACGAGGTGAGGGACCGGAAGCACCTCGAGGACACGCTGTCGCACGAGATGGTGCACGCTTGGGACCACCTGCGATGGAAGGTCGACTGGATGGGTGACTTGGACTTGAAGCATGCGGCGTGTACAGAGGTAGGTTCTCTCGGAAGGGGGGGGATGGGGACATGGTGGTGATGATGACGACTACGGAAATGCTGACGTGCGAGAAACAGATCCGAGCGTCGATGCTCAGCGGCGAGTGCAGGTGGACGAGGGAGGCCTTCACGAGAGGCAACTGGAGCCTATCGCAGCAGTTCCAGGACTGCGTGCGGAAGCGCGCCATCCAGTCCGTCCTCAACCGGCCAAGGTGCAAGGACGACGTGCAGGCCACCAAGGTGGTGAACCAGGTCTGGGAGTCGTGCTTCAATGACACGCGGCCCTTTGACGAGGTTTACAGATGACAGAACGGTGCGGGGAAAACGGCCAGGATGGCGATGGTCATTGGGGCTCGGGAGATGAGCGTGTGCGCGCGTGTGTATAATAATACCCCTTGACACTGGATGTACTATATTTCTTCTCAAAATAAGTCGAACACCCAACTACAGCAATGCTTTTACGATGAACGGCTATGCTTCTCTGGTTTTGTCTCTCTACACTTCAAAAAACAAAACAAAAAACAAAAAAGCCGACGGACATTTAGAGAGAACCCAACTCCCGTGATGCAATTGGAAAGAAAACGAAAAAAAAAAGCACTTCCCCCCCCCAAAGCCCCAAGCCATAGACCAGAGCCCGCCTGGATCTCGCAAAGAAGAAACGCCGTAAATCATACAAGGGCCGTTATGCCTTGATGGTATGTGATGCATGAATCATAAGGGTCATAAATTAGGTGCTCTTCTCGCGGTTGGCGGCTCTCTCGCCTTTGACGCAGTGCTTGACGATCCAGGGGTGGGTTTGGACCTGCTCGAGGGGTATTCTCTTCTCAGGGTCGAGAACGAGCAGCTGGGTAACGATGTCAGTACATGGCGTTTGTGAAAGCGGCGGGCGTGCTGTTGGCTCACCTTCTTAATCAGGTCCTTAGCCTCGGGACTGACAAACGACGGAACCGTCATATCAGCCCGGGCAATTCTCCTTTGCGTCATCACGGGCGTGTCCTCGAAGGGTGCCTCGCCCACGAGGAACTCGTACGTGAGGACGCCTAAACTCCAGAGATCGACCTTTTCGTTGTAGTAGTTGTCCGAGCTGCCGGGCTTGATCATTTCAGGTGGCAGGTAGTCGAGGGTACCGCACATTGTGTTGCGGCGGTTGTTGGGGGCGTGGACGCTCCAGCCAAAATCAGAAATCTTGATCTCGCCGTGGATGCCCATGAGGATGTTCTCAGGCTTGATGTCCCTGTGGATGACGTGCTTGCGGTGCAGGTAGCGCAGGGCCGAGGCCATCTGGGCAATGTACTGCGCCGACTTCCACTCGGGGAAGCGGCTCTCCTTACGGAGGTGCTTGTACAGCTCGCCCTTGCCGGCAAATTCGAGGATGAGGAAGACGCGCTTGCTGTCATGGAAATGTCCGTACAGCTGAAGGATGTTGGGGTGGCGCAGGTTGCTCTGGATCTCGATCTCGCGGCGGACCTGCTTCTCAACGCGGCCTTGCTGGAGCTCGTTCTTGTGCAGGACCTTGAGGGCGCAGATGAAGCCACTCGTGCGCTCCCTCGCGAGGTAGACACGGCCGAACTTTCCCTTGCCCAAGGGCCGGCCGATCTCGAACATGCCGAGGTGGAAGATCTTGGGCGTCGAGGGCTCGACGATGAGCGAGATGGTCGACTTGCGCTCGACTTCAACGACTTCATCGGACGTCCTCGACGAGGTCGAAGGCAGGGGCTTTCTCGCGGGCGAAGCAGGGTTTTTCGCAAGTCGTTGTGCGGACTGCGAGGGCAGCGTTACCGAGGCGACGGCGTTTGTGCTCTGAGACTGGAGTGCGACCTTGACGAGGTTTGGTCTGCTCGAAGCCTGGGAGAGCTGTGATGTCTTGACCAAAGACTATATATATACGTCTTGTGTCAGCGACGGTGTCGTCGGATGATGAAAGCACACCGACGAAAGGCACGAACCTGGGTCTTGGAGTAGAGCTTGCCGGTTTCGACAGGCTCATTCTCGTCATTCACCGACATGCGCTCAAAGCGCGACTCCAGCGTCCGGGTAGCCATTGTCGCCAAGTGTATTGGAGAAGGTATGCAACTAAGTCGAGTGTTCCCTGCCGGTTAGAAATGAGTGCACTGAAAGGGTTGTCTGGGTTTAAGGGAGACGTGGAGTTGGTTGTCGGGTTTATGAAGAAAGGTCTCGGGCGACTGACGATGTACAAGCCTTGGTGGGAGCTAAACAACGGGGGTTGAAGACGGTTGCCAGGGAGACGGACACACTGCAACAGCAGGGCAGCGACCCGCCCCTCTGTTTTCAGGTACACTACATACAGCAACCGTGCCATTTTCTTGCCCGCCCCGCCCCACACTAGCTGATGGCTGGCTTCCCAGCCGCCTTGTCTTAGCTGCTGTCAGCTTGGTCTGACGTTCGTTCACATTTCCCATGTGCCCATTTCCTTGTTCGTCCAGGATCTAATTAATTAACCGACAGCTCCTCGGTTGACTCGATCTTTTCCAGCCCCGTTTCAGGTCATGTGCCTGGCCAGTGAGTGACCCTGGTGGAGTACATAGCCCCTTGGTTTTTTTCCCTGGCCGATGAGCAGCGGTGTGGGCCGCAAGATCCCGATGCGGATGCAACTGGTTTTGACGCCCGTATGCAGCACCTATGGATACAATGTATAGACACAAGGTCACAAACATTACATGCCGCCGTTGTGGCTGTAGCGGCTGTGGCTCATGGTATACCTCCGGTTTGTAGAGCTTGGATATTGTTTCATCAACTGTCCGCAGTGATCGACAGCTTTTTTATCCTGGATCGCTCTCAAATGACAGAATCTCATCCAGTCATTACAAGGTTTCTGTTCCACCATTAGTGTCTGTTCTTTGAGAGGAGATAACCTCAGATGATCAAAAGATTGACTCGGACTGGGAAAAGCACCTCGATAGCCGCGTACGGTGGAGGCGCGGCTTGGATCGAGGATAACCTACGACCGTGCCCCCCTTTCTCCGATGTGTCGAGAAAGAGAAGCCTGCCTTTCCTCCATTGTGCTCTGCTATTGTATCTCCCGTTCATCAAATGAATATACGAACGAAACATCGTGCTTGTAATAAAGACAAATTGTTATGAGCCAAGCATGTTGCTGTCCTTCACAGCGGTCCCGCGAGACAGTGTACCCTCGCCACAACTGTACTTGACGCGAATCCTCCCTTGTAAGGTAAGGTTTTCAAGGCGTAGACCCAAAACCTTGGTATTCTTGAAGTGAAGAGCGTGGAACAAGTTTCTGAGACGCATCTCCGATGGCATCCCCCGATTGCATATCAACTTAGGTATCACCCAGTCGACCTCGAAAACACAAACGAGGACCGCCACAAATACCTTCACATAGCCGTTAATTCTGGCGGCAAAGATACTTTTCAGATCTGGATCACGGATACTAGGCAAACGATATCGTCTACTCCGACCTCAAACACAACATGGAACTAGAGCAACCGACCACGTCGATCGTCTCCAGATGTCGGCTACCGCCTCTGGAACTTATGAGAGAAAACGCCAGGATCTCTGGGGGGCACATAGACATGTTGGTCAGATGCGATAGGTGCAACGGACTCATTGAAGCGCCAGTCTGCAAGAAATGGCTTCTCAGGATGAGCGAGTTCAAGGTTCGATACCCGATACTTGCAGAGAGCTTTATACAATCCGACGAAGCAGAGCTGGGAAAGACCACGATACGGGCGTCTCCCAAGCTGTGCCCTGGATACAACGATGGCAGTTGCGTCGGATTGAAAACCCCCGACTACATCCGGACCTGGAAAAGATTCAAGTTGATTCCCGGTGTATACAAGACAGACAGGGAGTGGTTGAAGCTGCGATACCCGCCGGCAGTGGGATATTCCGCGCACCCTGGATGGCAGAACATGCTGAAACACGCGGCAAGGTCGGTGGCCAGCTTGACGCCCCCGTACATCCGCTATCTCAGCTGGCGGTTCACATGGCATCTCTTCTGGCACCGCAGGGGCATGAGGCACCAGTTCGCACCTCTCGAGAGGATGTGGGGCAACGTCGCGGCAGACGTGTTGCTGTGGCACTTTGGACTCCTCCAGGACCATGACCTCGAAGCGCTTTACAGCACGAGCGTCGGCAGCCTCTTGGGCCTGCTGGTGTGCCGCTGGGACTACGGCATCGCCATGCTCGAGATGTTCTACGCTATACGGCAGGATCTCGACAAGCACGCCTTCAATCCGCTCAAGTCGGCCGTCGAGCGGGCCGACACGGCTATGCGCTGGTACATAAAGGCCATAAATAAGGACGGCGAGGAGCAAAGGTACCAACGGATGCTGCTAAACAGTGCTTTCCAAGTTCTCAGCAACATGTTGAGAGTTCATGCGACCAAGACACAGTGTCGACACTTTGCCAATCTGTATTGCAGACCCCCTCCGATTCCGGAAGATTCCTTTGGTCTCTTCTCTCGGGATCAACTCAATGAGAAAATCGAACAAGATCCGGGCGAACTAGAGCGAGAGAGTGAGTATAAGAGGGAGGATAAGTTGATCGAATGGCTCATGCATCACATTGCGGAATACGAAGCAGTCAACGGGATGATCATGCCCGAGGGTGTGACGGCCCCGCACGACTTGTATATGAGCCGGGTAAATGCAGTCGAAAGCTGGTACGGCCACGAGCTCATCGAGGAACTCGCCGAGTCGGTACGAGAGAGCGAGAGAAGTGAAATTACGGGGCATCTCGGCGACTCGGTGAGCTTGTGGAAGTGACGTTGGGTCCCTCCCCTCCCCTCACCGAGAGAAGCAGGGGTCTTGGTCCCGAGACACCTTTGTTCCCCGCCAACCCCCACCATCACTCCCGACCAGAGAGCTTCGACACAGCTGCCAACCTCCGATCCGAGCTGCGTTAGACCAAAACCAAAAACCTCTTCTCAACATCAACAGCTTCGAGCCACCATCCCACGACCCCCGCCGCAACTCCCTTGCAGCGCGCCCTCCGAATTTGCATCGAACCTTCCCAAACCGACGACCCCCCACGCCCCCAAGATGAACCACATAACCTCCCACAACGAGCCATTCCCTGCCCCCTCCGCCCTCGCCGCGGCCACGACAACCCACACCCAGCGAAACTTCCGCATTGCCTCCCGCAAGCTCCCCATCTCCAAGGCCGGCCCCATCGACGAGATGACGGGCTCCCTCGGCATCCCGGTCCCCGAGATGATCTTTGGCGACAACCTCGTCTCCGTCTCCCACGTGCCCACGGGCTGGTCCATCTCCTTCAACGCCTACGACGCGCTCGACGCTGTCGACAAGACGGACAAGAAGATGCTCAAGGTTGCCTACGCCCGGGACTGGTCTTCGAGCAGGGAAAAGACGAGCGCGGGGATCAAGGAGGTCGTCAAGCCCTACGACTGGTCCTACTCGACCGAGTACTGCGGCACCCTGCGGGAGCCCGACGCCCCCGGACGGAAGCTGGAGGAGACGACGACGCGGCAGATCCCGCTCGAGCTGCTCAAGCGCCGGGACCCGATCCTCTTCTTCGACGACGTGGTGCTCTTCGAGAGCGAGCTCGACGACAACGGCATCTCCATCGTCAGCGTCAAGGTCCGCGTCCACGAGAAGCGCATGCTGCTGCTGTGCCGCCTGTTTATGCGCCTCGACAACGTCATCGTGCGCATCCGGGACACGAGGGTGTACGTTGACTTTGAGACGGACGAGGTCATCCGGGAGTACACGGCCAAGGAGGACAGCTTCGATAGCGTCAAGCGAGTAAGTTTCGAGAAGAGAAAAAGCCTCGGATGCACGGGTAAAATTGCTGACGAGGAGGACGCAACAGTCGTTGTTCATGGAAGGCAGGCTGCCGGATGATATCACCATCGCGCTGCGGGACCCGAACCTGCTCTACAACCTGCTGCCGACGGTCGAGCAGACGGTCCAGAGCGTTTCTCTCCATCAGTGAAAGCGCATCCTTCCCCACCCCCTTTTTTCCAATTGTTTGCTTCATGGGTTTGTTTCGCTTTTCAACGAGTGTCCGGCGTTCAGGGCCGAGGGTTGTAGATTCGGGCGTTTCGGGCATCGGGAAAAGTTTACGGGCATGGCAGTGTACCACGATACCTCCACAGAAAGGATAAAAGAATCGTCCATACAAACATAGACACACATCTCAAGCATCATGTGAATGGCATCGTTATTGAATTCGCTGCATAAAGCACTTCTGGTTCCTGTAAACTGATTGCCACAGCATTCCCTTCTTGAAGAGGACGGTATCGACGAGACACGCATCAGAACGCCCAAATCTCCCGCAAAAGCAATCACGCAGTGTATACGCTTGGGGTGGGTGCTCGCACCAACCAGGTCGAACACACATGGAACACCCAACGGCGTCGGTGCGGGCATTCCCGACTTCACATCAGGCAGCACAAGCAAAACAAACAACAAACTCCCAGTTCCGTCCCGACCCACGCCCTGTTGCAACATTCGTCGTCGCCCTGCTTCTTTCCCACGGAGAGAAAGGCAAGGGACAAGTAAGAAGACCATTGATAAGAATTTTTACTGCCCGCCCCCCCCGCCCCCGCCCCCCCCGGTCCACTTCACCGCGCGTCCCGGTTCGGCGACGAGCCCTCCGTCACCTCCTCAAACTCAAGCTCCCAGCGATCCACTTCTTTGAACTTGCGCGCCGCCTTCTTCAGCTCGTCGGCGCTGCGGGTCGGGTCGCTGCTGTCCTGGCTCTCCAGGACGTCATCCGGGACGGGGGCGAAGCTGTCGCCCTCGGCCCCGGCCTCAGCCTCTGCCGTTTCTTCCTCGGCCTCGTTCTCCTTGTTCGACAGACGGCGGCTATACGTGCGCGTCGACGAACGCGTCGCCGCCTTCGGCTTTTCCGCCGACGCGGCTGCTGCCTTGGCGCCGCGGGACGCCGGTCGATTCGCCGTGCCGCGGTCGTGGGGCGCTGCCTTTGCACGCCGGGAACGAGTACGCGAGTCGACATATGAGAGCTCGTCGTCGTGCTCCTCGAGGTTCGAGGCGTCGACCTCTTCCTCCTCTGTGTCATTCACGCTGTAAGGGTCTCGGGCCTTCTTGTGGCGTCTGCGGGGCAACAGCCCGGTGAGATCCGCTGTTGTGACCTTGGGGGATTTGCTCTGCTTCTTCTGCCGGGACTTTTTCCTCGTCGCCGGGAAGTTTGGGGAGTGCGTGAGGGAAGGCGGCGAAGAGGCATCGGATATGTTGCCGTCTCGCGTCGGCGTAACCGGCGAGGCACGACGACGGCGCTGCTTGGCGAGGGTGTGAATGTCAGGCCAAATCCCCTCACTGTCCTCAGAGTCGCTGCTCTGGGGAGGTGCCATAATATCGTCCTGGTTCGGCGTCGTCGGGCGAGGGAACGCGGACGGCCGCGTGGGCGTGAGAACCGGCGAGGGCAGGTCTGAGAGCTCCGAGTCGCTATCGGCATCCCCAAGATCAGGCACGGACTCGGGCTCAGGTTCGGGCTCGGTCCGTAAAGCCTTTCCCGGTCGATCGGTCTCCGCGTGACTCTCTGTACTTTTGCGTTTGCGCGACGCGGAGCTGGAAGGGGGAGCCACCTCCTTCTGTGCAGGCTGTGAGTCTGGAGCGAGGACCTGCTGTGAGTCCGAATCAGGCTCCGTTGCCGGCGGTTGTGTTTTCCGCCGGTTCTGGAGAGGCGTCGACTCGGCCTCGGGATCAAAACCATCGTCGCCCTCTTCATCGTCAGAGTCGGAACCGGACGATAGCTCGATAGGCCGCTGTGCACGCTCCTTTTGGGCCGTACCCAAGATACTCGGTTCCCTCTGCCGGCGCTTGAACAGCCCGATGTTGAACGTCGAGCTGATGCCAGGGGTGCCGCCGACGCCGCGGCTGCTTGGCCTGATGGGCGCGTCGTCCTTGTTGATACTGATACTCGGCGCGCGGCCCCGGCGCCTAAAGTGACTGACACTGAATGTGGAGGTGACGCTGAATGTTGAGATGTCCGAACGTGGCGCAGCGGCGTCGTCATCATCGTCACCGATCGTGGTGTCGAGCCCCTCAAACATTTCGTCGTCCAAATCCAGTCCTGTCGTGTCCCTCCGGTGCTGTACCGGTGTTGCGCGCGTCTTCCTGCTCAACTCCAGCTCTAGGGAGGAGTCGGACTTTTGCCTCTGTTCGCTCTCCGTCTTTGACTTAGAAGACGTCATGTCGAGCTCGTCCTCCAGCCTGCTCATGGCCTCGTCACGAGCGTGGGCCGACTCCTCCAAAGCCTGCTTCTGGCGCAAACTGGCGCTCCGGCTTAAACGCGCGGAAGCGCGTCCCGCCTTGCGGGACGACCCGCCTCCATCCTCTTTTTCGAGCTCTTTGCGGATGACTGAGTGTTCGCGATCGCTGTGGCTGTAGATGTCGCTGCCCGAGGCGGGCGCGGGGCTCGACTTTTCCTCCGGTGCGGCGGCGGCGACTGGGGCGGGCGGCGCGCGACGCGCTCGTTTGGGCCTCGGCATAGCTTCGATTTGTCGTTTGGTGAACCTGGCTCGACGTCCGAATGGTCTATGTAGCTTGAGTGTCGAAGGAGAGTTCGGCGCGGTTCACGTGAAGCTAAGGGGTCACACCTAGATAAGGATAGGGTGGCGGAGTCTCGTGATATTTTGATGTGGTGTGGGAGGGAAACGCCTGTGAGCGGGACGCGTCGCGAACTCGAACCTTGCTCGAGGCGGGTCACGACCCACCTGCCCAAATTGACAGCTGATGGGGAGCTAGCGCCACAGCAACATCAGCCACACCCCTATACGAACGCAGGCTGGCTGACGGTCAAGACGGTCAAAGCAGCTAACATTCCCAAAATCATGTCCCTCGAGCAGCTACGGTGAGATAGTCCATAGAAAAATGTTGGGGCGTTGCAGATTCGAAGTTAAAATTCCTTTTCCTCCAAAACAAAAAAACACACCCATGTTTCGTTAAGAGTTGGGACCTTGAATTCGCGAGTGTGACCCTCCACCTCAGGTATATGTGTGTCATCCCATCCTTGAACCTTGATTCTATCTTTTCTGGTATACATGGTATTGTTTTACATATGTGTTTGTACAGTGTTCTCCTTCATCCATCCACGAAGCACCCTAGATGAGAGCTTGACCCATGAACATGCTCTCCTTGACCTCGGAAACGACGTCCCTCTTGTCGTCCTTCCCAACAAGCACGATACCTCTTCCTCGACGTCCCATGCGCCCAGCTCTGCCCAGGCGATGAATGAAGTCAATGGTAGTATGCGGGACATCGTAGAGAATGACATGTCGCACAGCCAGCGTGTCGATGCCTCTAGACGCCAGGTCGGTGGCGACAATTACCTTGGTGTTGGGCAGCGACCGCTTGCCGGTGACGGGTGATGCCGACGACACGGATCGTAGAGGTTCCGCCGAAGTGAAAGAGTTGAGCATCTCGGACTGGCGGTTCTCGGCTGTGTCTCTGTTCAGCGCGACGGCATCGATGCCCTTCGACTGGAGATATTCGGCCACCTCGGTCGTCTTCTCGCGCTCGTTGACGAAGACCATGATGCGACGAACATCGATCTCGCCCTGGATCGGGCCCTCGTGCTTGGACGCCTCGCGGCCGATCGTGTAGATGGCGTCTGCACAGGCCAGGTTCTTGTTGTTGCGGTAAGGGTCCTTGACGACGTCAATGACGCCGAGCTGGACTCTTCTCGGGATGGCGTGGAGGTTCGGCGTCGTGATGCGGGTCATATTTGGGAAGTTGTTTGCGAGGTAGTTGTCCAGTCTCTTGGGAATGGTTGCCGAACAGAGAATAAACTGCTGCAGCGACGGCATCGCCCTATCGATGATGGATGTGGTGACGGGTGCGAAGCTTCGGTCGAATAGAGAGTCCGCCTCGTCGACAATCAGGTGGCTGACTTGAGAAAGAACGTTGGGGTCGGATTCTGCGATCGACGCTAGTAGGTGAGGCGTAGCGATGACCATGTCGACACCGCGCGGCGAGTATAGGTTGCGCTGGATTGTGGTAGCGCTGAGGTTGGCCGAGAGCTTTTCCGACTTGAACTTGATAGCGTGGGAGAGCGTCTTGGCCACTTTGCCCACCTGATCGACGAGCTCCGCTGAGGGAACCAGGACAATGACACGAGGTCTTGCCATGGTGGGGTGAGGCTCGTCAAAGGTAGAGATCTTCTTCGACTTGGATGCCCTCTCCCTGGCCTTCTCTTCCTCGAAACGCTTCTTGTAAGACTGTATTTCAGGATTCGCCTCTTCGGCAATCTTCATGGCGTTGACAGCGGGCAATAGGTACGCCAGCGTCTTGCCGGAACCCGTTTCAGCTGCAAGCAGAAAGTCTTGCCTCTTCTGGCCCCTGACCTTGAACGCGCTGGTCTGGCCGAGCATCGCCGGGATCGCAAGCCTCTGTACGGGGGTTGGCTTGATGTCCACCATTCCCCGCAGGAGATCCTCGTGTATGGCGGTCTTCACAGCGGGGAGGAGGTTGAACTGGTCAAAAGACTCATATTCCTGCATCTTATCTTTCAACGCGTTCCTCTTGCCATACGATACGCCTGCAAGGGACCGCTGCATCTTCAACGCTTTCCTGGGATCGGACGAAGTCTGGGAATCGCCTCCTCTGCTGGGCCTACCCGATGGCGCTTTCGCGTTGGCCGGTCGCGAGGCGGCGCGGCGCGACGCTTCGGGAACTCTGGCAAATTTCTGGTTCATGCCTCCAAAAGGTCCCTCGACTAGTCGTTTCGGCGGGCGGGCATCTCGATTTCGGGGTTTTGCAACATTGTCGGAGAGAACCATGCGCGATGGTTTTTCTTTCGCCGCCGAACGGTA
The DNA here is from genome assembly GCA_030867255.1 of Colletotrichum somersetense. Classification (NCBI taxonomy): domain Eukaryota; kingdom Fungi; phylum Ascomycota; class Sordariomycetes; order Glomerellales; family Glomerellaceae; genus Colletotrichum; species Colletotrichum somersetense. The sequence continues at coordinate 222,694 of MU843426.1, read as the reverse complement.
GCCGGCGTTTTGCGTGAACCATGGCGATGTCGTCAGCCGGGGGAAGGGCTGGGGCCGTAATGTCAGTTGGCATTTGGGGCACAGCGATGCCAGTGTCCTCGAAGACATGATGGGCAGACGCGTGGGAATTGTGGCTAACGCTGGAGCTAGAGCTTGAGTTGTTGGAGGAGCGAGATCCCCCGGGCTCTTTCGAAATTTTAAAGCTCGGTATGGAGATTTCTGCGCCGACCCCCACGCAGTCGGCGCGGCCTAAGCTCCGTGCCGACCTGTAGCGCCACTTCCGCTGGGGTCGTGCATCCCGGCTTCAGATACACAATATGTGTTGCTGTCGCATTATAGGTAGAGTGTGGTAGCCGGCTTGGCTTTAATTGGATTCAGTATTTTATTAATTAATGACCAGCACGACTTGCTCACACTTCCGTAAATGTACCTGTACAGCCTTAAGAGCTGCTGAACAATACGGGTTTAGATCAAGTTCATGTATGTTCATAATGCATGTTTTCCGTGTACTGACAAGGCAACTTCAACTGGCATCGAAGCTCTATCGCGACGAGTCGAATGCATTCGCTTCTAATAACATAATTGTCAAGTGAAAGCTAATTACCAGCGAGGACAACGCATCGTTCTTGTAAGGCTGGGCAGTTGCGCGTGCGTCTTGGCCAAGGATGATTGCCGTATGTACCTATGGCTGTAGCGCTCTGCAAGGAACTACCCGAGCTTTTTTAAGCCTTGACGTCCCGTCCCCCTCCCGGGATTCAGCTCAAGTTGTCCACCATTTGATTCCAGGCCTGTGGAACCTCCCTCCGCTTCGTCAATCTCTCTCTGCGCCCCATTCACCACCGTTGTCGAGGGGGGCGATTCCTGCTTCTGATTAATCAAGCCCGGTCCTGAATTAATCAAGCCCGGTCGGTCCTGAGAGGTCAGCTGTCTCTATCCGAACGTCCTTTGTTCCCGTCGTCGCCCGCCAGGCTCCTGTCCCTTCTCTCCGTCCTCCCCCCGCTGATTTGTTTTTTTTCTTCTTCGCACCTGGACTACACGTCCTGGCGGGTACACTTCGCCAGCAGAACCCCAAGCCAGAAGCATGTGCATCCCCAGATGAGAACGGGGACCCGAAGCAATGAGCGCCGATCTCTTGGACCTCGACAGCTTCTACCAGAGCCCGCCGCTGCAGCAACAGCAAACGGGGGGCCACCAGAGCCAGTCGCAGCAAAAGCAGCAGCAACGCCCGCAGCAGGCCACGGCATCGTCGACAGACCTCTTTGACTTTGCCTCTTTCACCACCAACGGGCCTGCAGTCGCTTCGCCGGCTCAGCAAACCCAACCATGGCCCAACTTTGAGACGCAGCAACCAAGCGGTGCTGGTAGTGGTAGCAACGGAGGATGGGGTGACTTCGGCTCACTCTCATCGGGCTTGACGTCCGCGACAATAGCGCAGCAGCCCAAGCAGACGCAACAAGCCGCCGTCGTCGACGACGACGACGATGGATGGGGCGATTTTGAGGTCGCGGAACCTACGCCGACTCAGCAATCATTTGTGTTGCCCCCGCAGACAAACAAGGCGAGGTCGTCACCACCACCGCGGAACCGCATCGCGCGTGCCTCAACATTCGATCTCATATCGAACAACCTCATCAACGTTGTGGACATGCCTCGTGGCTCCGGTCTGTCGTCGATCCCTAGTCCGGGGCTCCCCTCGGCGAACCACAAGCCCGCCCCTAGCCCAGGTCTCTCATGGCAACAGCTCAATCGACAATCCAATCCTGGGCTTGCATGGCAGACGGCGAGTACACATCCACCGGTCAGTCCGGGCTTTTCGTTCCAGGCGTCCTCTGCAAAGCCGCAGCCGGGTCTCGGATTCTCTGGTCAGATGTTCGGAACGCAGAAGAAGCCAAACCCAGAGCCGGCTAGGCAGTCTGATCCGAATGTTTTATTTGATGCGGAAGACTTTGAACTTCAGGGCGAAAACGACGAGGAAGAAGAAGATGATGAGTTTGGCGACTTTGAAACTGTACCGACCCCCTTTCCAGGCGCGAGCATGAGCCCGACGCTAGATTCAAGGTCAGCGCAACGGCGACCACCACAGGCATCGCAGCCTCCGCCGTCTATGGACTTGCTCTCCCTCGACGACGATCCCATCCCGGTTTCCCAGCCTCCGTCGAAGAAGCCGCAGCTAACTTCATTGAACCTCACCGCGCCTACCCTACCTTATCCCCAAGCCCCCAAATCGCCGTCCTTTCAAGAGCGCAACCCCTTTCCAGGATTGGGGCTCACTACGCCAACCTCTGCGGACTTCCGAAAGGAAGAGAAGAAGGACAATCCGGGCTCTCTCACGCCCGTTACGGCCTGGCCATCTTTCGGGCAGACATCACCAAAGAAGCCATCCGCCGGTGCCACGAAGAAGAAGTCTTCTACTACCACCAGCCTCCAGAAGCCGCAACCGGAGGATGAAGACTGGCCAGATTTTGAAGACTTCCCTGACGACGAGCCCTCGGCCGTCGACTCTGCCAACCCCCCGGAAAGCTGGGACTGGGACGCAGTCGACAGCGTCAAGCCGGCAGTCTCCTCGGCAGTAACCACCAAGAAACTCGCGCCGAAACCCAGAGTCAAGCCAGACTCCGAAGCCCCCGAAGCTGCTTCAGAAGCCCGCGACGACACACCGCCGCCCATCAACATTCCACCTCCCTCCGTCCTCCTTTCCATCTTCCCACAACTCCTTGACCTCGCAAACTCGTCCCTCTTCAAGCCCACGGGCCAGATGGCGGCGCCCATCAGGAAGCGCATCCTCTCGGACCCGGGCACCGTGGCCTTCCTCCGCGCGTATCTCCTTCTCGCCACGGTCGCCGCCCGTGTCATCGCCGGCCGCAAGCTGCGCTGGCACCGTGACAAGTTCCTCGCCCAGGGCATGGCCATCTCCGCCGCCGGGGCCAAGGGCATGAAGCTCGCGGGCGTCGACAAGGCGCAGGCGGCGCGCGAGGAACGCGAGGCGGCCGACGTCGTGGGGGTATGGAGGGAGCACGTCGGCCGGCTGCGGTCCGCGGTCGCGGCGGCGAACTCGACGGTCAAGACGCCGCACGACCAGCTCCGCGTGCCCGAGATAAACGAGACGATGCCCGTGTCGACGGCCAAGGTCGTGCCGACGGCGCCCAAGCCGTGCGTCATCTGCGGCCTGAAGCGCGACGAGCGGGTGAGCAGGGTCGACTTCGACGTCGAGGACAGCTTTGGAGAGTGGTGGGTCGAGCACTGGGGTCACCGGGCCTGCAAGAACTTCTGGGTTGAGCACGAGAGGCAACTACGGCAGAGGTGAAGGGAGGTGCTGCGATGGTGGCGGGAGAAGTGTCTAGATTGTACATATTGTGGAACATACATGATACCTCGAGGGCCTTTCTTTGCACATGTCTGATGGGCAAATCCCACAGCGACTGGACGTTTAGGTTAGGTGACGGTACATCAATCATTGGGCTTTAGTTTATCGATTTGTAGTGAATGTTTTACGTGCCCCCTCCCCTTCTGGCTGGGTAAGTTGAGGACAGCGTCTCGGAGCGTCTCCGGAGCGTCTCCGGAGCATCGTCGTGGTGAGATGGCCGTTCCATGTCTGGTTTAACCTCGATCGGATCGGGTGGTTCCAGCCTGATGGAGCAATCACTATTACATCGTGGATGGGGGGGTTGCTGCCTCGTGTTGCTTCTTGGCGTTTGTTAACTTTGATCGACCATTACGCGCACATCTCTCACTCGTCGTCGCTTACAAGACATGGGTTAACCTGGCTGCGCCAAGCCAGGTGTCGCGTGCCCGGGGCATCTCACGAGCTCTGTGCCCGACGAGTGTCACATGACGAGAGGCAGTCCGAGAGGGCATTCAGGGGCATCCGCTGGTTAGTAGAAGAACCGTCGAAATACCTACCGCGGCGAGTCTCTCCTTGCAGGCGATTCAGCGCTGCGAGGCGCACTCGGCCCGGGATAGGCGGATGCTTGCCGAATGAGAGAAGACGGGACGGGCATTAGCGACGGAACTACTGCAACGCAGACGCTGAATGAGAGTTGCTAGAGAGGCAGCGTTCTCGTGAAGCCTTTGTCGGCATGCATAAACCCCACCGTTGGGGTGACCTACCTCGAGCTGGCCAATCCGGAATGCTTGCTAGGAACGGATTGTCTCGAATACTTTTCGTAGGTCGTCCCATTTGCATCGTGTTTTCGGGACTGGAGGAGCTGCGACGGATGGCCGGAGACTAGTGACATGACAACGACAGCATCGTAAGCGGGCGGCTTGGTCAGCGGGGAGGAGGAGCACGTTGCGGCCGTCCTCGTCAGACTGTGCCATTGTATTACCCGCGCAATCCGGATAGCGAGAGATGTTGAAGTACTGTGTTACAAAGTAGAGCACCCCTTCGTGTGTAGCAACAGTGGCCTATCGGAATCAGCATGTCAAATGTGATGCCTGAAGCAATTGGGCCGGCCAGTGGGGCGTCCTGAAGCAAGCATACTACTATCCGATGGGGGTACACAGCACAGACTGCCATGGGATTCATGATATACCATCTTGACAATTGATGGACGGCTTCTTTTGGGACCGGGATGAAGGGGAGGCTGGCCCTGTTAGTGTCGTTTTGCCAGACTGGCTCAATACCGTGACGCATGCGCATACTGTCAGCAACGTGACGAGTGGAGCGACGAAGGTCCCCCTGATTGATTAAGCCGTCCGATCCGGATGGGATATGAAGTTCATGAGCCACGGACCACTGGAAGCAGAACCGGAGCTTGGGACGCTTGATGCGCTACATCTCGAGCCCACAACGGGTTTGGTCTGGTTTCCGCGTCTGGGATGCAGCTGCGAATGCGAACGGGGCGTGAGCTGTCAGTCTATCCTCGCGCACGTCGCAAGTCAAGTCGGGCACATATGACTACCGGTAGTTGGATTGGAAACTTGTTCGATCCAACAACGCACTTGCCAACAAAAACTCCGATGCGGCCGGGTACTCAGGCACCGTGAGATCCCGGCGAGACTAGTTATGCGCATTGAACTGGAGGAGTCAACCCTGGAATGGGCGACGATTCGAGACGGCCGCGAATGCTTCTTCCCTGTTGGCCGGGCTGGCGGGGACCAGTCTGAGGGACTTGTGTGAATATAGTAAGGGCAGAACTGCCCTGTAGTGTATGTAGTCCATCCAAAAGGTTGGCTGGAGACCCTACCCAGAGTTTACAGCCCACCATGATTGAGGGAGAGGAGGGAGAGGTCCATGCCTTGATTTCGATTTCAGGGATGCATCGAGGCGGCGGTGGGTGATTGAGACACGTCGACAGATTCGAGGAAGCTTGGGTGCAGCAGCTTAGTGTCTTCTTATCATGTTGGCTCCCGTCGTCACTACACTTGCTTTGACTGTAGCTATGTGAGTAGGTCGGTGGAATAAGTATTAGGCAGCTTGGGGTCGTCACTCCCAAGAGAAAGAGAAATGAGCTCCCCCCCGGTCCGGTGGGTGGGTAGGAAAAAGCCTACTACGTCCAGATACCTAGGTAGATTCTGGGTACCTAAGCTCCGTATCGTATCGTGTACCTACCTGGAGGGAGGGGTCTTGAGTGATGTGCCATGTGCAAGTTTTAATACAGCTCCGAAAGCATGTGCGCGCGCAGGAGGGAGGGGCGGGGTACTTGCGAAGGTAGGTGATGGTCCCGCCCGGGAATGGGAATGGGAATGGGAATGGGAATGTACTGCCCAAGCAAAACTACGCACAAAAGGTACACGTGATCCGGCGGTGCAGGGCGAAACCGTTGGATGTGATTGAGAGTGGTGAGGTGAGGCCTTCCAACCACGCAAGTGCTTCACTGGTGTTCTGTCCCAGTGAAGTGCTCCTTCCATAGTGAATTGTTTTGCCTGTACCCGCCTACCAAGTAAACGAAGTAATCGTGCATCACACTCTTTTCATCCCATCCATGGCCCCTCAATAGTATTTTAACCTCCTGCAGCAGAGCTGCTCCCCCAATCTTCCCCCCCACACACACACTCAACCAGTACTACAGTCAGGACAAGCAACTGCCAACCAACTATCCAAGTACACAGAGCATCTACAGGGGAACCACCACAAGCATCAAGCAAGCTAGCCACCCTTTATCAACTGCATCGCATACCTACCTACAGCTACAGGTACCTACCTGCATCTCACACCTAAATCGGTACCTAGCTTTTCTTCCGTGACACCCCATTTCAGTAAGTACCCTGTACCCTTGCTTCCCCGCCCCAGTCCGGCAGCCAAAAGCCAGACAGGAAGGGGGGAAAGAAAAAAACACTGAGGCGCACTTTCCTGTTCCTGCCCGTCCCTTACAATTACAATTACCTACCGACTTTTCCCCTCCCATTTTCATCTCCCACTCTTCTTTTCGTCCTTCACCTCTTCACCTCACTCTCCACGTCCACTCCACGACCTCACTTCTCCCCGCCTCCCCAACTCTTCACCTCTTCACCTCACCCAACTCTCCCAGAAAACCTCACTTCCGCCTCATCCTCTCTCTCTCTCTCTCTCTCTCTCCCTCTCCCTCTTCACCTCTCCCGCCCCATTACATCTGCCTCTCCGCCGAAGCTATCCCCTCCTCTACCCCTCCATCAACCCAACTTCCGTGGTCCACCACCCACTTCAATCTACAACCCCCGCGCACACCTGGTCTACGCCATCCGCACGCCCCCAATCACATTACGACTCCAACCAGCTTGCCTTTTGGGGATTCCAGCAACTGCTCCTCGGTTTCACTTACTGACGACCACTTCATCGCGCCCAACAGCCAGTTTCACATCTTCCACAACCTTTCTTGACTACCTTTCTCGGTAGCCATTACTTAAGTGCGACCCCCGTTGTGCCGTCCTACTTAAAAGTTGGGAAACATTAAGGTAAGGAGCTACTGTTCCGCAACTCCTTGTCGAATGCGCGCACTACACCAGAAACGCACCATGCGTTCTTCTACACTTAGCACTCAAGCGCGCATTGCACCCGGCTGCACCAATTCAATCCGAACATTCTACACAAGGCAGTCAGGGTTATCTCTACATTAATCCCATCTAGGCACGGTGTAGAGACCCTTCTTTCCATCTTTTGTTCGGATTATGGTCGCATACACAACTTCTGCAAAACCACCATTTTACATTTACACCTTCCCTTCCACATTTGCTTCCGTTTTTAGCCCAAGGAATCATCTCAATCATGGCAGACGTCTATTTTACGAGTAACAGCTAACGAACGGTATTCCTTAGGTTCCTCAGCCCCTACCTCAAACCCTACCGGCTCCAAATCCGAATCAGTCAACATGTCTACTGAGCACATGTCCTCCAATGGCAACGACCTCGTTGGCTCCCTCGACCAGCTGAAGTTGGATGACGAGGTTAGACTCGGCCCCGACGGAGAGCCCGCACCCCGCACGGACGAGGAGTATGCTATGGCACAGCTTACTTTGAGAGCCATCGTCTCCTCCAAGGAGGCTGGTGTCATTATTGGCAAGGCGGGCAAGAACGTCGCCGATCTTCGCGACGAGACCGGTGTCAAGGCCGGTGTCAGCAAGGTGGTCCAGGGCGTTCATGACCGCGTCCTCACCATCACTGGCGGCTGCCAGTCCATCTCTGAGGCCTACGCCATTGTTGCAAAGGCCCTCCTCGACGGAGCGCCCTCCATGGGCATGGGCGGCGTTGTCCAGAACAACGGCACTCACCGTATGTCTTCCTTATCAGCAATGTTTCCTGACAAATGCAGCTAACGGTTATCCCAAGCTATCAAGCTTCTCATCTCTCATAATCAGATGGGAACCATCATTGGCCGCCAGGGACTGAAGATCAAGCACATTCAGGACGTCTCGGGTGTCCGCATGGTCGCCCAGAAGGAGATGCTCCCTCAGTCGACCGAGCGCATTGTCGAAGTTCAGGGCACCCCTGAGGGCATCAAGGGGGCCATTTGGGAAATCTGCAAGTGCCTCGTCGACGACTGGCAGAGGGGTACCGGAACCGTCCTGTACAACCCGGTCGTTCGCACCCAGCCTGGCACCACCTCGACCGCTGGTAGTGGCTCGGCCCCGACCTACTCTTCCGGCGGTGGTCGCTCCAGCGACTACTCTGCGCCGCGTGTCATGCGCACTGGCAACGGTGCCGACTTCAGCGCCAGCAACACTGGCAACAATAACGGCGGCGGCGGTGGCCGTCCCTATGGCCGTCGCTCTGACTCGGACGCCGCTTCCCGCGGCCCCCCCACTCACGATGAAAACGGCGAGGAGCTTCAGACCCAGAACATCAGCATTCCCGCCGACATGGTCGGCTGCATCATTGGCCGCGCCGGCAGCAAGATTTCGGAGATCCGCAAGACCTCCGGTGCGCGCATTTCCATTGCCAAGGTAAATTGGTCTGATTTCCTGCATGCACGTCCACCTCTGACTGACTTCGGTAGGCCCCTCACGACGATACTGGCGAGCGCATGTTCACGATTACGGGCACTGCGAAGGCCAACGAGTCTGCCCTCTTTCTCTTGTACGAGAACCTTGAGGCAGAGAAGATGCGCCGCCAGACTGCTACTTCGCCCGAGTAGAAAGTGTTCGGCTTTTCGTCCCTTCCACAGTTCGACATCTGGTTTCAGACGCTGGGCATTGCAGAATTTTAGCCGCAAGGCTCAATAGCTGAGATGGGACTGTGGTGCTTCTTCACACACCTCATCTCTGGAACGGACGCAGGAAAACACTTTCCCCTCCCTTTGCTTTTCTTGTTTCTTCAAAATTTCTGGGTCGACGGATTACCCAGACATGCGCGCAACGACACGAGTCACCAAGCTGGTCCTCAACTTTCGCTTTGAAACGTTGCGCACACGAGTTGCTTTTTGGGAGGGTGGTCCTCCGGTCTACGTTTGGGCAGGCAAAAGATACCCCCGGGTCCACGGACAGGGATTCTTGTATTCAGCCTTCCGGAACTGAACATACGGCACGACTTATGATTACTTCACGCGGATACCTCTTTGAAGCAGGGTTGCAGCTTCGGAGCACTTTTAATGACATCGGCCTACAACTCATTCCACATCCTACTCTCGAAAGTTACCCTACCCCTACACTCCTCCGACTGATCCGAAAACACCCCCAGCGGTCTATATATCTCTGCTGGTCTTGGGTTATGGAACTCTTTGATTCTGGTGTTGGCTTTCTGACGCCAAGGGAATTTAGATAGTACGCCCAACCCGTAACTAGGCAGATGAAAACTCTTTGAGCAAGGCCGCTCAGTAAAACCAATGTTCCAAGATGTAGGTGTGATGCGTAGATTTACTGTGAACAGTTCTGACGGCATGGTGCCTTCACAAAATAGATACGTGCCCTCCGCCATACAGATCCGATACGTCGCGCAGTAGGAATCATGGAGACGTCATCTCGTCGGTCGGGCCAGGATGGAGATCTGGCAGATGGGCCAAAGCAAGTCTCGACCCTCATCTAAGGTCAAAATGCGATCCTTTCGTGATTGGCCAATGCCGGGCGGGGTTATGGATACCGGTACATGTGTGTGATGCCGATCCGGAGAGGGGACGCCGGGCTGGGTGGTTCCTGATAAGGTTAGGGCGTCCACAAGCCAGCAGTGGAGAGGGGGTCCCCTGAAGAGAGAGTAGATAGAGGCTTAGTTGGGGAGGTAGGTAAGCTCTCCACCTTATTTTTAATTTTGGCTTCATGCCAATCTGTCATCTGCTCCAGCCCGATCGTCGAGTCGACCATCCGTCAATCTTTTTTTCCCCGTGTTTCTTTCTACGAGCGGCTCTGATCTCGAACTTCGAGACTCTTTGCTTTTTTTCTTCTGTTTCTCTCTCCGCTCTCTCTTCCTTTCTCCCTCGTCAGACTTCTATCCGCTTGTGGCCACGCATCGAGGCGTTATCGCTCCTTTGCCAACCAGACGTCGCGCGCCCGCCAACTGAGTTGCGCACCACGACACGTTCACCTTGCCTGCCCGCCCAACGCAAGTTGACCAGACCCACGACACGAAACGAAACAGAATATTAGGCGTGCCTATCACGAAGAATAATGGCGCGCTCAAAGCAGGCCACTCCCATCCGTCGGCAGACGTCGTCCGAGTACTTCAGCAAGGCCGACACCCTGGCGCGGACGCCCAGCCACGGCAATGGAGCTGCGACTTCAACAAAGCCCAACGGCAAGGTCGCCGGGTCCGCCGCGCCCGTTGAGAAGAATGAGGCCGGCGCATTGCAAATCCTAATTGCCGTGGGCGGTATTTACGCCTCGTTGTACGTTGCTCATCCGGCCAACCCCCTTTTCCCCATGTAACCGCGCATGTTCGAGAAGGCCTCGTGACTGACACAGGACCGCGCTTAGCTTGACGTGGGCCTACCTACAAGAGAAGCTCACGACGACGCCCTACGGTCCGGCCTCCAAGCCCGAGCTGTTCAAGTACCCCGTCTTCCTCAACACGATCCAGTCCCTCTTTGCGGCGACGACGGGCTTCCTCTACCTCTGGTCCTCCTCGCGCGGCGCCGCCTCCCTGCCGCCCGTCTTCCCCTCGCGCGGCATCGTCCTGCCCCTCGCCCTTGTTGCCGTCACCTCCTCCCTCGCCTCGCCCTTCGGCTACGCCTCACTCGCGCACATTGACTACATCACCTTCCTCCTCGCCAAGTCCTGCAAGCTCGTCCCCGTCATGCTCCTCCACACCACCCTCTTCGGCAAGCGCTACCCGCTCTACAAATACCTCGTCGTCGCGGGCGTCACGGCGGGCGTCGCCGTCTTCACGCTGCACTCGGGCAGCAAGAAGAAGAAGTCGGTCGTCAACCCGGACGCCAACATGCCCTGGGGCATGCTCCTGCTGTCCATCAACCTGCTGTTCGACGGCCTCACCAACACCACCCAGGACTACATCTTCAGCACCTTCAAGGGGTACACTGGCCCGCAGATGATGTGTGCCAACAACCTGATGAGCACCGCCGTCACGCTGGGCTACCTGGTCCTGAGCCCCTGGCTGGTGCACACGGGGCTGGGCGAGTACCTCGGCATGGACGTCGCCGGCAGCGCGGGCGAGCTCAAGGCCGCTCTGAGCTTCATGGCGCGGTACCCCGCCGTGTGGCGGGATGTCCTCGGCTTCGCGGCGTGCGGCGCCGTCGGCCAGGTCTTCATCTGTACGTCTTAACCTTCCCACCTTTCTCGGCCAGCCATATACCCTGCTTCTTTGTGGTTTTTTTTTTTCTTATCGTACCGCTAACCCCGTTAACACATATCTCAGTTTACACCCTCTCGACCTTCTCGTCCGTCCTCCTCGTCACCGTTACCGTCACCCGCAAGATGGTCACCATGGCCCTGTCCGTCTTCGCCTTCGGCCACAGTCTCAGCCGTATGCAGTGGCTCGGCGTCTCCCTCGTCTTCGGCGCCATCGGCGCCGAGGCCCAGATCGCGACCAAGGAGAAGAAGGCCAAGGAGGCTGCGAAACGCGCCGCCGCCGCCGGCAAGACGCAGTGAGCAGGAGAAGGGAACATCCTCATCCGAACACACCTCCGTCTCCGTTGTCTGTCACCTCTCACTTGTCTAGACCATCGCATTGCTCCGCGCACCAGCTCTCGTCCATCTCTGTGAGGGTGTGCTCCCCCCCTCTTGAGGGCTACCACTTGACGTCTCATGTTATGACATGCGTCCGTGGAGATTTCTTACCGCGGACCTTTCCCCCCGGGGTAAACAGCAAGAACAGAATATAGCACACAACCAGAGAAGAGCAGTGGTTTTTTCTACCCATACTAGATAGAGTAGGGAGCGTTACACGTCTTGTCTTTTCATCGCACCGAGTTATGGGTTTTTTTTGGTTTTTTTTTAGATATCCAGAAAGGAAGAAAGAGAGAGAAAAAAACATGTTGTCCGACACGGGGCGCCCGGTGATTTTGCGCAGCGTGGTTCATGATTTCCATTTCTCATCCGTATACACTTGTTATATATTCACTTAGATGTACATACACATCCATACACACCAAAATGCACACACACACACACACACACACACACACAAACGCGCTCCTTCGCGGACGGAGTTCACAGAGGGGAACCGACCGTCTCTCTGCCCGGCCCCAGGCGCCGGTTTGGCGTCTGCCATCCGATAACAGAGGTATCACAGAGCGATAGGTAGACCTGACCGCCGGGGAGGGGGGGGGCGGGGGGAGGTTTCCCTTTTTTTGATGCAAGGGATCCCATCTTCTACCTCCGCATGCTCCCCCCCCTTCCCTTCCGCCGCCATCCCTCTATCCCTCTCTCCCTCTCCCTGTGTGACGTCAAAGGCCCGTTGACGATGCCGGAGCTTCTACGACCTGTCGCCGCGACAGGGGAAGTGGGGGCGGGGACTCCCTCTCTTGCCTCCGCGGCTCCTTGTTTCCCCATCGCCTTTGTCGCCCGTGGGGTAGGTAAATCCAGACCCAGAAGAGGCGATGGGCTTTTCTCTCCTCCACCCCTATCCCTGGGAGCCCGTGGAAGAAAAAAGATTAGCCAGCCGGCAAGGCTCACGCACGGCGCACCTTCCGCCGGTCTCTCACCGGGCCGAACAAGTCTGGGGTTGCAGCTGGCGGAAGAATAAAAAGAAAAAGAAAAGGAAAAAAAAAGACGTTTTGGGGTTCGGCGGCTGCCGGGGACTCTCGACGTAGGGGTCGCACTTCTTAGGGGTTACATGTCTTGCTGAACCTGTCGACGTGCTCATCTAGGCCGTCGATGACGGCATTCTGCAACGTGCCTTCAGGTTCAATGATTCTCACCCGTCATGTCACAATCTACGTGGGACGCAAGGAGCACCGGTTTGGCACACTAAATGTGGCTTCTCATTGTGGTTTTCAAATCATCTGCCTCCTCTCTCTCTCTCTCTTTCTCTCTCTTTCGCAAACCCCCGCCCCTCTTTCCCTCCTGCCATGCATTCATGGTGTTCTTGTCTCGTCCTTTGCCACATTCCCTTGTACTCCATATGCGTTTGCGGAAGTCATCCGTAGATAGACCCGCCAAAATTCCCAAGCTAGACAGACACAAAAAATAAAGGGGGAAAAAAAAGAAAAAAAAGAAAAAAAAGAAAAAAAAAATAACTATGCCGGTGCCCTTTTTTTAGGCGGGGATGGAAAAAACCGACGTCGGCAACCGTCATCTCCCCAAGCATCCCAGTCCCCGTGGGGAAAGGGCCTCGCGAGAAACCAGTGTACCAAATCCCCCCGGCGGTCCCTAAACTCCCTGGTCCTAAATGTTGGCGCACCTGAAAACGATTGTAGGATGCAAAGGTGGCCGAACTCCCGTTTCCTTGCCCCGTCATGTCCAAATAGTGAGGGTTTGCTTCCTACCATTCCGTTCCAATATTCGCGCCCGGAGGATGCGCTTCTAGATTACACATTTCGGTTTATGGTTGTAAAGTACGTTTGTTTGCGAAGTGCTCGCATGACGATACCATTCGCCAGCTCGACAGCTCGCTACGCTCTGGGGGGAAAAAAAAGGCTTGAAAATGACAAAAGAAATGCCGCTTTGGTGATTGATAAGCTTCTGGAGCTTGGCGTGCTCGATGAGGTGGATGGGGCCAGATGCATGTCTCTTGGGATCGTCGGCGGTGTTCGCAAGTGCTTTCCACAATATTGCCTGCCCCCCAATATCCCGCTTTTTTTTTTAACCCAAAATGACTCAATGACGCAATGCTTGCAGATGCCGTTCGAACAATCAACTGGAATGTGAGGGGATGGGATCCTTTGGTTCGGCGAACGTGCGCATGTTTTGAGTCGCTGTCTCGTGCTCAGTACACCGTCCTGACCGCGGTCATAGCAGCTCGTCAATAGACCTCACAATTGGTGTTTCACCTCTTGTAGGCGGGCTTCGCGGGTCGGCAACCTGGGCAGGGCGTCCAAAAGGGTAGAAGGGGTCTCGAGGAAACATTGTTTGTCTAGGCGAGAACAGACCTTCACTCGGGGTTGGCGGAACTTCGACAAATTGCATCCCTGGGAATTCGTTGCAGGAATCGTGCAGCGGGTTTTTCGTCATCGTCTCTGCTCTAGGCGACATGAGTGCCGCATCGTCAGGCATAGCGCCAGTCATTGTGAAAGGCAATTCCTTGCGGGTGGTGTTTTCTATTTCCATTTCGTGTCCTAATGACGGGCCAAGGTTCAAGCTGGAGAAACCGAATCCGGCTGATGGACCGAATCGATGGGATCCAAAGCCGGGCGACGGCGGCGGTTTGGCCATGAACGATGACGATGGTGCCAGGCCCGAAACAGGCCCTTCAGGCTTGGATGGAAGTAAGCGATCAACGTCAAAGGTGGCAATCTTGACGGGGTTCGTCTCGTTTTCTGACCATGAAAAGCTCGATGGTGCCGATGATGGACCGGGTGAAATTGGTCGACTGCCAGGTGTGGAATGTCCTCTGCCTCGGGTAGGGCTACCCTTCTTTGGGCTCGCGTTCCCTGAGCTACCTTCCTGCTCTCCTGGTAGCGGAGCTGTCAAGGGCTCCTTGGGCGCAATTTCCATGGCGGCATCGACGGAAAGCGTTAAGCGGTGCTTTGTGGGGCTGCGTCCAGCTCGAGGGCGGAAAGCCGACCCTGGCGGGCCCTTCTTCTTCGAGACCTGCTTCTGGAAGTCTTGCAAGCAGTACATGAGCTTCATGTTGGGGCTGATCCATTTGCTCTTGCCTTGGGCAGCGTAATAGGCATCGTTGACGCTTAGCTCAGGGTTCCGATAGATGCCGTACGCAATGATGAGACTGGCAGATCGGCTTGCGCCTTGTTGGCAGTGAACGAGCACCCTCTTTCCCTCCTTCGTTCTTGCGTCGATTGTTTCACAGAGATGCATCAGATCCTGCGCGATATCCGTATTGTGGTCCCAGGGCATGTGAATGTACTCTGGGCGATGCATTGAGAACGAGGTGCCCTTGGGCGTCGTGGGTGTTTCGGTTCTCTCGAGGCTGGGAAACTCAAAGGCCGTGGAAAAGCTCGCGTTTGACAAGGCAGTGTCGGGGATGGGGCTGGCTACAGGGGAGTCCGACATAGGCACGTCCGACTTTGGCAGGAATGCGAACGGGTTGTTGACTTCCCGCGCAACGTTGATGACGGTGTCGAACTTGGAGGCCTCCTCGGCTGTCGGTTCCAGGTAGAGATAGACATTGTCTTCGTAAATTGCAATAGGACCGTCGGGGTACCCAGGTGTCTTTTGGTCCTCGTTGTTTTCGATCTCGTGGAACGGCTCAAAGTCAAGAGCAGCGCGGCTCGCAAGCTGCGTCTTGATTGGAGACTCTTCCTCGACAATCGTCGTGTCGAACGATGAGCCGACGCCAGTCTTTGTCGGTCTCAGAAACTCTGAAAGACCAGACTCGTTCCTTTCCAGAACCTTGGGGAAGGTCATTCCGCCAGCGGGGCCGAATGTCGCACTCTTCAACGAAGGCAACATGTGGGGAGACGAGGTCGAGTGTTTCAATGCACGCCTTTGCAGCATGGGCGGCATGCCCGGCGTACCGGGGACCTCCAGGGTGTTGTTCCGCATGACAAGGTCCGACGTTTTCGTGTTGAGGCTCAGCTGGCTGGGCTTCCGCTTCATTGCCGGGATGGTAGGCTTGATGAAGGAGGGCGAGGCGGGTTCAGAGACGAGCGTCGCGACCGAGTTGCTCACGAACGGCGGCTGAATGGACAGGCCCTTCATGTTCTTGGGGCGGCGCGGCGAGGGAGAAGTCATGGGTCGGCCGAAGTTCGTGGTTTCTGACGCAGTGAGAGTGTTCATCGCAGACATGGGCGAAAGACCGCCAAAGGACGTGGCAGAGAAAGAGTTGAGGGGGATCAAGTTTACGGGAGAGTCCGGGGAGGACGAGGGAGAGGGGTCTGACAGCGGGGAGCAGTCGCTTGTTGAGAGCGTCGTCGTGGGCGACGACTCTGCAGACTCGGAGGCCTGTGTGGAGGTGCTGTCGTGGTGCTTGTGAGTGGGATCTGAGGGCATCGAGGGCCGCAGGTGGTGGATGGGGTTACCCAAGGGCTTTCCGGTGGCCTCCATCTCGATCAACTTGGGGTCTACGAGGGTGACAGTCTCCTGGGCGGCGATGGTCTCTGCGTCAAGGTCGAAGACTGACATGAAGGATGGGATTTGATCTTCGTAGATCCGTCTCGCTGCTGCTGACGGCATGGTTCTGTGCACCTTTGGAATGGGCTGCCCGAATCCCTTTTCTCTCTCTCTTCTCTTGCGCGAGGGAAAGACGTTGGCGGCAGTCTCGGGCGACGACGAGACTGTGTAAGCCGAGGGGGGCAGCGTGGGCGAAATGGTTAAGAAAATGGTTGCGACGGGGGGGGTGGTTGAAGGAGCGGGAGTCGCGGTCGGTGTCGAAAGAAGGGAAATGGCGCGGAGGATTGGGTTGGATCGGAGGACAGCGCTGCTGAATCCAGTCGATGGTGTTGCTCCTCGTTGTCGGCGGGGTTTCGTAGTCCAGGTCTCGGCAGGACCGAATGGTACTCCCTCCTCTATCTCGTAGTCTTCCTCGTACTCGTTGCGGTGGACTGGTGACCAGTGTCGTGACAAGAATAGGTCGAGTAGGCGAGATGGCAGGGGACTGCTCGTATGGGGCGGGTCCTTTTGCTGAGTGTGGCAAGAGTTGAAGTGGTCGTGTGAAGGTCGAGAAGCCGGTAGAAGGTGAAGCGGAAGGAGAAGGTGTAGAGTAGTAGTAGTAGTAGTAGTAGAGAGTAAGTTGTTGGTAGTGGTGGAAGAGAATAATGGGAAGAGAGAAAACAAATGGCTAGTCACGACGGAAGCGGCGGGCTTGGGGTTAGCACATGCTGTAGGCGGGAAACAGATATGTGGCGCCGTGTGGTCAATACGGATACATGGATTGGAATGAGACGGCGGATAAAGCAAGTGGGAGAGGGAAAAGGTGAAGGTGGTAAAGGATGCTTTGCCGATTGGGGAGAGCGCCGGACCGGAATCGAGGGTTGGTGTAGAGAATAAGAGAGGGGGGTGGGAATCGAGGATATTGGGGGGGAGGGGAGGAAGAAGTGGGAAAAGAGTTGGTAGAAGAATGTATGTGAGGTGGTTAAAAGTTGAGTTGAATGGACCGGGTACCTCAAGGTGGGAAGGGTTCGAGAGAGGACCCAACAGGGGGGGGGGGGGGGGGGGGGGGGGGGGGGGGGGGGGGGGGGGGGGGGGGGGGGGGGGGGGCAAGCTGGCTGGGAACACTAACAGCAACAGTAACAGCGACAAGTGGGAGTTGCGGCGGCAGCGCAGCGCAACGGCAGCACCAGAGTGGAAAGGATTGGATGGGTTGGTTTGGGATTCGGGGGGTGAGAAGGGGGGGAGGACGCTGCTCGGTGCGGATGCCGGTTGCTGGTCTCTCTGGTTGCTGGTGCCGGTGCTGGTACGGACGGGGTGGCGCTGCGGGCAAGCGACTGGAGAATGACTGTTGCCCTCGTCCAAGATGGGTCTGCGCTGCGCAGGCCCGAGGAAAGACAGGCAGGCAGGCAGGCAGGCAGAACAGACAGACAGACAGATAGATGCTGGTCAAAGGCAAGGACCACGGATGCTGAGAGGGTTCCCAGGGTTGGGGCTGCTGGCTAAGGGCGTGAAGCACTGGGGGCGACCGGGGCCAGGGGGTCCTTTCCTGGGATGCTAGTGGCTGCCGCAGGAACCTGGGACAGCCCAAGGTAACGCAGTACGGCGCGAGACAAGGTACGAGAGGGACGTATCCTCTCTTCCCCTCCGTCTCCCCGTCCCTTCTGTCTGAGATTATTCGTCTAGGTAAGGTAGTGCGTCCGGGTACGTACACTACGTACACTACCTAGGTACATACGTACCACCAGTACGGCGTGTATTCGAAGGTACGTACTCAAGATACGTACCTTCTGCCTCCCATTTCCCGCAGGTCGCACACCATGAATAGCATCACTACTGCTACGGCTCCTACGAATACATGGCTCACAGACCACGAGGCTCACTAGTTCTTCTTGCGCACGACGTTGGCTCGAGCAGCGGCAGCAGCGAAGACGACGACGACGACGACGACGACGACGACGACGACAACAATAACAACAACACAAACAGCCTTGTCACCTAGTGGCTATTCCCAGCACGGTCTCGTCCACGGCATCTTTTGCACAACCCATCGTACCCTTGTGCCCTGGTCTGGGAGGAGGGGAGGGGAGGGGGGCGGAAAGTGTATTGACACATGAAGCCGCCGCCATTGAAGCGAACTTGGGCTGCGCTGCCCGTCCTTGGATTCATTTGTCGTTGTTGGTTCAAAGCTGCGGCCTTGCGGCGCTGGGGGAGGGTCGACTGCCTGCCTGCTCCGAGGAGGCAATCAGTCAGACAGTCATTGAGATGGGTAATGAATGATGATGCTCACGTACGAGCTGTCTCGTGTGCTTGGACCGAGCACCTTAAATCATTCGTCTGTGATGAGCGAGCCCTAACACCTGCAGTGCAGCACGCAGAGAACAAGCAACCTGGAAGGAAGGAAGCGATAGAACAGCCTGGACTGGACTGGACTGGACTGGATTGACATCGGCGCACTGTTGTGCTGCCTGTGTCTGATGCCCATCGACGGTGGGGGGAAGAGACGAGGCGGCCTTCGTGCTCTGCTCTTGCCGCCGCTCATCAGCGTTGCCGCCGACAAGATGCGAACGGTCGAAGCTGACTGGACTGTCGACTCTTCCCATGTCTCCTCACCAGCTCTGTACCATCAGTCCATCACATACACACAAGCGTGAGAGTAGTGTAAGTCAAGGGCCGGCAGCGCAAGTGGGTACAGAAGCCTCGTTGTGGAGAAGAGAGACGAAAGAGTGGGGTTTGTTCTTCTTCTGCTTCTTCTTTTTTTTCCCTCCTCCCCCTTGCCAAGTTGGTGTGAGTGATCAATGAGGAAAGGGAGTGGGCTTGCGTCGTGACTGGAGCGTGTTTTGCGAAAGACTACAAGGGTTATCTATTAATAGCAAAAAGTCCGCGGTTCCACTCCGCTGCCCCCTCATCCCAGATGTGTGTGTGTGGTGGTGCTTGCGCCTTGCGTCGTCCGTCGGCGCCAATTCTTAACCAATGAGAGCTTCGCGAGGACTGTGTGCAGGCAGGATAGGATGGGTTCATTTCGTTTTTTGATGATTTATTTTCCTTTGGCCCATGGCGTCCGTTACGTGAGTACCGCCTTTTCGTTTGAACAGAGGCATTCTCATCCTGCTGAGCCCGTCTCCGTGTCTGTCTGCACCTAACAGTCGCTTCCACACCCACACTTGCGTACGGAATCACACGCCCGGTTGATCACAGATTGGGAGGGGAAGGGAAGGGAAGGGAAGGGGAGGGGAGGGGCTCTAGCTGAGAACAGGCTACGCAGCACTACTCCTGCAGATATAACCCGTCGTTTCCACTTCGCGGTCCCTCCCCTCCTCGTCACTGAGCCGTGCTGCTGCGTCTGTCTTTCAGGACGAAATGGATGATGTGATTGCTAACTGCTGCCAGCTGCCAGGGGCCGCCTCTGTCGTTTCCATCTCTCTTCTGTCCGTCGCAGAACCAGGAAAGATGCACCATTACGGTTCAGGATTCGCCTCTCGAGCGTTGACAGGTGGGCTTTCGTCGCTGTACACTAAGTACCTAACCTTAGGTAGAGAGAGGTACCTAGCCAAGGGCGAGAGGCCCACCATTCACTCACTCGTGTGCAGTGTGCCGGTGCAAACAACCGGTATTAGCACACAGGGTTACAGTACAAACACTCGGACACCCAACTGCTTTCCGTAGTACTGGCGGGCCGAGAAGCAAGGTAAACTCGAAAGAAGATGACAGGGCCTGTCAGGAAGGACTAGGTGAGCCTCTAGTAAGTAACATGTTGCTCGAGCGTCAGCTTACAAACAACAAGTCTCGCTCGCGTTGCGACTCATCATCGACCGTCCCAAACTTGATTTTTGTTCCTTCCTTCTTTTTTCGACCCGGGCACCCTCGGCCGCCTCGTGTCAGCTGTTCGTTCACTTACCTGTACTTGGATCTCTCGCTCTTGGCCCCAGTGTTTCCGAATGTCCCAGCCTGTCCGACCCTCCCAGGCGTGGGAGACACCTCTTGGCGTCCTGTGCTTTTTTGATTTCCATCCCTCTCATCTACTTAGTGCACTTCGCCCTGGTTCCATCCTTGAAACCAAATACCGAGACTCTGGTGCTAGCTTGCTCTGTTTTTGGAGTTGTTACAACTAGACCCGGTGAAATCCTGACCTGATATTCCAGTCCACAACCGTTCCCTGCCGCGAAAGAAAGAAAGATCGCCCAGTTAGAATGCCTCGGAGAGAGTCCGACCGACAATCCTTCTTTCGGCCGGGTTTGCGGGTTCGTCGTATGTCAAGTCAGTTGAGTCGATCTTGCGAAATGTGGATTGCACATCATTCCATCATTCCATCATTCCACCATTCCATCATTCCAAGACTCCACAGCACCATGCCGCAAGCCCCAAGATGATGATGTCGGCGATAGATATCTCTGGTTCTTGATCTGCTGCAGTCCCTGCAAGCCCTCAATGGTTAAACACACACACACACACACACACACACACACACACACACACACACACACAGCCACTTCTTTAGCTGCCCGCCGAGCCCTGTAACCCCTCCTTCCCTTGAGTGAGTAAAGTCTAGAACAAGAATGTTTCCGAACCGAGCCCCGGCCTGCCTGCTGCGCGTGTTGTCTTGTCCTCGCTGGATGCGACCGTCCACACAGCAAACGAACGAACCAACCACCGGTCTCGGCTCGAGCCACTATCGTGGAAGCCGCCATCGCCACCTTCTCGGTGGCTCAGTACCAGCCGCCAACCCCATTATTACTGGACGCCGCATAAACTCTCCCAGCATTTAGGTATCCCACCCTGCAACCCGGGCGGCAAAAGCTAGTTTGCTTTACGACGACGTAACTTTTTTTCACCGTACCCATCGCATAGGTATAGATCGAAACGTGAACCAACCTCTCGGTCAGGCCGCCCCATCTGCAATGCCCATTGCGCTGCTGCCCCGAGTCGCCATGGGTCGAGGGAGCGGCCATCCCGTGGGTTTGATTTGTTGGAAATATCGGCATACGACGATTACCTGGATGACACTGACCGTTTCGGTAGTATTGGTATGGAGAGGACCAGGGATCTAATCTAAACCTTCTTCTACCACGTATGCCTGCCAGGCTGCCACTTGCATCTCCATCTGTCCCAAACAAAGGACACGACGACAAGCAACAGGCCACAGGTCCTCAGTCTTGGACCGCCGAACCCACCGCGGCCGGCTGGTGCACACTGTGGCGCAGGTCACATACGTGCATGTTGGCGGCCGACCGATGATGGGGAGTCCCCGTCTCGAAAACCCCAACGGTCGTCTCCAACCTGTCGATCCGGGATCCGCGATGTTAACCCGCTGACGGGCATCTTCCCGGGGCTCGAGATTCACAAGTGAGTCGCTTCGCACTTTCTGTAGGTAAGCACAAAATGCTCGTTTTGGAGAGGGTGGTGTTTCACCGCGCATCGGCATCCGGGCATGCATCGTGACATGCCGGGAGCAGAGACATGATGGGAAAAGCCACACCTAAAGGCTGCTAGCATCTCATGGGTCCTGGGCGGCGTTTATGGTGCCCGAGTAGGTAGATGACTGGCTCGTTTGTCCACTATTCTGCACCGTTTACTGTGTTGCGTACCTACCTACGAATACAGTACCACGCAAGCCAGGGTGGGGACCGCACTGCATTTGACAAGCAGAGACATCCTTCCGATCCTGCTCTTGGCAAAATCCTTGCCAGCCTTGCTAAGTAAGGGATATGCCGAGGCATGGGGCAGCTTGCATCGTGGGCTCCTCCTTCCTGGATGATACCTTTACCTGATCTGACCTGACCTGACCTGACCTGACGAGCGGCGTCCATTACGACGGATATTGTCTCTCTACCGGACTTGGGACCAATATACTTGCCTAGTGTACCTAGGTAATAGTTGTTGCTCGTATATGCGCTCGCTATAAACCACTGTACTTAAACTAGTCTCACCGTTGGTCAATCTCCCCGTCTACGTAGCAAACTAGAAATGGGGTAACCCGCCGATTCGTCCCATGTCTCTCTGCTTCACTCTCCACACTCCGCCAGGGAGGGAAGGAAAACACCAACCGTCATCCTCTGCATAATCATCATTCATTCCTCAAAAAATAAAAATAAAAATAAAAAGACGACGACGTTTGACACTGACTGACTGACGACGCATGTGATGTACTGTGGAGGCGAGGAGGGATGAAGGCGCTCGGTTGCTCTGATACAACTCTGCCTGCCCTGGCAAGGCCCGGCAGAGCCTCCTTTGTTCGATCGTCGCATGAACCCGGATTTGTTTCTTTTGACGAGCATGTTGCGGCGCGCCCTGTAAGCGGTACCGTCTGGACAAAGACGATGACCCTGCTCCCCCTTCCCTCCCTCTGCCTCTCCAAAGGAAAGGGGGGGGAGGAAAAAAACTAAAAGTTGGTTCGGTCGTCGCTACCACTCGTCCTTTTTCGGACTTATTATGTGGGTTCATCATGGCCGCTCAAGGGGGGTCCCGCTGTTTCAGAAATTGCCAAGCCGTCGAGGAATAGCATAGCTTCGAATTTTGACCAAAGGGCAAGCAGGGGCCCGATGCTCCTAATCTCCCGTGCAGCCACGACGATTGGAAAGCTGCATGGGCGGGTGGGCACGCCCGGATTGAAACGCTCATTGGATGCTGTCATAGGTACTGTGCAGCAGCCCACAAGATGGCTGCCAGAGACAGTGTGAACAGCACAAGATTACCTTTGAACGATCTCCTTCCGCGTTCCTTCAGCGGGATTGCCAAGCCGCAGACACGATACCAGACACGGCAGGCAAGGGAACGGGGGACGGAGACGGAAGGAAGGAAGGAGAATCAGAGGGTTTGAGAATCACACTAGTCTCGTCATCGCATCTGTCGCATCCTTCCTCGCACCTGCCTTCCTTCCTACTGGGTAGTTTTCTTGAAATTGCGATTGACTGATGGGCAAGTACGTATAACTGCACCACCCAAGGCAAACAAGAGCAGCACCTCGGCATCGCAGGGGGTGGAGGGGTGTGGGGTAGTGTAGGCAGGCGCGCAGTCTGGGATCCTGAAGGGAAGAGGAAGGAAAGAGATTTATTTCTCAGGCAAGCACAAGCGGTTGTTGTTGTTGTTGTTTTTTGCGCAAGCATCAATGCCAATGGCACCAAGCAAGCGCAACTGACCCAACTGCCGTCCGAATGAGACACATGAGGAGAGACAATAGGTAGGAGGCACCATTCCGAAAAGTCGGTCTGGCACAGGGAACATCCCGTTTCGCGTCTTCTGCCACTTTCCCTCCTCCACGCGCGCACAAACGTCTTCTCTCTCCCGTCGTTCCTTACCTGCTGCGCTGTTCGTGTGTACGCGTCTATTTTGGGCGCTTATTTTTCCAGCAAATTACCAGCCTTTCCAGGTCGACCCTTTCTCGGCCCACGGCCACTGACTGACTCTTCCTTACGTACATACTTGTACTGAGTAGGCACTTATTACCTAGTAGTAGTATTAACTCCACAGGCCGTTATTGCACCCCAAGCTGCGAAGGACTGCGGCCCCCGGCCGACGGTTTCCCATGGAGTGAGTGAATCTTGGCCCGAAGAGGAAATGGGGCTCCGAAAACCCTTCAATGTCGTTAAACTGAACACCCCTTGTCGCAGTCTGTGTCACCCGTTGCGCCCACAGTCTGGGGCTGTTCAGCCTGCCCGCCTTCAATTTCAAGCTGATGACGACGGACGGCTACGAATAGTTACACTCATGTGTGCAGCTGCACAAGTCAGTCGCCCGGAATTCCCCGTCTGATGAGCCTCACCAAATAGGCTTCGGGAGATGAGAGCAGAGGGGGCTGATCCTATTAGCACATCCAAACACGACGCGACCGGCAGGAACCCTCGCGAAATTTACCCGTCTACAACTACCCGCACGCGTTCTCGCCATACGACGACAATCTCCTCTTCCCTGCCCGGCCCCGTACGCAAAGGAAGATGAAGCAAATTATGAAAATTTCATGTCGTCGTTCCCGCTCGCCATAAATTCCGTCACTTGGGGCTTGACTCTGTCGTGTCCCGAAATAAACTGCAATTTATTGCGGATAATGAGTATGCGTTTCGTCACTGTGCTGGCGTAAGCGGACGACGCCGCACGCGCATAATGGTAATATCCGCAACGCAGTTGTTTGCAAACCCAAGCCACCCGCTTCAACTTGCAAGCCTTGAACGGCAGATCCGCGCCTGTCAATACGGCACATGCAGCCAAAGGATGAGAAGGAGGATCTTGGGCCACCAGGCGAACCGAGACATCTATCGACTCCCTTGGCGGCGATACGTCTGTCTACCCGATCTCGATCCCCCATTCGAGGGGATTCTGACATCGTCGGCCCTCGTCCCTATTCATTCTTATGCCCGCAAACGACGCTTCAGCTTCCCATCAACCGTGGACCCATGACGCCCGGGGGGGGGGAGGAATCTAGGAACCGTACCTAGGATCCCAGTCCGTGTGTAATTTGAAGGGGCCCTGCTCAACCGAGCCTCAAATCTGTTACCGTTTTGGGACGACACCTGGTCCGGGAACTGCTTGTTGCTCCTCAGCCTGCTGCCCCGTCGCCCCAGCAATGCAAGACGACGAGGGCACTGACCAGCATGCTCGCCATCTGGGTCAACATCTCTCTCTTCCTGGACCGCCGGAGCGCCTCGAAGCTTCGTCTAGCAAGGCCTTGAGGAAGCGACACCAGGATTGTGAACCCCTCTTTCTCTATTTCGTCTCCGTCTCGTCTCATCAAACCACCCTGCACGAGCACGCGTGTGGTTGTTCAGCCCTGGAAGGCGGACGCGCTCTGCTTCATGCACCACGGTTCCCCCGCCTTGCCTGCTTTCTGTCTGTATCTCCTTGCGTCGTTGCAACAGACCACCATGTACACGTAATCGACTTCGCCCTACCTCTCAAGCCACTCCAGCTCTCTCCATGATGAGAAAACCCAGTTTAGAGTTGTCACGACTCGAGCTGAGCCTTGCATCTGGACGGTATGGGACATCCGCCGCGTCAGAGGTTGACAAGCAGCATCCTCATTGTTCCAATACTGGCCACATCATCAAATGACACTGAAGCCACCGAATGCGGCTTGAAGAATTTGAAGATGCGGATCGAACGCGCGTGATGCCTGGCACACCACGGTACTTCCCAACCTCCTCCAGCCCCTGCCTGTAGCCGTAGCGTGGCCCCTTCGGGAAATCAAAGCACCCTGGCACATCTACGAAACTGGCGACATGCCGTTTCAGCATGCATCTCTCGCCCACGACCACGTCGCCCTGGCGACTGTGGACGTCAGGTCATACGCGGAACCAACAACGGGGACACTGCTGAAATCGTACAAGTTGGGCAGGCAGTACGACAACGCGCGCGGATTATTCGTTTCGAACAGATTCGCCTCTAGGCTAATTACCTGACACTCTCCAAAGTCGGCGGGAGATTATCCATTTGGTCTAGTTTTGTTTTTCGTTTTTGTTTTTTTGACTACGGACACTTCCTCCGCCGTGTGGTCCCAGCATCCCCTACTCATCACCGGCCACCTAGTGTGAGGTCGCAAATTGCGTGTTGTATCTCTCCCCCCTTCCTACCCCGGCACCCCCGATATTTGTGACCTTGACGCGCCCATCTCGAACCTTCTCGCCACACCAAACCATTGTCTTGGGAACACGCGCTACAGCACGCAAAGCTTCTAGCTGACCCTTACTTACTCGCTTGATCCAAGGTTGACACCTGTAACGCGATCACGACCCTCTGTCCCCCCACAAATGACCCAAACTACTACAGCCGGGGGGGCTCGTTGCGGTTCGGAAAACTAGGGCTGTCCCGTTAAGCAATGCCAATTCGGCCTAATGCTTCCCTTGCCTTTACCACAGTACTGGGCTAGAGCGGGCTCTACTTGCAAAGACGGCTCGTGAGGGTTTGTGGGATAGGGGAGGCTTTCGGGCTAATGAAAAGTAGGGTGGGGGTTCCTTCATCGATTGTGGGCTGGGCCTTCGTCCCCCCTCGTTGGATTTGGCTTCATATGAGACGACGTGATGGCTACCTAGTACCCCCGCCCTGTCTGCCAATGGAGGCCGAGGGGCGTACAGACAGTTGGTCCCGTTGTGCGCCTAGCGGCCGACATAGTTCACTAGGTTCAGGCTGGCCCTTCTGGTCATTTTATTTTTCCGCGACCCGCGACGCACCTACCGCATCTGGAAGGGCGTGTCCGAGAGATGTGGTGATTAATATCTCTTGGTGCGAAGCCATGTCCCCGGATGCCTCAACGGCTGACGGCTGCGGAAACCCGGGCGCGTATCTCTCTCTCTCTATATGCGTATGTGTATGTGTATGTTTCTTGGTTAAGAGATGTCGGCTTCTTGATCCTTTTTATATTGTGCCGAATATTGGGCATGTTTATACGACTGTGCTGGAGTATTATCGTGTACCTGTTCGACCTTGACAGGGATCACCACGGATACGTGCCTTCAGTCGGCTTCTTGGCATGTGTTTATCGCCATTGCGCTTTCCCCGTTAGCAATGAGAAAAGCTCCGGGGCTAGTAGACCATGTTCGTATCATTTTTGTTTTAAGGTTTCCCGCGACAAAGGACTAGCTCGGCGCGGATTGGGTGGACGGGAAAGGGCAGGAAAGCGGCGGGGGGCAAGTGACGTTGAAGACAGATAAGGGTTGGAGAGGTAGGTGTACCAGAGAGGCCTTTTTCGGTGAGGTCGCCGTGAGCGGCGCGCCGGCCGACCCGTACGCCCTCCGTCCCTTTCCCCCCTGGATCCCCGACGGCGATCGAGGGGGGTTAGTGGAAGGTCCGGCCGCGGGCGCCTGATAGAACCGGGAGGCCCGTGGATGAAACCGCTGCAGCCGGCTCGCCTTCCCGGGTCATGACTCGGTCTTCTTTTCTTCCTTGTTTTTTTCCTTCTTTCTTTTTCTTCTTTTTTCTTTCCGTTCCCTTTCGTTTCGATGTGCCGGGCTGGGCCGTTTTGGGTTGGCACTTGGACACTGCCGGGTCGGCGGGCTTCCTTTCCGCGGGTGGTCAAGACATGACGTAGAACAAGACCTTTCGGGTTCGGGATCTGGAGGTTGGGGTTTTTTGTTTTTTTAAACCTGTTGGGACGACCAGAAGAACTGCCGTGTCTGTCGCGTTTAGCCCGCAATGTGCTGCTACTGGGTTTGATCGCAGGCGTCTGTCCCGTAGGAGCATCGTGCTTGGGGTCTTGGTTTTTGGCCGTATATACACACGTATCAAAGCCGTATCACCCTTCGTGTTCCTGCTGTACTTTCCCTCGCCGCTCCATCATGGACCGGTTGTTTGCGAGCCTGGGGTGCTCAACCCCTCTCCCTGAAATGTATGATTCGTGTCGCCATCTCAAGGGGCCCTTTGCTCTGAATGATTCCGTTTTGAATCGAAGGACCAGGGAGGTTTAGGCAGGCACGAAGAACTATTAGACCCAAAGGACTCGTTCGATCTAGCAAAGATGTCAAAAAGCTATAGACAGGACTCCGCGGTTGAATCAGTCAGCACAAGACGGTTGACACAAACGTACGAACACGACAGCAACACCATGTCCCATATCCAGGTCATCAGCCTGTCAGCCTGTCAAGACATCTCCGTTCGCATATACAACGCTTGGGAACCGGCGTGCGTTATCAAGACTAGGGACGTCTTCAGCCAACGCGGTCTGCGGTGCATAGTTTCGACCAGATTCTAAACTTTCCGCAGTCTCGTCTTGTTGAATGGGTACGGCTACCAGACTCCGTATCCTTACTGTTATGGGTTGACATGTTTCGCCTTCAACCACATATAGTCTAAAAACGATAAGAAGGCGACCTCTTTTGTTGTTGCTGTTCGACCAGTTCACTTGTTTTCCATGCCGTAGATATCGCATTGGCGCCCGTACTATGTCTCGACAACCCTTTCGATCTGGGCACGTCGCTCAACCATGACACTTCAAGGGCCGGTGCGCAGTACATAGCAGCATGTTTGAATACTGTATTACCCCCCCATCTGGAAGAGAATAGCCTCGGGGACGCCGCAGCCGTAAACATCAGGATAGATGCCCAGAGCGTAGCCCGTCTCATAGCCACTGGTCTCGTCATCCTTATCCTAGCCAGCCCACACCTCGAGGATATACATGTTATTACAGCACGGTGAGGTACTTTAGGAAAAGATCAGATGAATGCAAACATTAATAGTATGTAGATTCAAGATGCTATCGGATGGGTAGATTCCAGCGGTGTGAGTTGCCATGTCGTCTGCCCATCGGATCCGAAACCTGCGTAAGTGCGGTCTTGCATATCCCCAAAGGTGAAAAGTATGTCATCGCCGGCCCCTGGTATGCTTCCATCGTCAGAGTGCAGCATTATAAACAGTTCATCACTCGGCAGCATGTCAAATAGATCTAGCCCTCCAGAGATCTTGCCTGCCAGCTACTGCGGATGCCCTCCTCGGGGCGACTTCGTATTCGCATATACCTTGACTCGGACTGCCCATGCCACCGTTACCATTTACCAATTGCGGATGACGGAATCCTTCTCGAGGATCTCAGAGCGGTTCTCCAGGGGCGTGGGCTGGCTGCCATCGTCTTCGGAGCACCCGGCGAACAATCACGATCAGGGACAACAAAGGCCGCCCTTTCCCCCTCCGGAACACGCTACAAGCCGAACCACAGGGCTCGCTGCCTCTCTCAAGATACCAACTAGGTAATCTGCTCGGGCCGTCGTCTCTGTTTACTTCTTCGCTCCTGGAACAGAAGCGGCGAACGCGATACGTGGGGCAGCCACCCCCTCCCCCCGAATATAGACCAATATTGTATATCACGCAGTGTGTGCGCCTCTCGGACGAGAGGTTCCCGGCCGAACACGTTTCCGCGGGTGAGGAATCTCGCTTCACGGTTCGACCGAGTCAAGGACAGAGACCCCCCACCCAAAGACCACGTAGGGCTCGTTCCTATGGCACAGGCGATATGAACGTCCTGGTCGTGTGCTTGCTGCAGGCGTCCCCCCATCCCAGCCGCCTCTGCTCGCTCGTGCGTCGACCATAGCAGCAGCCGAACCGGATCACGCACTGAGCATTCTGTGGAGGCGCGAGATCGCCATATCCCCTCCCCCCCTTTACCTCCAAGTGTGTTGCTGCGTTTCGTAACAGGAGCGGTCACGTCGGATGGCTCCATCCTGCCTGCCACTTTATAATGTAAGTGTTTTGGGCGGAATAAAGATAGAGATATATCTCGGATCTGGGTGGGCGTTGAGACCCTCTCTCTCCTCGAGAACCAATCACCTTGCCCGGCAGCGTGACGTCTTTTGTCTGTCGTTTCCCCTGGGATGGAGAAACCGAGCCCACACCCGAGGCGGCTGTGTCCTCCAGCCTCAGCCTGAGAAGGACCCTCGCAAGATTTGTGACACGGCGGGCTGGTGATCAAACAGCCCTGCGAGCCCGTGGGGGCAGTCTTTTTTCGCCATGACGTTCCCACCGCCCGGTCTCGCCTGGGACACTTGAAAAAAGATTGAAAATAATATAATGTATGGCTTAAAATTTTTATCCCGACCTTGGGCTCCGAGGCACGATGTGTCGATGCTTTACGATGCGGCTCGTTTGGGTAACATGATCGCCAGGATCCTTGACGCTTAGAAACCTCCCACGTGAGCAAATGCCGCAGGTGGCACAGGACAGGACAGGGAGCAGTGAGGGAAAGAAAAAGAAGAAAAAACCTAACCTCCAGAGTCACATAGATGGTGGGTCTTCTTCTTGCCTTCATCAACCAAGTCTCTTACGGTGATTCGACTTGCTGTCGTGCTCGTGCCTTTCCATGTCGTGTGTCAAGAGGCCAGTATGAGGAAGAGTGACAGAAATGGCGGAGGCCGTTCTTGGTCTTCGGTCCTCCTGGTTGAGTCATGTAGGAACACGCTGGTAGGGGGAAAGGAAAATTTAAAAAAGAAAGAAGAAAGAAAAGAAGCAGAAAGAGACGCTTAGTTATTAGACGACGATAGGTTTCTTGGCCCAGAAGCAACCTCCGTAGACGTTGAATAGAGTCCAATCTTGCATCTTGGCAAAAGCTTAGGTTTCCTTCATACCTCCGAGACCACGCTTGGCATGTCTTTGCGCCCTGACGTAGCCCCGAGGTTCACCACGCATATCCATCGACGTGCCGTTGGGCGAGAAGAGGCTTCATATACTAGATTGATGAATTGCTGGTTAAAGTTTCACGGTCGATATCCCATAAAAGAACGGGGTTCGTCGGAGAGGCTGGGGCGCGCTGGCTTCGTTGCGACGACTCTCTCGTTGCAGGCATATATTGCCCGCCATCTTCTTTCGCGCATACACCTGAGCAGCACAGTCGAGCAGAACATGCCGACCCCTCGCCATATCAAGGCTGTCTTGAAACATCACAATCTCTCGACGCGCGCGCGCGCGCGTGCGTGTACGTCTCACGCCCTTCCGCCCCTCCTTCCTCCGCGACCTCCCCGCCCCTTGCCCGGCGGTGCCCTTATCCGCAAACCTTCGGGCAGCTCCCCGACCTTCTCCCCGTCCAGCCAGAGCACGCCGACGTCCGACGCCTCGTCCCTCGCGCGGACCTCCCGGAAGAGCCTCGTCGGCACCCGCCCCTCCTCGTCCCCTTCCGTCAGGACGACCCCGTTCTCGCTGACCCACCACCGCATCCCCTCCTCCTCCCGTAGCGCCCGCTCGATGTCGACGTACACCAGCACCTCGGCGTCGCGCCGCATCCCGCTCACGACGCCCCGTTCGTCCCCCGGTAGGCCGGTCGCGAAGTGCACGTGGTTCCGCCCCATCCTCTTCAGGCCCCCGGACTCCTCGATGGCCCGCCAAAAGGCAAAGTACGTCCCGTGCACCACGACCTCAGGCACGTTGCCCGCCTCCAGGGTGATGGGCGTCAGGAGGCCCGCCGAGTCGACCTTGATGCTGTGGCCCTGGTTCGCCCGGATCAGCCAGTGCGAGGGATCCGTCGACTTCTCGTCCAGCGACGGGTTCGTCGCGGCATTGGGCTTGAGGGCAAAGCGCTGCTTGTCCGACGTCGTCACGGCGGCCTGGATGTCGGCGAAGGTGACCTGCAGCGAGCGGATGGGGCCGTAGCCGAGCTATGAGTGGGGTCAGTGACCGTGTGTACACGCAAAGTTGTGCGCCTGGCCCGGTGGGAAGGTAAAGAGAGGTGAAGCGTAGGCGGGAAGGCCGCCGGTCCCCCGCGCCGACTCATCCCCTTTCCATGGCTCGGCCATCGCATGGAGGACGGAAACAACTCGTTTCGAGCACGTGGTTCAGATCCAGTGAGATATCCTGGGGCCGGTTACGAGCCTCCCAGTCCAGAGAGGAGCACCATCGCGATCCCGAGTAGAGAGGGACATAGAATCAACACTCACCACCTTGTCCAGCGGCGCATAACCGCCCTCATCAAGCTTCAGCCCGGCATTCTCGGCCTGGTGCCTCAAAAGCTTGGAAAGTGCCTTGGAAACCAACACCTCTCTTGGCTGCCCGCCGCCTCTTCCGCCACCTCTTCCGCCCCCCCTTCCGCCTCTGCGATCGCCCCTGTTCTGCGTCCTGTCCTCGACCGCTTCCACGGCCCCCTCGTACTGATCGGCCATCACGTCTTTTCCCACGACGGAAGACGACGACTGATGACGTGGGAACAAGGTAAACGGCACGAGTTGTTGTGCCGACCGGGGCGATGAGATATGCCGGGTGAGAGCCGTCTCGTGCGTCGCCAAGCTCCGCACAGCAGTCGGCAATAGCGGAGTGGCGTGCGTGACGGAGAAGGTCCGGTGCCGGAGTTTTCTGGGCTGGCTAAGTGGATGGATTCTATATCGCTTCGAAAGGCAGCTGATGCCGGTTTTCATCTGTTGAGATTTACGCAGGCTGTCGTGGTTCGTGGCAAGTGTCAGGTTGGAGTTGTGAGTGATGAGTCGGAGTTAGGCTGGGCTCAGGCCCACTGAAAATTCATCCAGTCGGTGGTTTTCTCTCAAACCCAAAAGAAAGCCCCGTCCTGAGCTATCAGACTTCAGTCGCCGGATGAGTCAACGCTGGCTTCTTGGGAACCAAACAAGCGCACATGCAACTTAGCTGAACTCGTGCCTTGATGTCGGTCGCACAGAGCTTTGTATCTAGTAACAAAGCGGTCATGGGATGACAACGCAACGGGATTACAACTTTCGCAAAAGCCAATTGCTGCGTCTCAATGCACGCATCTCACTTTCAGGGGCTCCTCGTCATCTTCTCTTCTCGCCTTGCTGGCAGGCTAGCCGGCTAGGTCCGTTCTGAATTCCTTGGTCACGTTGAATTGAAAACATGTTTTGACAAAAATTCGTCAGAGGCATCCGAGGCCTCTGTCGTTAAACCTTTTCCCATTGGCTGTTGGATATACAAATACTCCAGCCTTCCCAAGTGAAGGCGAGCCCAGGAAATCAACCGGCCTTCCGTCATCGATTGTCATACAAGTACAGGGTAACCGCCGCCGAACCTATGCGGTCATAACATATGCCCAACAGGAATGACGCCAGCGAAAGAAGAAACATCTATGATACATTCATCCGTGTGATTGTGATTCGTTAAGACGTTATCGGTAGCTGCCTGACTGGGCAGCTGTCGACGAATTCGTTATCGTGCTGTCGCGGTTGGGTCTGCGGCTAATGCTGCTCGCCCGGTTCAGCAGCGACGTGTGGTTTAGGGAAAAGTGCCGTGGCTGCACCACGGCCTGTTGCGGCCGTTCTTCGGTGGGCTTTTCGGTTGAGGAGAACTGTTCCCGATCGGGGGTGCGCTCGAAGTACCGGCGTGTTGCTAACGACGGCGTAGATGGCGCGACAAGGCGTGATGTGAGAGACGATACCCCAAGCCGTCTACGAGGGAGGGCGGAAGAAGCAGGCGATGACACTTCGTTTGAAGCCGTTTGAGAGTGGTAGGAATGGGAGACGGCGCGAGCTGGTGTGGTGAGCTCAGTAGCTGCTCGTGACGGCGCACGGAATCGGGATTCGTCGTCTTCGTCCTCACCGGCAGTGAGCCGGCGTGACCGGAGCAGCGAGGTTTGACGGCCACTCTCGCGTGAATCCTCGGGCTCCTCGGTGCCTGCTCGACGAGTTCTCAAGAGCATCGAAGACCTCCGGCCATCTTCAGGCTCCTCGGTAACCGCACGACGAGGCCGGCCGATGAACAATGACGACTTTCGGTGGGCCGCCTTGTTGCCGTCTCCTGGGGTACTCGGGATTGTCCCGGGCGGTAGAGCATATCTGGGGCTAGGTAGCGCGCTCGAGCCCAACAAAGTGCTGCGCCTCTCCTCGTATTTGGACAGGGCCCTGGGGCTGGTGACTGCGTTGGCGCTTGGCTTAGGCAGTGCTTGCTGTTCCATGGTTATGCTGTGACGTCGTTGAACAGCTCCGCTGGTAAGCGTCTTGTTGGTAATTGTCGGGGTAGAAGGAGCTGTCGTCTCCTTGGGGGTGGGCACGTTGACTTGAATAGTCCTGTTTCCGGCCGCTTCCTCGCTCAGTGCCAGAACCAGCTCAGTCAGACTCCGACAGATGCTGTCGGCCTTGCGTCGCAACTGGCGATCGGTCAGGTTCGTACCCACACCAATTGTGCTTGCGCCGCTCGAAATGGGTCCCGGCTGACCTGCCGTGCCCATCATGTTGGCGAGTGCCAGAGCGTCTTTTGCGGCCATCTCAAGCGCCCGAGCTACTTCGTCGCTAAGGAAGGGCTTGGATTTGCTGACGGCAGAGAGCAGGATGGGCTGTTGGGTCTCGCGCTGCGAAGATGTGGTACTAACAGCATCCTGATGAGGATGGTTGCTGCCAGGGGTTCGTTTCGGTGAAGTGGACATGGTGGTGTTGGTGGCGGTTGGCGGACGGTCGTCCGAGGCTCGAGACATTGCGGCGCCCGAGGTTGCGGGCAGCTTGCCGGTCAATTCCAACCGATGGATTCGCGACTTGAGATCGTCCAATTCGTCCCACACAGTCGAGGGTGCGTTCGTTGAGGCTGTTGCTGTCGACTCAGTGCCCTCAACCCCGTGATTAGTATCCTGTTGCGTTTCAGTGCGCGGAGATTCCGTCGACTTCGGAACCAGCGGTGAGGAGTTGTATGTGCGTGTTTGGCCGTATGAGAGGTTCGATTGCCTATATGCTGAGCTTCGGGCGGCGTAGCCACTGTTATTGTCGGTCAAGGAGGGCCGCCGCCGCGCATATGGCGAGTTCTCGCCCATCGGGTCTTGGAAGGTGAAGGATCGGGGCGTGCTGACGATCGAACGACTGGCCGACTGAGTGGTAGAGTGAAAGGTCTTTGTACGTCCGAGGTCCTCGGCGGGATGGTTAGATGCTGGGCGGTCTCGAGTCAAGGGTGATCGGTACGCCAACGCACGTGCTGTTGGATCGGCGGCACTCTCGTCCTCAGATTGTCGCACACGCTTTTTCGAGGTCTCCTGCTGGTCGGAAAGGCGACGGCTGAGATGGGGAGGCGAGACGGGATGGTGATATGATAAGGGGACGGCCGCGGATAATGGGCGGCGGTGGAAAGATCTCGCAACACGGCTCTGCTAGTCATCGTCAGTCAGCTCACAGTCGTCCATGGCGTGACCCTGCGCGCAGGTGCCCAGGACCCCCAGGGTGTGCGAAACGTGGGAAGCGAGTGTAAACTAAGAGATCTTCGGACACATGCGGGGACTTGATGG